>JAGFZM010000109.1:75485-174887 GCA_017657215.1 Limnothrissa miodon | reverse complement strand
TGGTGAAAGTATAAATTTCTTGTTGTCTGTTTGTCTGATGCTAGCATCACTTGACCACAGCCTTCTTATCATGTTTATCCAGTTTGCACACTCATACCATTACCATAGAGAACATCTTCAAGCCTTTAGTACACACAGCGCAGCACACCCTGCGTTGTTTTGTCTGTTGTATGTTGGATGTCCCGGACCAGGAGAAATCCTCACAAACAGCACATACTGTGTCTAGGGGTTAGGACATGTTTTCTACTTTACCTTTAAAATATTGATTATGTTGTTTTTGTGCACTTTAATATACAATATAATATATATAATAATAATATAATATAATGCAGTCTATGGTCTTAAAAGAAATAGTCGCACTTAGCACTTGCTCACAAGCGCCCTCTGGCAGGCCTAAATGATCACAACCAGGAAGTTGAGGAATTCTAGAAATTATCACAGCACATGACGTAACTATAGGACGTAACTATTCTGACGTTCCAGACGAAGCAGTACCCAGGAAGTTAGCCACTGTTGTGTTTTTTGAGGTGTATATTTACGTTTAAGTTAAAAAAATACGATAATTTGGCGCGCCGAAATGGCGACGTTTATATCTGTACCGTCAAAAAAGTCCACAGAAGTCGATTTGGTTAAACCGCTATCGAAATTTGTCACATCCGCGTACCCCGCTGGTGAGGAACAGGCAGAATATGTACGAGCAGTGGAAGAACTCAATAAGCTGCGCAAAAGCGCTCTTGGGAGGCCCTTGGACAAACACGAGAGCTCCTTAGACATATTACTGCGGTGAGTATTGCTGTAATGTTAACTTTCCTGATCACTTTTGAAGTTGTAGAACTCGACAAGGTGTTTGCTCCAGTCAGTTTCTTTCTGTTGAAACGTTAAACCAACTCGCTAGCATATGGTGATACATGTTAGCTGTTTGCCGCCGCACCCATGATTACGACCTATCTACCTGTAAAGAAGGTTGTGTTTCTTAAAATTATTAAGCTACACTAACTTTAATTTAGGGTCTATTAAAATCCTAAGTGTTCAAATGGCTGTATAGTTTCGTCAATTTCACCTGAGGATGGAGAGCGTTAGATCTAGAGTTCATTGGGCAAGGAACGGTTGTTTTAAATGAGGAAAATGTGAATGCATAGCTTCTCAATGACTAAGGTAACTTAATGAGAGAACAGTTGTGTAGTTGTTTAATTTAGCAGCTTCTAAAAACGCAGTCTTCTTTTGAAGCCTTCCTTAACGATAACATGCGTGTTGACAAGAAAATCGCCCGTCACTAATGGGATTGCATTTCCAGAAAAGTGGTCTTGGTATGGAAATTAACGTTACTGTTAGCATCTTGCTAGCTCGTGAAAGTGGTGTTTAGTAGTTTGTGTTAGTAAATAAACAAATAACAGTGTAGTAACATTACTTCAATTTTAGTTTAGTATGTAGTTTTATAAAATGAAAATTAAGTTACCACCGTATTGAAATAGATCTAGTTGACTCAAGATAGGGCGGACGCGAAGTCATCTTTGGGATGTCCAGCCAAAATCAAGCTAATTAGGCTAGTATGTGGGTCTTGCCCTTAAAGTAAAACCAAGAAGTTGAAGTTGTATGTTTTTGGGTTTTTTTTTTGGAATTTCATACAAACAATAGGTCATAATCTGTCTGTATTTTGAAAACGTTAGTAACGATTTCTGGGCTCTCAGTAAGATGTTAAATTGCTATCACTTGTTTCTGACTAATCTGTTGTTGCCTGTCATACAGGATTTGATTTGCATGTTAGGATATGTTGATAGAAGCCGGCTGTTGATAGTGTAAGCTTCCTGGTCATCCCTCATTTATAGTTCATGCACGTAGACGAGTTCACCTTAACTTCCTAGTCACAATTTAAACTTAGCCATGATTTTAGGTTTTAGCCTTTGTGTATTAGACTTTCTCTGGTGGTGCTTAGTCATTCCCTAAGTGTAATTAACCCTACACCCAGTGTACACACACACGCACTTCCCGTTTTATTCCTAATGTCAAATCATGTTCCCTATGGTGGCATCCTATCATTTCTTCTCAGTGAATTTATAGGTACTTTAATTATTACAAAGGGCCTCTTAGTTTTCGGTGAGTGTAGATGAGTGAGTGTTTTTGTGTTAGTAGAGACGTACCTAGTACCTACTACATTTGCTACAGAAGGGCCTGTAGAAGCTATTCTTGTGGAATTAAATGGGGTCAAAGCAATTTGTGATTGTGATGTGTACTGGCAAAATGGTAAAACGCACTGTTCGCTATGCTAAAATAAGCTCATTCGGAGGTATACAAAGAAAACCGATTTCAGTACACAAACCCTGACAAGAGAGCCTAATCAAGAATATCAAGACTGAGTACATTTCTGTGTAAATAAAGTTATCAATAAAGATGAATGGCATATTATCTAGAGTCACTGTTCATCACTCAAACTCCACTTTTCCCTACACATTCAAAGGGCCTTGTTTGTCTCTGAAGGTGTCGTTAGAGCCACACAACTCTGTTCTGATTGGCAGGTTTCTACAAAAAAAAACAAGGAAGAGTCAATGTGCGCAATCAACGCAGCAGTAGAAAGATGTTAAATGTGTAATTAGCTTCCATTGGCCTTTGTTCAAATCACACCTGTATGACCCTATAAGTCCATATATTAACATAGTCTTGCATCCTCAGACATACTATTGATGAAGTAAAAGGTCCAAAATCTCCAACCCATTCAGACTGATAACATGGCCAGAGATTTTTTTTCTAATAATAATTAAAACAGTGGTTATTAAGATAACTTGTCCCAGTAGCTCTCCAAGTGAGGAAGTCTGGAGAAGGCCAAGAGGCAGGTTGATTTGCATAGAGAGGAAAGGTTCCCAGGATTTGTTAGCCAAATAGACTTGTGTCTGTAAATAGATTACAATCACATGAAGTAGGAACTGCATTTGGTGTGGCTCTGACAGATAGACTGATATTTGCAGCCCTCACCTACATTCTGCTTCCTACAGGTACTATGATCAGCTCTGTGTGGTTGAGCCCAAATTTCCATTCCCAGAGGTAAGATAATTCTGCCCAATACACACACAGTCATACATACAAACAGTTGTTATCTGTACAATGAATAGTTTCTGTTAAGTCTGGTCAGTTCCATAAAGCCTAAAAAGACATTTATGTAACATAAGTGCACCCAACTTAATGCATACTGATAAGACAGACATTTGCCTGCCAATTTGATCCGTTTTCTCAAACTAGTCTGTGTGACAGTTCCCATTGGAGAATCTGCAAAGAATGTTAGAAATCAATATGAAGTACTCGCACTTTAATTCAAGTTTGCATGTCAGGATTAGGACAACTGTTTTGCTATATTGTGAAAGCTTACCTTAATTTTTTTTTATTTTTTTTATTTGTTACTGAATATGAACATACTGACATGTTCTGCAGCTCTGTCTCACTTTCACCTGGAAAGATGCTTTTGATAAAGGATCACTCTTTGGAGGCTCTGTTAAACTCGGTGAGACTCAGTCACACAAGCAACATGCATACACCATGAACAGAAAAGGCAATAGTTTTTGATTCAAAATAGATTCTAATCATATATTTTAACCGCATGACTCTGATAATGGCTCACGACATTGTAAAGAGTTCCAAACATTGAGAGATTAGAGTTTCTCTGTTGTGATTGTGATTGTTGTGATTCTTCTTATAAGCCTTTCATATGAATCCTTTTTTTTAATAGAAGAGACAGGTGTTGTGATTCAATCAGATTATGCAAGGGCATGGTTTGAGAACAACTTCTTAAACAAATTGCACCATTAAGTTTCTGTTTGTTGTATCCCGTCAAATCTATATTTAGTTGGTAGATACCTCTGACCACATAAGATGAGAATAAAGCCTGGCTGGCTCCATTAGAGCGTGTTGTTTACTTATGGGGATGTGGTGGTCACTGTCTTTTGTCTGCTGTTGTTCTGGGCAGCCTTGGCATGTTTGGGCTATGAGAAGACTTGTGTGCTGTTCAACATTGGAGCTCTGGCCAGTCAAATAGCCTCTGAGCAGAACCTGGACAGTGATGAAGGCCTGAAGGCTGCCGCCAAGAACTATCAGGTAGGTGACCCCATTAAGATCAAATGGTTGCATTCATGGATTAGCTTTCCTCTGTGCTCCGTTAATGCACTCCGCCATTATACCTGGCAATCGCACACCGCCAGGAACCGAAGGCTCACAGAAAGACCCAGACTGACGCCTCCATTCTCCTTTCTCTCGATGCAGCTTGCCAGTGGAGCGTTTGCACACATCAAAGACACTGTGTTATCTATGCTGTCCCGGGAGCCCACCATGGACATCTCCCCAGAGACTGCCAGCACCCTCAGTCAGATCATGCTGGCTCAGGCCCAGGAGGTCTTCTGCATCAAAGCCACCTCTGGTATTTCCCAGTACACCATTCTTCCATTATTTTAAAATGATGTGCATCATAAAGTTGGTGTGACACATCGGTACATATGTAATGGGAAATGAGCCATCTCTTTAACTTGCTGATGTTGTGGTCTTAAGTTCCTGGAAAAAAAAACAGTTTGAACAAGATGCGTTTGGAAAATATAGCAGTTGAGTTTGATAGACAGATCCCCATCCCATCATTTCGGAGTGCTGCTTAAAACGAAGATGATGTTTTTTGTTTGGGTTTTTATTTTTATTTTTTATTGTACATCTCATGTGAATGAGCAGACATCCTGGTTTTTGAGACAAGGTTCTGTATTTCACACTAGTTCTCCACCAAAAAGTACAAATGTCGTGTTCCCCATTTCAGTGTGTGTTTTCATCCTACGGATTGCTTCGACTGCGAGTAAAAGAATCAAGACCTGTACAAGACTATGGTTGTGAAAGAAACTGTATCTATCCTCTCTATAAGGCTGCTGTGTCTTGCAGCTTACTCGTAGCTTAGCGTAATGGTAGTGAATACAGGAAGTCAGATGTCGGAAGTTATCCATGCAGTGATTTCACCAGGGAGCTGAAATATTTTTAGCCCTAGTATTCTTGTGTTCTGTTTATTTTCAATGTTGGTTACTACTGTTTCCGAGACACCCTGACACACGCATCAACATATATTATAAGTGTGTGAGTGTAGATACATGTAATATATAAAATTATATGTTTATGCTAAATACCTTTGAGCCTTAGGAGCTTTGTAGGGAACAGTGCCGAAAACGCTCAATGTGTTAGTAGAAGTGTGTACAAAGTACAGCGTGTGGATATGAGTCATCGGTTAACCATTTTAGCATTGTCAGTTGTCAGTCTGTCAGCAAAATGTTAATGGAGTTTGTATTCACACTGCCAAATGGAGAGAATATTAGTACAGTGGACTCAAAATGTGTTCAGTATAACCAAATAAAAACAATAGCTTACAGTAGATCTTTTGTTACACTGTGCACCGAGTTGTATTTACACTTATCTTTGTGCGTTTAGATAAGATGAAGGATGCCATCATCGCTAAACTGGCTAATCAGGCTGCAGATTTCTACGGCGATGCATTTAAGCAGTGCCAGTATAAAGAAAATCTGCCCAAGGTTTGTGCACTCTATATGCACGCATGCACACTCTTTCATACACATTGCTACATCTTCATACATTAGTCTGGGGACATCTGAACATCTGAGGCCTGAAAATAGACACAAGCTCTTGGATTGTACATGTGAATGTGTGTGTGTGCGTGTTTCTGAGGGGGTTGGAAAAGAGGGGGGGGGGGCATGCGTGTGAGTGTTTTGGGGGTTTTGCTCTGATTTCTTGTTCTTTTCTCTCTTCCTGTATCCCATGGTGTGTGTCTGTGCTGCTCTTGTGATTGCTGCGGTGTCTGTTTGCTTGCTTGCTTGTTTTGGTGGTTGCCGTGGTGTTTGTTGCCGTGGTGCTCTCCCTGGTCAGTATTTTTATTTCCAGGAGGTGCTCCCGGTCCTAGCAGCAAAACACTGCATGATGCAGGCCACTGCTGAACTGCACCAATCAAAACTGGCCGGCCAGAAGAAGCGTTTTGGAGAGGAAATCGCTCGCCTCCAAGTAAGTAAACCTTTATGTGCGTGTGTTTGTGTATAATGTAATCAGGCTCAAGATTGGGATTTTTTTTGTTTGATTGTTTTTTTTTTTTTTGTCAAATTGTTTCTTTTTGTTTCAAGTTTTTTATTCCTAAACTAGTCTAACCATTATTGCTTAAACATTGCATAGTTTACCTTCAACTTCCAATCCTAGTTTCAATATCATCACACCATGTAACATATTTAAGAAATGTGGGACCTATCTAGAGCCTAAAACAGAGCGCTCACTGTCCCAACAGTCGCTGGTTTGCGCCCAATTCAACATGTTGAATCGCTGGCTGTCAGCTAGCAGACGTGGTTAATGGGGATCTCTCTCTCACTGGCTGATTGGCTTGTCAGTGCACTTGCCTCCGGGGCAGACTCACTATTGTCATGGCTCTTATGAAAGGTTTTTTCCAGCAAATGAGAGAGAACACTGACTTACCCAATAAGGTTGTTGCATTCCCACCATTTTGACTTGTTGGATTAGTCTTCACCCAGTCCAGAAAGCTCATTCTCTAATGGCTATAAGACTATTTACTAGACACATTTTTTGAAAGATGAATTTTACTACTGCCAACAAGAGGTATTTTCACACAGGTGCAGAATACAACTCGTCATTAACCGCCTCCGCAGCGCAAAACACCATGTCATATAGTCAAGGTCTTTCAGTTTATTTTTTTAGACTTCCTTTGCCTGTAAGTTGTTGTCTGACAGGTTATTTCATTTTCGGTTTCCCGGTTGCCTTTATCTCGGTGTCCATTAATCTTTTACAAAGGTGGGATGAAGATTACAGCAGTTGATTTAGCCCATATTCACTCTGAGAATTGTGTGTGAAATTTGTTCTGTGGAATCATTAACATAGATGGTATTTGGGCCTACGTATTTTTCTTCAGCATTGTTTGTCATGCAAGGCCGAGTTAGACTATATGTTGTGGATCTGGTGTTCACTTCTCCAATGGACAATCAGTTATTAACTGTATTTTCTGTTAATTTGTATGTACTGTATGTTTCTGTATTCCGTGCCTGCATCTAGCATGCAGCTGAGCTGGCTAAAACGGTTGCGTCGCGTTATGACGAGTACGTGAATGTGAAGGATCTGTCCGAGCGCATCAACAGAGCCCTTACTGCTGCAAAGAAAGACAACGACTTCATCTACCACGACCGTGTGCCTGAACTCAAGGACCTGGAGCCCATTGGCAAGGCCACTCTAGTCAAGACCACTGCCATCCAAGCCCCCCTCAGCCAGAAGTTTACCGGTAAAAACAACCCCTAAACAATCACTGATTAACTAGTGCAGAAGCCATGCAGGCCCAGAGGCTTAGTTTTAGTGTTTGGTTTCTAGAAGTGAAAGTCTTTAGCATAGCACTGTCCTTCGCAGGGTGATGCAACAACATCACACACCCACAAACCATCAGATCCAACAGCAACACGCAGGAGAAGCAGTGCAGTCACGTGAATAACAGCTCCAGACCAAAATAAGTTATAATTATGTCAGTGGGTTGTCCTGTTAAGTAGTTGTGGGTACCAGGGGTATTGACCCTCTGCAACTCACAGGCCAGTGGAGCTACATGTTCTGTGTGGTTAATTCTACAAAGTGTCCATAGATGAACTGTTAGTCTGTGAGACGGGTGGCAGCTAGCCCAGGTTTGTGTTTAATAAACCTCCTTTTCAACACATCAAGAGTGTGCTAGTCAACTGACGGTCCATAGGTTGCTAGCTGTTTTGATGTTGGTAGGCAGCTTAACTTCCTGAGATAGCATCTCAAGCCAGGATGGTGTGTGTGGTAGATAGATGATATAACAATATACAACACATAAACAATTATACAATGATTACTATTACAACTATTATTAATATACTATGTACTATTTATATAGTTTCTCTGCATGTTTAAAGATGGATTATTGTCTGCATTAAGTGTTTTGTGTATTTATTTGTGTGTGTGTGTGTGTGTGTGTGTGTGTCTCATCGTCTCATCTGTAGACCTCTTTGAGAAAATGGTCCCGATGGCAGTGCAGCAGTCAGTGAGTGTGTCCAATCAGAGGAAGGCAGACACAGTCAACAGACTGGTGGGCAGCCTGAGAGAGGCCACCAACCTCTGCAACGGGTGAGAACCTGCCACAGGGAGGAGCCTAATAATATTTTTGTGTGTGTATGCGGTGTCTTCTAGTGCTATTTCCCATACAGTGACGTGATGGCTCAATCCAGTGGTGTAAACAATTTCTAGTTAAAGTATTTTGTGCAGTCTGGTTCTGCCAGTTTAGTTTTAACTGACTTCTCAAAATGTCCTGATATTATCATGTCATCAGGTGCCTGACTAGCATTACTTCTCTCTGTGTGTTTGTCGGCAGAGTTCTGGCGTCTCTGAATCTGCCGGCGGCCCTGGAGGACCTGTCGGGTGATTCGGTGCCCCAGTCCATCCTGGAGAAGTCGCGCACTATGCTGGCTCAGGGTGGACTCCAGAGTGTGGAGACGCTCATCAAGGAGCTGCCAGAGCTCCTCACACGCAACAGAGAGATCCTGGACGAGGTTGGGCGCACACAAGATCACCACACACAGATAAACAGACCCTTAAACCCCTGTCCTCAGGTGGCCGTGCTGCTAGTACAAAAACGTCAAGTGAAATGAGCTGGCAGGCTCAGCTCTAAAGGCCAAGGTGTCTTTAGATCTGAGTCAAAGACTAGGAACCATGATGCATGCTCATTGGTTTAGAGCATTGAAGAGGAACTGTCCTGAAAGGCTTTGTCAGAGCTGACTACACTTTCTACAGTTATGCCCAACACAACACTGCTCAGTCAAACTTTCATCTTTTGAGCTATGATATGTTTAAAGAGATAGTCTGGAGCAGGGGTCTTCAACCGGGGGTCCGCGACCCCTAGGGGGTCCGCGGAGGTACTACAGGGGGTCCGCGAAAATATTTCTTCTGAGGCATTTTTTTCTCCTCCAAAAAATTTGGTCATAGTTAACATAAGGTTCAAAAGAAAATTGCTTCATATTCGTTTTTAAATAACACATTGTAGGCTACCCATGAATCATGCATGTGATCATGTGATCCCTGACTGTGCAACATTTTGCTAACCTATGCCAAAACACATTAGCATTCATAAATGTACAAATACAGGTCACCACTTCAGCCTGAGCCTGATGAGACATTGCCTCGCAAATTCCATCAGTCCTAGAATAGAGAAGCTCTGTTCCACTCACCAGGTTCAGTGCTCTCACTAGGACCTGGTAGCTGATCAGTTATCTTTCATTCTTCGTCCCACTAGGCCTATAATAAAAAATGTGACCCTTGTGATCTTTTTTTTATTTGAGTTGGATCATCGCGATTAAAGATCTCCCCCCGTGCGTTTTAGTTAAATAGCTTCGTATTCAGCAAACTCGTTCTTTTCATTCCGGGAGATAAATTACGTTTGATTCGTCTGTTCAGTGTCGGGACTGATGGACCCTGAACTTTGCGGGATATTTGTTCTGTGTGATGTTTTGCGTTGTTGTTTTTTTTAATGAGAGTCTGCGGTCTTTGCGCTTCAAGGCGTTCTGCGCGAATTCATTCATCCAACGTTCCTTCACAATAAAACGATAACGATAATGTCATGTGTTTGGGCTCCTTAAGGTTTCTGCTACGTAGCTTGATTGTTATCCTCTTTTTGTAAGTCGCTTTGGATAAAAGCGTCTGCTAAATGCATAAATGTAAATGTAAGCTTTGTCTGAATTTAGCTGAATATATCCAGCTAGTTAACCCTTGTGACATTCATTCTGTAATAGGGCGAATTTATGCAACTATGTAAAGAAACGAGTTTAGAATGTGTGCGTTCGTGTGTGTGCGTGCATGCATGTAGGCACTCGACTGACGGTCCAAATGACGGCAGGATTTGAGGTGGGCCAGGTGTGTATGGAGTAAGATAGCTGTCAAAAAGTTTCTTTTCTCAACAAATGATGCTTGTGAATGGGGCGATGACATATTTTGACAGTTGAGTAACGTGTGCAAAGTGGTAGCCTATCCATAATATTGAGAGGCTATTGAAATTTTCATTTTGTACTTGTAATTTTTGAATTCGATTTTTTTTCCATCAGTATGCTGATTGATAACATTCACACAGTTTATTTTATGCATTACTGAACTCATTTGAGAAGTCACAAAAGTTTATTTTATGCACAACTAAATGCACGTGTATCAAATATATGGACACGAATATTTTGGCAGCTATCTTACCCCACAGGTGTGGGGGTCCGTGCTCAGTCGCTCTCACAGCCAAGGGGTCCTTGAGCTGAAAAAGGTTGAAGACCCCTGGTCTGGAGGATTTCCAGTCAAAGCCCTGCTATTAAACTCTGCTGAGTGTTGTCAGTTGGAATTAGACCATTTAGAGCTCTCCGTATCAGTGTGCTAGCATTAGCTGACAGTTTGCTGTTTAAGAAACTTCTCACATTCCCCTTCCTGAAAGTGCTCATTGGTACAGTTGGGCACATGTATATTGGGCAAATGTGTGCACTCGTATGATGTGGAGTGGTGTGATTACATGTGCATGTCTGTGCTGTTTCTAGTCTCTAAAGATGCTGAATGATGAGGAGGCCACAGATAACGAGTTGCGGGCCAAATTCAGCCAACGCTGGAACAGAACCCCCTCTGGTGACCTGTACAAGCCCCTCAGATCAGGTAGGAGCACAGTCTCAGACCTGATGCAGGTGCAGTACAACACCTGGTGGCACAAACAAATGCGGAGCAGCTATATGCAAACAGTACCCTAGTTTGTGCAAACGCCAACCAGAGATGGGGGATCTCTGTGCTCCGTGTGTATTTGACCTACTCCTTTCTCTGTGTCCTGCACCGGCCACCAGAGGGAGCTAACTTCAGCAACGTGCTGGACAAGGCGGTAGCGGCCGACCAGGTGGTGCGCGAGCGCTTCAACACCCACTGTGAGATGATCGCTCTCCTGTGCCGCCCCGAGAACGAGCTGAATGCCGCCATTCCCTCTGCTAACCCCACCAAAACACTACAGGGCAGCGAGGTACGCAAGACTGAACTACGGGTCTGGTCACATGTGGTCATAGATGGATAGAAATGAAGGATAGAACAAATGGATAGCAATAAAGCTTTGGGGGAAATAAAGAAACCTTTCCAGCTTGGAGACTTTGTAGTCTAAAATTGTTGAGGAGACAAAGTATATATTGTTTTGTAATATTATTTTGATGTATGTTGGTATTATGTTGATGTGATGTGGTTAATGTATATTTCTTTTTTTTTTAAAGAGTATGCATATTTATATATAAATATCTATGCAATTTAATAATGTTAACATCAATGTCTACTAGCATCATATTCTCACATATAGATAAATTCCAGTCATGTCTGTTCAGAAAAGAAAATGAACAGGTGTATGAACAGGTTTGAGCTGCGTTGGCAGATTTTAGGATCAAATCTTTGTGTGTTTTGGTGGGGGTAATGAACGTGTGTTTGTGTCTGTTTGTAGGTGGTCAGTGTGTTGCGAGCACAGCTGGCTCAGCTAGATGAGATTAAGCAGGAGCGTGAGGCCCTGGAGGGGGAAATCAAGTCTGTGACCTTTGACCTGACGTCCTCCTTCCTGACCGCCCTGGCTCAGGACGGCGCCATCAACGAGGAGGCCCTCAGCACTGGTGCAATACAGACCCACTATGGCAACCCCACGGAGCGTGTGCAGAAGAACCTTCGTGCTCAGGAGGAGCTACTCGCTAAGATTCAGGTGTGCTAACAAGAAGCGGCTTTTAAAGCACATGTGCTAACTAAAGATCACATTTGGACTGCACTATTGTGAGCCACTGGCACACTCCTGCGTCAAAAACATGACTCAGTGTTAGAATCTGTGCCCTGCTGATTCAGCTGTTTGAGGTAATCTGATCCTGGATTGAGGACAGTTGTACGCATGCTCTCGAAAACTGTTGCTGGGGAAGTGATTGGCTTGCTGATTTAAACAGTGTTATTTTGTCATATCTGTGCTGAACCTTTATACACATTGAACATTTAAAAAGTGTTTTTACTTTGTGTTTGTCAGTCA
Organism: Limnothrissa miodon; assembly: GCA_017657215.1. NCBI lineage: Eukaryota > Metazoa > Chordata > Actinopteri > Clupeiformes > Clupeidae > Limnothrissa > Limnothrissa miodon. The sequence continues at coordinate 162,820 of JAGFZM010000109.1, read as the reverse complement.
TTAATCACTATGGATCCTTTCACTCAGCTAATCAATCAAAGGATTGTTTCATTCTTTAATGTTTGAGAAGCCCAGTATGCATACTTTACCATGACAGACAATTCTTAGAGAAATTTGCACGCACAGTGGGAGAGCAAGTTACAGTTGAGCTTGCACAAACCTGGCATGATGAATCAGTCTGATTTTCCTTTGTACTGTGATTTCCACCTCACTGTGCTCCCCGCTCTTTTCCCCATGGCAGACGTCCCACCAGGAGTTTTCAGCACTTAAGCAGTCCACCACCGAGGCCAATGCCAGAGACGAGGTCCTGAAGAAGCTGGCCGCTGCTCACGACAGCTACACTGAGATCTCTGGCAATCTGAGAGAGGGTACCAAGGTACGGTACGGCTAAGGAAATGTGGTGTGCAAATGCAAAACTACACAGAACCACTTGAATTTAGAAAGTGTACAGCAGTATGCAAAAAAAAAAGGTAAACTGTTGTTTGTTGGTTCTGTAATACCTCAGGCCTCTTAGTATAGCACACAAATACAGAGCTAATCTGAGAAGTCCTTCAACCATGAACTAGGACATCCTAGCCACAAACACACAAGGGTCACACTACATCAACAACAGAACACAAACTTGACTGACTCTGACAGAGGTTTATTAAAAAGCATCTCTTCTCATGTCTCTTCTTCTCTCACGGCCTTTCCAGTTCTATAATGACCTGACGGAGATCTTGCTGAAGTTCCAGAATAAATGCAGTGACATTGTGTTTGCCCGCAAGACAGAACGAGATGAGCTTCTCAAGTAAGCATTTTTGTTTTTGGTCCATGGTGACTTGTTCATTTGTTCTGTGCCACCAAATGACATTTGTGTCTGTGCATTGCAGAGAACTGCAACAGAGTATTGCTCGTGAGCCCAGTGCGCCATCTTTCAATGTCCCGGCATATCAGAGCATCCCCAGCAGCCCAAATCCCGCCCCTGCCGCTGGCCCAACCCCAGCCCCACGGACAGTTTTTGTGAGTATAGAATCAGAGCATTGTCCTATTTGGGATTCCCCAAGACCAGCTTGTTGGTTTTGCCATCCTAAGCTTTAAATATGTCCTTGTAGACCCAACAGCCCGCGGCCAAACCTGCACCTCCTGCTAGACCGCCGCCACCCAGCGTCAATCCCCAGGCAGCCAGCAGCAGCATCCCAGCCAGCTCCGCTCCGCCCGTGCCTGCCAGCAGCAACCCCCCACCAGTGGCTCCTGCTGCCTCACAAGCCCAAGGACCCCCATACCCAACCTATCAGGGATACCCAGGGTAAAACACAAACCCGCAACATTCTCAGGGGCGGAAATTGTCGGTTCATTGCAGGTCAAGAGAACACAAGGTGTATTACCTGCCAAGGATTTAGGAGGTGTTGTCTTGTTGCAGTGCGTTGCATGACAAAACACAGACTATTGGGCATGAAACCAGCATACCTGCCAACCTGTACGCATTTTGCGTAGCAGCTATGCATTTTGACATTTAAATGGCATTGCATATCAGCGTATTTCAAAGTATGCGAATCTAGTAAGTTAAAATTAGGGCCTAAGTAATCATAAATCATAATGGTGCTTCAATGCTGCTGCACACTGCAAAATCACCTGCTGGAAAAATCTTGAAGCATTCATAGTGCAGTATATGATCTCCTTGACCCTACGAAGACGAGTAAAACAGCAGGCGAGAATGATAGGACAGCGACAGCAGCAGCGCTGACCCCTCGTGCCCTCAACAAATAAGCTTTCAAGCTTTTAAATTATGCCTGTATCAATAGCGTTTGAATATCTGAACTTAGTATGAACTGTGTGGATACTTTGTCACACATTGAGCAACTCCTAGAACTTTTCACAAACAATTCTTTTAGCTAAGCAATCTGTTGATCTATAGCCTATGCCTATATAACAGAAATAATGGTGAACTTAACATGAACATGAGAATAATCAATATAGCATTTTTTTGTTGATGGTGGTGGCATTCCATGCTGTAGTGTTAGCGAAAGTTTATGTATGCTAACTTTATGTGTGCTAGCTGTTTGCACTTATGACCTTTTTTTATGGACTTAACCCGGTAAGAGTCGAGGTAGGTCGGGAGTGTGAAAGGATCAGATTCAGATTACAGAAATAGTTGTCAACTAATAGTTATCAGTTGGTTAACAAATCATTCATCCATAGTATCCCTAACTATCACACTCGACACACACACACACACACACACACGCAGAGGGAGGGGTATTGAACAGCACTGTCTCTAAAAACAATTGACCTCATACAAAGTTCTCTCACCTTTCTGATGATCCCTAATATAATACACTGTCTGTCTCTCTCCTTGTGTCTCAGGTACTTCCAGATGCCGATGGGGTACAACCCATATATGTACAGCGGTCAGTATGGAGTTCCCTACATGCCATATCAGACTCCACCAACACAGGGAGGTTACCCAGCAACAGGCCCCCCCACCCAGCAACCTTACCCCTACCCTCAGCAGGCTGGCCAGCAGCAGCCATATTACCCGCAGCAATAAGCCCTTCTCCCAGTCTATCGACCCTTTAACACCTTCCTCTCAATCCCTCAAGCTCTGGGTCCTGCTCCTTCGCTTGAGCCTAAACACCCCGAGGCCTACCTTCTAACCCACATTCTTGCTCCACAACAGTAACTTGCAGAGATCTAATGACTTGACGTGGTGCTTTGATCAGCACTTTGTATCCTTAAACCACCATCTGTAAGACTACTAGCCCAGTAACCTCACCAGAGACACAGCCCTAATAATTATCCCAGCAATAAATACTTTCATGTTCTTCAACCCATGCAACATCCTAAAGCACTCCTCCCATCTTCCTCCGCAAGTGTTCTGCCCCGAAAAACCACAGCGAACGAGTTCCTTTAATGTGGAGCTACCTCTGAAAACACTTTTTTTTAAGGTCCATTTTTTTGGCTGCATGTGAACAATGGTAATGCTGACAGGTTTTCTCCCTCTCCAGAATCTACTCCCATATTTAAGCTCTGCCCAGCCACCGCCCTTATTCCCTCTTCTTTCACTGACGTCCAAAGTTAGAAAGGCGCCTGTTTGGGGCATGCGTCTTATTTTTATATAAAATACTTCAGTACAACCTTAACTTGCTCGAAGGAGTATAATCGTATAGGAAAGTAAGCCGCATATTCTAGTGGGAGTTCCTGATTTTGTGTACATGCTGATCATTGTTGGGAGGAAAAGCCTTTAGATTTCTTTACTGCTGTTCGTTTTGTTGCTTTACATCCATCGTTTTAGTCAGTGCGTTTGGAAGGTTTCACTAATGTATTTACTTTATTAACAAATCAACTTTGTGTTTTTATGTTTTCATGTGGGATTAAAATCTGGACATAATGCACCTGCTGTAGTAGTTTTAGTTTTGTGATTTGTGTGTGCATCTTCTAAATACTGTTCCCTTTACTCCATGTTCTCTAAGCTCTGTATTCCCAAGATCCAGAGTTAAATTAGCACAGGAAGGCATTATGTTTCTACCTTTTATTGCTCTGCCATTGGCGTTTATGCAGTCATCTGGTAATCGGCTATGAAGTTCAGACCATTTATTTGCATCTTGAACCCTCTCTGTCAACATTGACCTTCCATTAGATTTTGTCAAAGGCAAGCTGTTGGATAGCTGTGCATTATTTGAAAAGTAACTCTAGGACATTATGGTTGCTAGCATGTACATAAATCTCCCTCCTAGTGCTCTGTGTGTGTGTGTGTGTGTGTGTGTTAGTGCCAGTGAGCACGTGTAATGGATGCCTGCTATCTGTGGAATATTAGCAAAACCTCCAATCTCATCACTTCAACAATTACTAGTCAATAGAATGGCAGCCTGGGCTATTCAGTTGCTTAGCTTGTGTACTATATCCCCAATTTGTGGTTGCTGTGAGGTCAAAGGTTTGAGCCCAGGACCAGGTCATGTGGGATTAACTCAGTTACATGTTTGTGTACATACCTGATGAGTATTCTGCATCTGGGCTCTTCAAGGCACTATGTTTAGTAAAACTGGGGAAGATGGGGCCCTAATATGGCAGAAGGCTGTACATACATTTGTACTTTTTTCCTAGTGGGATTTTGATCTAGCAGTTAATGGCATGTTTTAAAAAAAGGCTTTTAAAGGTAGATCCTTCAGAATTCCAACCCCCTTTCTGGCAGTATTGGAAAAGACTGATATTTGACCTCTTTTAGTGCTCTTGACTATTTCACCCCTTCTCTGCCCTGTGCACCAGTACTGACACCACCTGTTGTTGACAGGGGCCTAGATATAGGGGGCCAGAGCCACCAAATCAACTTGGAAGGACTACGAGGCAGACATTCCTAAAGTCCTAAAACAATACCAGTTTCCAGCAAAACAGGTAGTGTGACATACCACTAACCAGAAACCCCCTCCTCCTAAAGTGTTCAGCTTGTTTGCATAACTAACTTCTTGTCTCATAGTAACTGGTAGGCCTATACCATACCGAGCTGGCCATGGTGTGCTTGTGAAGTTAAACCCCTGGTAAGTTTAGCTTGTTACTCTAAGTTTACTTTGCCAGGTTTGTGATTGACTGGAATTCTCTCTTGGTCACTTGATTGGAGTGCTGCCCCCATATATTTAAAAATGAGAAGACAATGACCAGAGTTGTACGTTTCTCTTTTATCCCTTTTTCTTTTTTTCCGGATACCAGTTTACAGAAGTTTCAGACACAGATGACGTCCGTGTTATAAATTCACCAATCTTATCTATCAGACTGCAGTAGAAATGGATGTGAAAATGTTGCATTTGGAGTCATGAGTTAAATAGTAACTGAAAAACCGAGCCAGTGGTGGAGATGCAGGATAGGATGACTCATCTTGCAGACCAATTGAATGTGAATAGGCTTATAATTGCAGCAGCAGTGCAGTAATTGGCAGTAGAACTCTGGGTGACATTTAATTAAGGCATTAATCTCAAATATATTATTTAGGCCTTACGTTACAGTTAGACGGGTTAATGAAATATTTCAAATGCAAGACAACAAGGCCAGTCATTCGATATTCGCATGCAATGTCCTTGTCACTGCTCAAGTGAAGCATGACAGGCCTTGTGCTGGCCTATGGTAGTGGCCAGAAATGGAATGGAAACCATATCCAAACGGTACAAAGTGACCAGCTGGGTAGGTTTTAAATTTCAGCGAGTCTGACCCCACTGTCTTGCTGAGAATAACATGAAGCTTATCATAAGCGCGATCAAATCGAGAAGGTATAGGTTTAGGACCAGTCTAGAAACAAATCAGAGAATATCCGGCATCACAAGGACAAGTAAAAACACTATCAACAAAATCAGCAAAAGGACCTGTGATTCGATAGGGCACTCGACTGGACAGTAGCGCTGCTGCTGATTGGTTAAGAGGTTGGAATAGTTGAGGGGGAGGGGGAGAAGGAAGGTTGTAAGGCTGACTAAATATATGGTAACGTTAGTGAGAAACCAAACGTCCCTGTGCAAACATCACAAAACAGGGTGAGAGAGACACAAGGAACGGCGTTTAAGTCTCGGTAAGGTTCGGAAGACTAAATCGAGCCCTGAAAAATACCTGGCGAGTTGATAAGCGGCCAATTCTGTGCTGTCACGGCGGGGGTAGGCTACGGTGTTGACAGAATCAAGCTGATCCATCAGTTGTCGTTTGTTTTGTTCTTGCAGCTAGCTAGCTAACGTTAGCTGCTGGGACCTTTACATGTAGCTAGCTGACGCCAGTGTTTTGAGAAGTGTTTTGCTACTGACGCTAGCCATTTATAAAACCCACCAACCAATGTTCGCGCATAAGTTTTTTTGTGTAAACGTAAATGTTGACGATGCAATTTAGCTGTTTGTCAAAGTTTACATAGTTGTTTCCTTGTTTTGTACGAGCACGTTTACCAATGTTAACAACAGTGCACCGTTAAATCAATATTATAAACAGATCTGTAACGTTAAATTACGACAGCTCTGACCTCTGGTCTGTTGGCTAGCTGTCGCCTTGCTAAACGCGAGCTAACTAGCAAGCTTTTTAGTTAGCAAACTATCTGCTTTCATTTTGAGTTGAACAGCTGATTTTGCAGTGTGCCATCACAGTGAACTTTATCTACGGCTGTAGGTTATCTTAACCTAACACCCCAGAAGACTCTTGGAAAAAGTAAGGTCCACCAATGGCTTCGTTAGAGGACCGTGGGGACATGGGAGTTGCGGCCGCCTCGGGTTCCTCTGGTGCGGGGCATGTAGTCGGGGCCATGGGAGGAGGCCTAGAGGCCGGACCAGGGGGCGCTGGACTGCCAGGGATTCAAGAGGAGCCAGGGCTACGGAGAGAGGCCTCCAGTACCGACACCGACCCAGACGCACCGCCGAAGAAGCGCGTTCGACAGCAGGAAGGCGAGGCTGGAAAGCTCGAGGAGCGGTTGTACTCCGTACTCTGTTGCACTGTATGCCTAGACCTGCCGAAGGCATCGATCTATCAGGTAAAACAAACTTTCTAAAGTATGTAGAAACGCTAGCTGATTTGCTGTGCTATTTAGTAGCCTACGCTAAGACTAGGATTCTTCACGTATCTGAGTTGGTGTTGCTGCAGAAAACCTGTTTGTATTCAAGAGCACAGACATCCTACTTGTCTGGACATGTCAAGTAACTATAGAGGAACTTGTGACATCAGACACTACAGTTCGAACTGATTAGCTATAAGTTAATCAGGGGCAGCACACAGGATAAATGCCCAAAACACCATCTTGGGGGTTGGTGAACGTTCTCTAGTTGCTAGTTGTATGACGTGGTCAAAGAACAGTCTGTGGTCTCATGTTTTCAACAATTAAAGGAAATGGAGACACTGGCATGAATGCTAAATAGTTTTCACAATGTAGCTAATAAAGTACTGTCAACTTACGTTATGGTCAAACAAAAAAACATTTCTGTTTATTTAATCTCTTTTAATCTCATCTCCTTTGACCTCCCATCTGTTGTATTAACTAGTGTCACTCAATCATGATTGTGTGTGTGTGTGTGTGTGCGTGTGTGTGTGCGTGCGTGTGTGTGTGTGTGTGCGCGCAGTGTACGAATGGACATTTGATGTGTGCAGGTTGTTTTATCCACCTTCTTGCCGACGCACGTCTGAAGGAGGAGCAGGCAACCTGCCCCAACTGCCGCTGTGAGATCAGCAAGAGTCTGTGCTGCCGGAACCTAGCAGTGGAGAAGGCCGTCAGTGAGCTGCCCTCAGATTGCTCTTTCTGCCTAAAGCAGTTTCCTCGCTCCAGCCTGGAGCGCCACCAACATGAGGAGTGTCAGGACAGGTCCTTATACCCTAGAATTCACACCCACACAGTTGCTCTGGGAAGGGAAAATCCGCTCATTTGTATATACTAGTGGGCAACAACATTGGATTAATTTGTTTACCTATTGATGACATAATGAATCAGTATTACTTATCCTGTAAGCAGATTTCTCAATTACATTGTGTACACATTTGTCAGTCGAGTTTTATGGATTTCTATGTTTTTATGGATTTTGAGAAAACATATGATTTTCTCTGAATAACATTGGCCTGTAATTTTGTGAATGACTTATAAAAACATAATTGGCAGGCCAGTTGTGTTTAACAGAAAAAGTTTAGTCTGATTGTAAATGTTGATGGTATATCTATGGCTATTTTGACACTGGCCCACATGTGGTATCTTTTTTTGTTTTGTTTTGTTTTTTTAAACATATTTTTTGTAGAGTGACACGGTGCAAGTATGTCAGGATTGGCTGCCCTTGGCAGGGGCCATTTCATGAGCTGCCAGCCCACGAGGCAGCGTGTTGCCACCCAAGTAAGAGTGGGCAGGAGTTAATGGGCATCTTAAGTGACATGGATCAGCAGCATCGCAGGGAGCTCACATTGTACAGTTCCATCTTCAATCTACTCTGCTTTGAGAAGATTGGCTTCACAGGTAAACAAACCCTCATCAATATGAGTATGAACAAGGCGTTTATTTGTAGACTAATCTACTGCACTCACTCAAGACAACTTGAGACAATCCATATTTTGACATGATGTATTGTTATGTGTCTGGTTGTAGAGGTACAGTTCCGGCCGTATCGCACAGATGACTTCATCACACGTCTCTACTATGAGACGCCACGATTCACTGTGCTCAATCAGACATGGGTACTGAAGGCAAGGGTCAATGACTCGGAGCGCAACCCCAACCTGTCATGCAAGCGCACGCTTTCCTTCCAGCTCATTCTTAAGAGCAAAGTCAACACTACACTGGAGTGTCACTTCCTGCTACTGAAGGGGCCCTATGATGACGTGAAGATCCAGCCAGTTATCCAGCACCACATTTTCTCCAACGACGCCAACGAGACTGAATATGCCCTTCTACCCATTACCGACTCTGTAGAGTGCAACAAGCTACTGGCTGCCAAGAACATCAACTTGCGTCTCTTCATCTTCCAAATCCAGAAATGAGAGTGGGTGGGGCAGAAGGGCATATTCAGTCTCGTTGGCGTCGTTGGAGAAAATGTGGTGCTGGATAACTGGCTGGATCTTCACGTCATCATAGGGCCCCTCTCCTGTCCTTTCTCATGCTCTCCTCTACATCCCTTCTGCCCCACCCACTCTCATTTCTGGATTTGGAAGATGAAGAGACGCAAGTTGATGTTCTTGGCAGCCAGTAGCTTGTTGCACTCTACAGAGTCGGTAATGGGTAGAAGGGATGTAGAGGAGAGCATGAGAAAGGACAGGAGAGAAAGAAGTACCACTGAAACACAGATACCTCTGAACGATTGAGTAGAAAAGGAGAGTGAAAAAGAAGGAAGCCAAGTGTTTGGTATTGCTGCAGCTAGGTCTACCCGTCAGTCACATTGTGTGTGTGTGTGTGTGTGTGTTCATGTACATGTGCGGAAGAAACAAGTCCCAAGCTTTAACCATGGCTTTAATCCTAGAGTGTGTGTGTGTGTGTGTTTGTGAGCGTGTGCAAGCGAATGTATGTGGCAGGATGGTGCAGTTTTGCCAGTTGGAAGTAGCGTCAGTGATTCCACCTGGATGTTTTTATTTAAAGTGTGTGTGTGCGCGTGTGTGCGTGCGTGCGTGCAATAGTAGCACTGTGTGCAGACAACTGAGTGCTGGGATGGGTCATTGTCCCTGTAAGCTAACTTTGATTTTTGAGTTCTTTTAACTATAGTGTGTGAGGACCTTTTTACTTGACTTTGATTTGGAGGGGTCCAAGCAGTAAAGCTGCCAGAGCCCTGTTTGAGGAGTTGTTTATATAAATCTATATATATACACACTTTTATTAAAAAACGCTTTATTTAGTGTCAGCAAGACAATATAAGACATTGACCCACTAGCATGTAAAACTGTACACAATGGCGCATATACAGTGTGAGATTCTCATATTCAATCATATCTTGGGTAGGCTGATACTAGCAGACCACCTTTACTGCATTTTGCAATCCTTACTGTGGAAATCCACACAGTAAATCCAATATGAGGATTTATTTTTCCAACTCAAATTTAATCTGAGCTGATTCAGTTACTGCATGATACTGAATATTTTCAATTTCACTTTTTTCCACATAAAATCATTTAACTGTAGTCACATTTGGTAATAAATGTGTTGTGAACCTCCTTAAAACGACAAGCTGACAAGCCATGACATTTGTGGTGATTAACATCAATCAAGTGCTATAAAAAGTTGTGAAGATACATAAGATAGGTCAAACAAAAAGCTAAGCTGCGGCTTTTTGAGGTGTTTAAGTAAAAACACGTACTGTGAATATGTCTGGTGTTCATGGCAGATTTTCTTAGTAAATTCTTGCCCAATTTTACATTGTCCCCCATCATTCATTTTCTGAAAGACTAAAATCTATCCACATTGAAAATATCAAATAGCAATTACATTAACTTTTTTTGTGACTCTAGCTAGACTGCTTGGACCCTGTATATTGCTGCTTGCAGCTTTCCTACCCCCATTCTAGGTGTGTTTGTGTATATCTTCATGACTTTGGGCGGGGAGGGAATCAACTGTGGAATCACAATTCAAACTTGATCTGTGTGCTTTTTTGATTGAGCCCTGATCAATATGTGATCAAAGGCCCAGTGTGTAGTCCGGTCATGACAAAGGGACAGATGGTGATTAGCTTAGGTACATTTAAAGAAGGTGTTACAGCTGATTGTGTGTTGGTCGAAGGCGGAATAGGAAGAGTAAAAGTAACTTGTGGGCCCATTCGTAACACATTCACTTGCGCTTTTATTTCAATGTGGTGTTTTGATGCACAAGGCCGACACAGTCAGTCATGGTTTAGCCTGTGAACGCTGGACATGGAACCCTCCTCAGAAGCCAGCCCTCAGCAGACGAAACTTTACTTGAATTTCATCTGAAACAATGTGTAGAGACTGTAATTAGTCTTCTAGGATATAGTTTGTGCTTTTAACTCTTCTTTTGCCAACTAATTTCATGCAGTCTGGCTGTACATGTGCCTTTCTATTAAAACTAATCTCAACTAAGTATTGTTTGTCAATGTTTGTGAATTGTAAGAAGCAGCTTAAGAAAGATTGAATTGGGTTTGAAGATCTTCTAAGAACACAAGACAACTGTATAGGGTGATCCTTGTTACAGGGGGCTTTGCAACAAAAAAAAAGGGAAAGGAAGTCTAACATTTATCTTCACGGTATTTCGGCTAGCGATTGCCTAATTGACACTATGGCAGAATCGCTTTGATTATGCATCATCCGCCAGTCTCTGAGGACAGGTAGACGTTCAAGCGTGACTAAGAATTCCAATGAATCCCCCCCATTAAAACTTGATTGTTTTGTAGGCTAGTTAAGTAATAACACGATTAAAGATAGAAACGTTTTAAACTATCTTAAGTTTCTATACAGGACATTGTAAGGTCCACATAGACCTAGCGTATCTTAGGAAAAGAGCTCCCCCGTCTGGTCCTCACATGATGAGTTGTTGGCATCGCTTCGTCATTTTAGAATTAGGTTTCAGCTACACTGCAATATCAGGAAAAAGCTCAAAAAATACTCTAGCCTAGGTTTTTAAGTTTTTAGAGCATTCTAATGCTAAACCTGTCATTTTCCAGGTTCAGAAATAAAAACATGGGTTGTTTCTATGGGTTGTTTGCTATAGTTTTTCCAAGTAATCTTTATTAACCCTTTGAGCCCTTGGATATTTTAATGTTAGGGTACTGCCTTTACTTAATACTGCAATTTGAATGTTATCAAGTAAAACCAATCGTGCCAAAACGAAACAGTTGAGCCGATAGTAGTAAATCATAATATTATCACAAATAGACAAATAGTTTTATGCCAGGACATCCCAAATATAAATATAATTTTAATAAAATCTGTAAAATGAAGTAATGAAGCAAGCGGGTGCCATACAAATGTATGTCATAAATGTGTCAAAAATGACTGTTGACACAAAGTTAATCACACAAGTTTGCATACTTCTGTACATTTGTGGCTTATCAGGGCAGCAAATCGGTGCAAGGTTACCAGGAAATCACAGCAAAGTTAAAATGGCAATAGGATGTAATTTTTCTGACGGCAATTTGATGGAAATTAGACTTCTCTCAATCAATGCCAGGTGACAGGTATCATTTGACTGCTCGTATCATGTGAGGATTTACTGTATTCATCTATAGCTGTTTCATAAAGAAAATATTTTAAAATGACTTGCTCATGTTCTGTCAAACATTGTGGAATTTCCCTGATACAGAACCTTTCATTTTTTTGAGAATGAGGTAGGCTAGGTACAATATTTTGATTTAATTGATATGCAATTCTATCTTTTGGGTTTGCATTTATGCAACCTTCAACTTGTGTGAAGGGGACTCATGCATTATACATTTCAGGGAATGATTTGCTATGCTAAATTACTAAAGGAGAACTGCCCTGAGGCCAGTTTCCCAGAAGCTTTAAAGTAAACACTTTTGCATGGATTTAAGTGTGCACACTACATTTGCACATTCTATTCACTATACGTTATCAAAATGCATCATAATCGCATCTCTCTCTTTTTTTTTCCCTAAAAAGTTATCATGAAAATATAGGGTACATATTTTTTGCTTGTCATAAACCATCACGTTTCAGAGTGTCATCTGCTATGTCTTCAGATCTCCACTTGTCTCTGAGTTGGTCTCTTTGTTGTCTCCGAGTTTATATACTGTGTCAAGCTTGCGTGTCTGGTCACTGCTGGCCTCACTTGTTCCCACAACCCTGTCTTCATCCTCTGACATTTTCTCTGTGCTGCTCTGTTGTACAATACACTCTTTTATCTTTGCTGATGTGCTGCAGTGTCTGTGAGCTGTGTGGATCTGTGGAAGTCTATGATCCGGAGTGGTCTGTTGAGGGTTGCTGTCTGTGGTTGCAATTTGTGGCCTCTGTGTTGTGTGCTGCTTCGTGGTTCTACCCAGACTCTTGACCCAGCTGTGCTGCAAAGCCTGTTGTGCTGTCAGACGCCTTTTAGGGTCCACTTGAAGTAAACCTCGAATCAGGTCCTTAACACCTGCACAGATGATGAACACAATGAACACAATGAACAAAACTTCTACTATGGAATGACACAATTATGGGAGCAGCACAGATTAGGGCTGGACAATTAATCGCATTTGCAATATAATCGCAATTTTGAAAAGCGCAATTTCGAAATCGCAGAGGCGCGCAATTTTTTTTTGTTTTGCAACTGCATAGACTTAATGCATAGACTTGTTTGTTAGCCACGCTCTGCACATGTTAAACAAAGATTGGGGTTCAACGCAACAAGATATTCTCTTCAGGGTTTCCCCTATGTACACTTGACTGTGGCGGCACACCGCATCTTCAAGCCTTGCCACCGCACCTTCAGAACTCCCCCCCGATTAGTGCTTTTGGATCGTTTTTGTTTTTTTTTTTTCATTTTTTTCTCTCATCCGCCGCACCTTCTAAGACATCCTAGGGGAAACACTGCTCTTGAATAATAATATGCTGATTAATGAATAGTTCATTTTCTTTTTTTAATTAGAGATTGTGTACAAATATCCATATTAATGGGACATATGTGGTGCTTGTGGTTTTTATTGTGAAAAATCGCAATATTGGTTGAAAAAAATCGCAATTTTGAATTTTGGCAAAATTGCACAGCCCTAGCACAGATGTAGCACTTGTGAGACGGCCCTTACCCTCAGAAATCTCATCCCAGTACGAAGGCAGAAAGTGAAGGTCACCAGCACGGATCAGCTTAAAGAGTTCAGCTTGATTGCGCTCTGTGCTGCGGAAGGGTGGAAACCCACAGAGGAGGATGTATAGGATCACTCCCATTGCCCATACGTCCACTGCTACACCATAGCCTGTACACACACACATAGAGGAATGGGGGGTGACACATTCTCCCACAAAGTTAATATTTTCTTTGAATAAAATGATGGCAGCCAGTAAACCCTCTACCTGTCTCTGCCAGTATCTCTGGAGCAACATAAGTTGGGGTTCCACACACCGTGTACAGGGGCTCCGTCACCACCAGTGCCAACCCAAAGTCAGCCAGCTTCAGAGTGACGGCACCATCATGTCGATGAACCTGACCAAAAAATTAGACAAGGCTGGTTATAAAATAATGAGATGAAATCAGGTCTAGAGCTGCTGCTATTTGCTTTGTTTATCTGTCATAATATTGTTACTTCATGTATTTCATTCATCTTTACTTGAAGACACTTCATAAATCAGCCAGCAGCATCTATTATTAAATGCATCTTTATGCCTCTGACCCTGTGTACATGTAATGTACTGCTCTGTGCAACAGTACCAGCAGGTTTTCTGGCTTGATGTCTCTGTGTACGATGCTTCTGCTGTGGATGAACTGGAGGGCATCACTGATGTCCTTAAACATGCCAGCCGCACAGCCCTCGCTAAATTTCACACTAGTCACTATGGCATCAAACAGATCCCCCTCCGATGCCAGTTCCATGATCAAGTAGACATGTGTGTCAGTGTGGTGACAGCGGAGCAAATGCACCACCCTCGGGTGCCTCAGGCTGGCCAGTAGAGACACTTCATTGTGAATCATGTGCTCCCGGCCCTGCACCTTGGCTTTGTCCACCACTTTCATGGCCCAGGTGCGGCCTGTCTGGCGTTCCACACACACGCGCACCACTGCAAAGTTTCCATCGCCAACCACGCGTCCGATGTCATAGCAACGCTCAATGTCCGTCTGTGTGACCTCTCCTCCATCTGGCAGGTCAGGCACATCCAGCTCCGCCTTTGAAAGGACCTCCTGTGACTTCATCATCAAGGCAGATTCAAGCTCTTTGGACTGGAGGTGGGTAGACCTGTTCTCCTGTGTAGTAACAGCTCCTGAAAGTACACCTGATTGTGTGTGTGCGTATTTGTTTCCTATGCGTTTGCAGCACTGGGTTCTTTGTTTACTTTGCCGTCCAAGCTCTGTATGGAGCTGCTGATGGATGTGCGAGTGTGGTTTGACACAACTTTCCTCCATCTTGTCTTTTCTCCTTCTCAGCTTTCTTTCTCTGTCTCTCCTCTGCTCCTCAGCCAAATCTCTTGCCCTTAACTCCTGCCGCTCCCTTATTGGTTGAAGGTTATTAGCAGAGGGTCTGATTGCTTGAATGAGGCTTGGGAAGTCATCTGTTTTTGAGCTGTCATCATGGAAGCCACTATCGGCCTTGCTAGCTTTGGGCCTCATGCTCCGCTGCCATCGCTTGAGAAGCTCATCACAGTAACCCTGGCACCCTGGGTAGAGTTCCTCTAGTGCCATCTGCAGGCTGGAGATAGAAGGGTGTGTCCGTCCCAGAGCCAAAAAAGCATCATCAGCTTGGAAAAACTGAGAGAGGCTGCTGACTGCCTGTCCAGCAGGTGTGACTAGGTACCGCACCCGATCATTATTCCAGGACGGATATCCCAAAGCCTCAGACACGTCACTCAGCAGCTGCTCAAATGAAACAACGGCACGGCGGTTGAGAAGAAGCGAAATTTTCCTCATGGCCCCATCATCGTTTGGCTTAATTATGGTTACCAGGTGAGGGCGCACTGGAGAGCCCTCAGAATGCCTTGTGTAGAAGCCATACCGCCTGCCTGCACACCCACCGATTTTAGAGGACTGCCCATGATGACCATTCAGCTTGTTGGCACCCCCTGCAACCACAGATGGGGCCAAGGGTGCAAGCAGCATACACTTGGTGCGGGGAGGAGGTCCACCTTTGTCAGGACACTTTTGGTTCAGACCACCTATATTCAAAAATAAAAATTGGAAATATGTTCCATCCATCAAACCCAGATGTGGGGAAAAGCCCAAACACTTATAAACACAAAGCTCTCTGTTGTAGGCCTAAATAATTCAGTGCTGCTGCACTTGGAGAAACTGCTCTCGAGTAACAGTTGTAGTCATTCACTAGGAAAGAGTCAAATCTCATCCGATCGTATGGTCTTACACATTCACACAAACAAGTAATTATTTATTGAGTCTGCGGGGAATCTTCAAAACGTCAAGAGAAGAGACAGGTCTATGCTATAAAACACGTTTTGGTCAAACATACAGAGAAAAAAGCAAAGCTTACTGACCAAGTCAGTAGTTGAAAAACAAAACTCACTGCATGGATGGCGCGCGGTGTGACCTGCGAAGCGATGGTTCCACAAAGGCATCATTTCCACCATCGGATCGGTTACCGGTATCCTCGACCCATCTCCGTTAGAAACTTCGTGATCATTTGACAAATGAATACCAAGTGGATTGAAAAACGTGCTTTACACAGTTTTACATGAACCTGCTTCCAGTTGATGGAGTGCTCTATGGACTACCGTCAGCAACACCTGTTGCAAAAGTGGGTACCGGATGTTACATCCTGTTTCACATCACCTTGGTTACGAGACAACCCCCTAACACAGAAGTGAGTCCACTTGCAGAAGTTGTCATGATATAATAAAGTCCTCGACCATGCAGGATTGCATGACCTAGTGTTTCCAATAAACTCAATGCCCAGTATTCACACAGAATCCATCGTAGCTAGAGTGGACTAGGCATACCTGAAACCATTTTGAACGATTACACATGGTCTGGAAGTCACCCACACCCTAAATAAAAGCAGGTTCTGCGAGGACCACGACGACAGAAAATCCTAGCCTACATCATGAGCAAAGAATCTAGAGCGCTACGCTCTAGAATTTTTAATCATAAGGTTCAAAATACCGTCAGCATCAATAAACAGAAGTTTTTTTTAAGCCTGCTACAGTATTATCTACCTATTATTATAAATGTTAGAAATAGTGATGTTAGAGATCATTGATGTCAGTGAATCTATTTGAATATATTCTTGTTTAGAAATTAAAGAACAAGACTACACAGATTTCCTAGTATTGCCAGGATGCAGAGACAATAAAAGGGTTATTCAGTTAAGTTTAGGTTTCATGGCAAAATGGCCTTCATGATTTGTTCACTACAATCCTAGTCTAACCATTAAAATATACTGCAGGAAAAAAATTATTTCCTTGGCACCCAGAATACCAAGTACAGCATGCAAAAAAAGACTCATTCTTAGATTTTATCCTGTAGGTAATAAATCATAACTTCCTAAAGGTAATTCCTTATTATCTAACAAAACATAGAGGACATGAGGACATCATGGGGAAATATATTCCTGTATTGTTGCATAGTATTACACTGCAGATTGTCAAAGTCCACAGACTCTCACATTAGCCTTTTCAATAAGATGAATAATGTTGCATCTTCACAACATTCATGCACAATGCTCTAATTTACAGAGAGAGTATTTTTATTCACAAAACTGATATTATTAACATTTCATGATCATAATCCTGCCCAATGGTAAAATAATGTTGCCTGGAACTGTATGTCTTCAAATCATGATGATGATGATATGCTCTTGCCACTTAAATAATTGGGATGTCATAAGGAAAGAAACAACAATAACTAAAAAATGGAGTGAGATTCAAAAGGATAATAAACAAAACTATTTATAAAACCCAGACCAAATAGACTAAAAAGCTATGATGCCAATCCAATCAGAAATCCTCCAGCAAACCCCCCCATCAGGATAATGTTGTTCTGCACGAAGACCTGAACCTTTGGAGAAAAAGAAAAAGACAGAATGTAGGTAAAATACAACAGTGAAAAAAGTGTACATAAATCAAGAAAAACAACTAATTTAAATGACTACAACATAAGTGTGTCTATACCTCTTGCACTTTTGTCTTGACTTCTTTTGAAGGCTTGTCAACATTGAGCTTGAGCTGTTTCTTGGCCTTGTTGACATCCCGCTCCACTCTCTTCCAGTCCACACTGATATATCCTGTGTGATTGGCAATCTGAGGAGGAAAGAGCACAGGTTTATTACAGGAACCCTTTCTTGGTTCATTTGGTAACACTTAACTAAATCAGTAGCTACATAGTCTATAATCTGACTCACCTAACACTCTCATATACAGGGTTATAAGGTCTTGGGGAAATATTAGCCACACTTGTGTATAATGTGTTATAACCATCAATGAGAAAAACTAAAACTGCCAAACTTTTCAAGTTAAAAAAACAAAGGGCTATGTGGCAAATAGTTTATTTAACTTCATAAGAAGTATGAAACTGGTCTGACTTTCTGTCATGCTAATTATACAAAATCATAATCATGCTGAATACGTATGTTGTCTTGTCATTGAGTGTATATTCTTCTTTTAAGTAGAAATTATATCTTTAGCAGTCCCTTTCAGTAGATTTGGATTTTTCTGCCCTTAAAAATACATTAAAGTGAACATGGCATATCTTGAGTTAGAGTTGGAGTTAGTCAGGTTAGTGATTGGTTCAATGGCAAGAAATAATGTGTTTATTTGAAAAGTTAATTAGCAAAAATGTGTAACGTCATTATGCTGTTATTACTGTTTTCGCAAACACAATGGCCAATGTTATTTGCACTGAATTATATATAGCCAACAATGCTGTTTACCTTCAGTGAGCATAGAAAAATGTGGCCATTTATACAGAGTTGTATATTATATATAGGATAGAATACAAACAAGCACCTAGATGTCTCTAGCAAACAATGCTATTTACACCCGCATTAGCCTTAATCTGATTTCCATAGTGGAAAGTAGAGGTGCTTCCTTATGAGGCCAAGCTAATTAAGCAGGTATCACAGACATATAACACAATTTGCCACAGAGGCCAATCCAAAAGAGGCCACAAGTCCACTTATACCATATTCCACATAAGGTTGTTTCAATGGGGACGCTGGACAGATATGTCAAGTGGGCTCCTATTTTCACCAGCCAACATTTTGCTGACAATGCACACAATGTCTCTAGGAGGTTCAGAAAGGCTGAAGTGGATCCAGAATTACTGTGTGTAATCAAACTCTACACTCTCTCCAGTTCTAACCTATCTCCAATGTTACCTGAAGTAAGAGGAATCCTCCACCAACTGCTGAAGCTGCTAGCTTCCCAACTTTCTGAAACAGAAAACCAGCACACCTGCAAAGACAAAATATGTAAATTAGCCTTGAATATGAATTTAGAGGAAATAAGAAGCAGAAATGAAATCTAAAGCTACATGTTTTTGAGCCTGCAAGAAATGCAGTGCAACTCACCAGCCAGTCAGTCCTCCAATTGCAATCTGTGTGCCAACTGTATATTTGTCAGCTATGGGCTTTGAGTTATTTTTGCCAAAAACTCGACTCCACCATCGTTGCCTCTTAACACACTCCGTCAATTCATCAAGGGTTTCATCAATCTCTGTATTGAAAAAAAACATACAGGCATTTAGGCTCAGACTCAGGAATGTGTACAAATTAATTTCTTGGGATTGAAAGGCATTTTTAGGGCCTTACATACCCAACCATGGAGCTTTACAACCTTTTATTTTTAATGTCTGAAATTAATTTCCATATTACCCTTTACAGTCATCTCAACAGTCTGGTTTGGCACGTTTTAACAAAAAATATATTAGGTAATCAAAATATGTCTTTTTAAATACAGTATATAGGAATATATGTGTGTGTGTATATATGTGAATAACAGTATGAAACATGACAAAAAAAACTCTTGCTTTAAAAACATGGTAATTATTTTTTTTATTCCCTTTTCCCTTACCTGGTGCAAACCTCTACCCCTCCCCTCCCCACCCGTGTTCTGTGATAAATTGCTTATATGTGCTGAGGTGTTTTTTTCTGACGCCAAACTATACTCCCAATTTGGTGTATAGTCTGGTGGACTGTTTTTTCCTCCTCTTTCCCTATGTATTCCAGTTTCTTTCTCTTTTTACTGGCGCCGTATGAATGGCAGCCAAGGTGACTCCACCATCTTGAATTTCCCCTTGGGAATCAATAAAGTATATCTAATCTAATAATCTAATCTAAAAATCCATTAAAGGAACATGCCAACATTTTTCTATGTTCTTCCCTTAGAACTATGACAGAAAATATAACATGGATATTTTTTGCTGAATAACTACTTGAGTAACCGTATGTAAATAGGAAAGGCGTGGATGTGGTTCCATCTAACTTCATCCCTTTGGATCCTAATGAAAGAACTGGGCTAAGCTAAATGCCAGGGTGATTCAGTAAACACACTGACACAAGAGAGGTATGCATCAACTTGCAACTATGCAACATTTTTCATTTAATTAATCCGTTTCATACTGTTTAGGATGCTAAAATGAGTCATTACACGAACGGTGTAGAATGCACCACTGTGGCCTATAGCGGTAGATACAGCACTTGCAATGTTCAGCAGCGCGGACCGCCTCCAATAGAATGCAGTGCAATACAATGCAATACAGCGGTCTTTAGAGGGAGCTTGTGAGAGAGAAAAACAGAATGTTGCTTAGCCCCTCTTTAAAGGAAGAAAATAGTTTGACAGTTCAATGTTTTGAAATCATACATAGTACGATTGTATTGGTGTGGTAATGGTATACCACGCAATTTTTACGCTGAATATATAGTATCTGAGTGATAGAGATGGCTGATTGATTTAATTTTGATTTAATTTTCAATTTGACTTTAAACAGAACATTAATCAGAACGTTAAAATGATCTACAAAGGCTTAAGGAAATATTTCAATGATCAAGGTTTAAAATGATTTGCAGTTTAGAAGAGAGTTCTGTTATACAACAGCTGTTTGTGAATTAATTGTAGAAGAGAAAGTACAACACAGACACTTATGTCTAAGCATTTAGAATAAAGCTGCACAGGTGAAAGTGCACACTTCTTAGATGAAAAGACTAAACACATCTCAGAGGTGGAAAAACTCCACTGAGGGATGGTAGCACATCTGTATCACATTCAGCACAAGCAAGAGACAAATTGTAGAATGTCGAGGTTTCGTGATTAACTGTGTTGCCTCTCCTCGTCTTTAATAAGAGGAGGAGAGGGCCAAATTCATTAATGTGTAACCAGCAAGGACATAAAAAGGTACATGAAGAATGACACTAATGATGAAACCAAAACTGAAACCAAAACCGAAACCAACAGTGAGATGCTAACATATTGCAAAACTAATACTGTACATCAGAGAAATAAAAGCGACAGCTTTCAAGCCACAGACAACTAAGACGTTTATTTTTTGCATAGGACTCAATGTTATTTTAAAATTTGCATAGGGAAAACAGGCATTGTGGATATACAATTTGAATAAAGGTATCGCACAGTTCTGGACAGAATGCAAATGTTCATGTTATGGAAACTTCAATAACCGAAACTGAATGAAATGTAACCCCTCCAGCAGCACAGCTATCCTGCTCATTCTCTCCGAAACATCTTTAAAGACAAATCAATCTATGCACCAAATGCTCAAAATTTCAACAGCAGGCCCATCAATATCACTCCACAAAATTATATTCCATAAATCGTGTCATACCATCTCTTAGCGTCAGCTTGTGTTTGTTTCATTTCTACGCAATCCCAAAATGTCATGGTGAACACAGTAAAAATGCATTTGCAGATCTTTTGCAGAGAATCCAATTTCATGCAACTAACACAGCCTACCCTTCGTTTGTACTGTAAATAGAAGGCTACATTTGAGCGTCAGTGTTTGCCAAATGTTTACAGGTTGCCAGGAAAGAAATCGTTACTCCCTGGAATATAATACCCCTTCTTGCTCATGCCAAAAAGCCCATGCACCAAGACACGCCTCACTGGCAACATTTCAAAAGATGGCCTTACGAGTTAAGTGCGTAAAGACAACAATACCATTCATCAAGGACTCTAAATTAGAATATGTCTATAATATAAACACTGGCGCACATCCAGTAATGAACATATCTTTTAATAAAACTGTCAGAGCTAGTTATTCCACATTTTGACCCTGCAGGCCATGACCTAACAAAGTTATTTCTTCACGCCAGCCGTTAACAATAATCTACATTGCCGAGAGGAGGGGGCAGCAACTTCACTTACAAAAGTTTAATTACTTCAAAACGAGAGTAAGCTGAATATTGGGGAAAAGATATGTCTACTAACCTTTCTTCACATCAGCCATGACTGTCTTCTATCTGCTTCTTCTTCGTTTTTTCGATTCTATTTACTTAGATGAGGACTACCGTCCCCTTCTGGAAAACCTGAGCAACTGCTACATTTCTGTGAATGATGCGTTCATGACAATTACTCTTGGGAAAAAAAACACTTTTGAACATGATTAAATGCTGAATTTTACTGAGATTTTTAAGTGAACTAATCAGCAAAAACACAGGGGCTCTTTGATTACTTGAGACAATAGTGTTCTATTTTATAGTATTTTATAATGACCACACTGAAGATAAAAAAAGGAAACGACATAGTGTTGCTTACATTTTTTTTTACAAATTATGGAAAAGTTTGGCCATTCTTTAACTTTAACTTTGCAAGGCCTCAAACCTACCTTTCCTAGAAGACTCGAATTTTAATTGATTTTGGGACTGGGCACAGGGTCTGTTTAATCACTGAAATAGCCTCTTGGGATACTAGAGGGGTGTTAGTGTGTCCCTGCCATTATGTTCAGTTCTTTTCGCTTTAATTAAACTTTCATTGTTATGAACATTCAAAATTCAAATTCAATAATCAAGGCATAATTCAGAAAATGTTCACTTGATTTTAAAACCCTCTTCATGTGATAACGTGACCATCTTCCTCCAAACCATACTTATGGTGAATTGAGTCAGTTTTGCAAAATGCAGGTGAACATTTTCCCCTGTGTACATAGCATTGCAAAACAACACCAAAGAGGTCTCAGCCTGTCTGACCACCACTAAATTACATCAAAACTTGTGTTTGCATTATACAAGCAAAGCATTTGATGGGCCTTTAATATGGCACTGTTTTATATTATGCTCTCTAAAATATAAATATGCCAAAACGTAACAAGCAGAAAGGCCTCACTAAAACAAGTTTGTTGTCACATGGACATAAATGTCAACAAAAGTAGTAGTTTGTAGGTTTTGAATTGGGATTTCTTCAGTGGAATAGGTAGCTGGAACGAAAAAAGAGGAAACATGACAGGTTCAGCTGCTTTTGGTTGGCTTCTGCCTAGCTAATGGAAAAAGTAGCATGGAAGAAATCAAATAGCAGGTATCAAGACATTAGAATATGTGTTGCGCATATTTTCCCTCTGCATAAGGAACATGCATTGTGTTGACATTTGAATGGTTGTGTTCGTAAGTTTGGTATGGGGAGCTTTTAACTGTTACTGTAGTACACCATGGTAACAAAAGTTGTGCAAATAGGTAGATTTGGTACCAATAAAAGTGGTATTCAGTCCCTTTATAGCGCAGACATTCACAAATAAGTAACTGTTGATGATTTTAGAAAAACCTTAATATTTGACATGTCAATACTGCAAATTATTATTTACTGGTAACCTCTTCAAAATGTGATTCATTGTGATCTTAAAAGTTATGGTTTATCATGAGAAATAAATCTTGGATCTGAGTCAGACAAAAAGACTGCGAGACGAGAACACACAAAGTTATCGAACACTTGTACAATTCAGATTAGTTTTAATACTAGTAAGCACTTAATGTGCATGTACACTCAAAATACATTTATAAACAAAATAACAAACACACAGGTTTTGTCAAGGGTGCAAGAAGTGTCCACTTGCATGAGGAGTTACTGTCCATGTTTTTAATCTCTTTTTTTTTGTCAACTTCATTCCAGTCCTAAAAAGTAGTTAATTGCTTGCACTAGTCCAATTATTACTGGTTGCCATGCAACCAGATAGCGAAGCCAGTCCAAAAGTTGTCCATACATCACATGTGGCCTTTCCCACCTAAAGCTCAAGTTAAGGAGAAAATTATGCTTGAGAGTAATAAAAATGTTAAGCACTAACACACACACACACACACACACACACACAAGCTGGTCACATTGAACACACACTGAAGCAGTCTTTACCAAAACAGAAATCCTACCCTGTTCTAATTATTTGAGTATCATGTAATAAAAAACTATACTGCAATTTCTTATACTCATTTTCTTCTCACTATCTGCTATGTGTATTCTTGTGTTACTCTGTATGACAATAAAAATTAATCTAATCTAATGTAATCTAATGTGGCAAAAATCCATTAGCAGTACAAGCATCAACTATAAGGTGCTGTTTCTGGTGGCTCACACCACTCTCCTGTGACCTTACCTGTGCCACCTGCCAAATGTGCTCTGTGAACTGTCCTGTGTCACTCACTCAGGTTCTGTGCACCATGCTGCGCTACTGGCCCACTGTCCTGTACAATGTCTTACGCCCCTGTCCTGTGCCACTTGCCCACTCTCCCAAGGAAGCATTGTCCTTCATGTGGCCTTTAACATTTAAAGCAGGGCTAAGCAACGTTCCGTTTTTTTCCCCTCACGAGCTCCCTCTAAAGACCGCTGTATTGCATTGTATTGCACTGCATTCTATTGGAGGTGGACCGCAGCTGTTGAACATTGCAAATGCTGTATCTACCGTTGTAGGCCACAGTGGCGCATTCTACACCGTTCGTTTGCCGTGTAATGACTCACGTTAGCATCCTAAACAGTATGAAACGGATTAATTAACAGAAAAATGTTGCTTAGTGGGTCTTTAAGGCCTGACAAATTTAAAGGGATAGTTCGGTGGATGTCAACCACTTTATTGCATTTTAGACGACCTGTGAAAGCGGCTTAATGTGTTAAAAACCGAACTATCCCTTTAAGTCACTTATTGATAAATGATAAAAGCTCAATTGTTAATTAACAACAGTTGGTTAATGCTGTATTTATTTATTTATTTACTTTAACGTGTCTTTTATAAACAGCAGATGTTATGAACATTTTCAGGATTTCTTCTGTATTGGATAGGGGTGTAATGGTTCACATGGATGTATTGAACCGTTTCGGTTTGGCATGTTCGGTTCGGTCCACTTGCTTACCGTTTTGGTTATATTTTATGAATTTTTCTATAAAAAATCTAAACTATAACTAAATCTATAACTAGCGCAATCTAAGCCCTCCATGCAGAACTGAAGTCTTTGGCGAGTTTCCGCATGGAGTGGCGCAAATGCAAGCAAGCGAAAATTTTTATATTTATATACTAAAATTGTTAAATTGTTACAATAGTTTTAAAAACTCAGAGTCTAATAAATAAAAGCATTTTTTCCTGCCAACCAAATCTTTAACCGAACCGAGCACCTCAAGAAAGTGAACCGAACCGAAATGACATTTTAGTGTACCATTTCACTCCTAGTGTTGGAGGAAGTTTGAAAAGACACTACTATCCCACAAAATGATAAGAGCAAGTCATCGTCTCTCATGACAAATACAGAATGTAACACAAAACTGACCAAATAGGTAAAGGATACGGGTTGCTGAACATCCTTTTGAGGTCCACTTTCTCTTTGCAGTATGGGCAGGTCTGTTTCTTCCCCACAATGCACCAGCCTCTGATGCAGAACTCATGGAATCTGATGCGGAGGGTTAAGGTCCAAGCTCTGACAATCAGCCAGCATAACAAGGCAATAAAGCAGATTTTTCACTCCAGATTACATCAACAACACATTCCTACAACCAGCGTGTCTGCTAATCTGCCTCGAGATAATCAACTAATCATTCAAGCAACCAATCAATACTTTCCAAAGGATACACATGGTTACAGGACAATCTGTAGGTATTCTCAATGATGCCCTCCTCACTCACATCCACCAGAATTGGCTGGCCACAAACAGCACAGATGTTGTCTGACAGATGTTTGGTAGGCATGCCAGATGTTGTGTAGTACTGAGAAGAGAGAGAAAACATCAAATGCAAAGCAGAGAACGGGAATAAGTGGGCTTTCGTTTGCATGCACATTTTCAGGCCTATAACAAACCGTGACCTGGAAACGGCTAATCAACATTGAGGCATCACCCGATAACGAAGGACATGAAAGTCAAAGATATTTGCTCCTGTGATAACGTTCAACACACATTTAAGGTTTAAAACATGATTTGAGTTATCCCGTTGAACTCACCCCTATGGTTGACGCCATGAAGTCAGCACACATCTCTGCAAAGTCCCGGCCAAGGACACCGTAGTAAAGACCGTAGAAAAGCAAAGACACACCAAAATCCATGGCATCTTCTGGCTTTATCCTGGTAAGACAATAAAAAGGCAACTTACATTGCTTACACACATTCACTTCTGCAAAAAACACCGAAACAGCTTAGCTAGATTGTTTTAAACTGGCATACTTTTTATTAATTCTAACATTATTTTAACATTTTTGCTTATTCTGAGCATAGATAGCGACACAACATACCTAAAAAGCAGGTTAAGGCCAAAAAGGGTAAACATGATGACAATGTATCCAATTATCCCCGTGGTGTAGCTGATCTTGTACAGCAAGAGGAACCATTTATATACAAGCCTGTCAAGAGACACATAGGAGGTATTCATTATATAATTGCATTAATAACTAGTAATATGGTCAACTCAGTACAAGTAACATGATCTTCACACAATCAAGCCTCTTCCCCTAATCACGCAAAAGTCACAACTGACGATTCTTGTACTTTAGGCTACATGCTTGTAGATGACAAGAAAGGTTAGCTTGAATCCATAATTGAATCCATAATTTAAGACTTTTCTGAGCTCAGGTCTGGCATGCTGATAACTGAAGTCACTCTGTGTTGATATGACTTTACAGTGTGCCAAGTAACATTTTATTAAACAGTGATGAAGTTGGTAATAAAAAGGTTATTGAATCAAATTCCAGTTTTGAAAGAGGCAGTGTAAGAAAATGATATGTGACATAGTATTCCAAAGGTCTGTGTGAGAGCGGGCGTCTCAGTACAGGTTCAACCACATACTTTAGATATACATTAATAGAATGGGCCTTCTGGCGAAAGTTTTGAATTTTACCAAATGGAAATACAGACTACAGGACACACCTCTCTCTTACCGTTTGCTCACTTCAAATAACATATAACAACTTTACTTCAAACACCCTGAAAAACCACTTCACTGCAACTAAGACACAAAATTAAATGGCATAAGAATGTCATATCCCATGGCTAATAGACTGATTTAGCTAAATACCGTCCGTTCAGCTATGAGGTTTTCATCAATCCACTTCCTTATGGTCTGAATCACCATAAGCAATCTAGAAACTTGTAGTTGATGATATACACAGGTTTCTATTATGCAATTTGGCTTCTTAAATGTGCCTAAAACTCTATCTTGCAGTGTATGCAAAGAAGCATTAGATGAACAGGAGGTCTGACCGACACCTGATGATATCTAGTGAAATTTCCTTTTGACAAAACCTGAAATGAAACACACAGGAATTCTTGAAGGAAAAACTAAACGGGAGACCCAGGCCAGGATAGACTCCTAGGGGCATGACAACTGACCCCTTCTCGCAATGGCAATGTCTTAACTTGAACCCGCCCACTGTTAACTCCATTATTGATCTTTTGACAACCATCTTTAACTACCCCATAATGGTGTTACAACTATATTTTGGAATTATGCAGTCATAGCGAGTGCCAATTGTCATTTTTCTGCATGACCCTAGGCAGCTGGGTTAGGCCCTTAAACCATGGATTTTGCAGTACAATGCAGTGTGTCTCCAGATCTGTATATTGGAGAAATGATCCAACATAAGGTCAGGATTTAACAGTACATCTACCCTAAGTTGGTTTGAGAATGAAGGAGGCAATCTATAGAATACTTGAACTATTTTTACTACTGCGATTTGAGTTTTCTGGGGAGCCATTTGGGATTGTAGTTTCAAGAAAAGTATTTAAGCTAGGTCCTCCATACAGTTCAGGGTTAAGGTCTGGCACAGATACTTGTAGAATATGGACTTTTAGACATGTGCTTTTCAATTTATCAATTCTTGGCTTGAAATGGCTTGAAAATTCTACTCTGCATATTTGAAGGACTGTAGTAAGTACCGTTTCAAAGACAGAGGCCTTATTAAATGTATTATAAAGCTATTGTTACAAAGGTATATTACAAAAAAAACTTGAAGAATGTGATATCAAGGCATCTGAAAGTTTAGTAAAGGAGTTAAAACATTTAGATACCAGCATTATAATCATTTTAATAAGTTCCGTAAAACATAAATTGGAAGGGATTGAGTGGAAGCATTTGGACACTTGACATGGAATGACTTATATTATCAGTGTATCTGAGAGCTGTAGCAATTAGAACAATTGGGAAAATATTTCAGTTAAGTAACAAATACACGTGGATAAAACACATCATCCCATAACGATACAAGTAGGAAAATTACCTTGGGGTGGTGCACGCCAGGGGCTTTCGTGTGGCACGGAAAGTAACAAAAGCAGTCACGATGGAGAAGATGAACCAAGTAATGAGAAATCGCCACCAGTGCAATTTAGTGGTGAAGTACAGAGGTACAATCCACATCTGGAATAACGTGATCATCTGCAGAGGAGGGAGAAATAAGCATATTTATTGTAAAAGTAAAAATGCATACAGCTGTAATTAAAATGGCCATATCAGTGACAACTGATCAGTTGCATATTTGCGCGGAGGGTGTCTAGACGCTTGTCCTGTGGTTTAAACAAGGGGAATTTATATAAGCCAATTCCCTATAACTCAATGATTGAACTTGTGACCTACAGCAATTCAAGTACACATACATTAAAAAGTTGAAACCAAAATACCCTATGCTAATACAGAAATTACCTCAGAATAGTATCAAGTCTAAAAAACAAACAAACATTTATCAGTATGTGTACATTATAAAGACGTTATACTTGATGGTGTTTGTGGACATATACATAGGCTTCAAGAAAACCTAGCAACACCTGCAATACCTGATTGGCAAGGGACCAACCTCCGTGGCGCCATAATACTGACATCACACTAATCTCAAAGGCCTTGATCCCTTCCCATAACACCCATTAAGACAAACAGCGGTTCCGTTTGTTAAGACTGTGCCACAGTTAAATGACACTCTCACTGCCATACTTGAGTCAAGAGAGCATGTCCTGGGACTGAAACCACTGGAGAGCACGGAGAGGAGATCCCATTACAGGAAGGTCAACCACAGGCAGGTAGCTAAAGCTCTTTAGGCAACTCTGTGTGTTCATAAGCCTCAATTATGAATAGTCTAGATATTTTCAGCTAAATGCTATTTTATTTATTAGTTCCACTTTAAAAAAAAAAACATTCCCCTCTGTTCAACAAAACAAAACTTTTTGCTGAAAATTTGTGTGGAGTTTCGTGTAGATTTCTGACATGACCTTGGAATTTCTTTGACCCACTAGTCGTATTCTATTGACTGATAGAAAGGCAGAGAATACAGTATTTTTTTATAGCAGTTACAAAAAAAGATTACGTTTGGTGTCAAGGGATCTTTTTTGTTTCTTTTACATTTTATTTTTTGGGTCTTTTTGCCTTTCCAATTGAATTATTTTTGCCAATTCCAATACAGAGTGACAGGAGATGAGTGGGAGAGAATCAGGAAATGAGCTCAGGTTAGACTCAAACCCGGGTCCCGGGGTTTATGGTATGAAACAGTAGCCCACTGAGCCACTGCCCCTACTGTCAAGTGGTTTTGATTGGTTAACACCTACATTTTCCAAACTTTACAGGCCTGTCTTCTATAAGAAAAGGTATTGTAAAGACTTGGTATTCTTTAAAGTTTGCAGGTTTTGGGAATGATTTTCTGCAAAAAATACAAAATGACCATCTTGAAAAGACAGTATCCCCAGTTTTTTTTTAGTTTGTTCCAATGTTGACAGTCTTTCTTGTTTTCAAACATTACTAGGAAATGTCTGAAGATGAGGGGAAATGTCATTTTCTGTCTAAAATTATCATTTCATTTTCAAAAATATACACTGCTGGAGGTGCAAACACTAAAATATAATAGTTCCCAAAGAGCAGGACAGAACATTACAAAAAAAAACACAAATGTGATTTGAAATTAAATTGTAGGTGGATCAGGTGATACTAGAATGAAACATTTATAATACAGATGAGACAGTGTAAGAGAACATAAGATGTCTGATGCCTAATGATCATGACCTGTGACCCGACGACCTTTGACCCCATAATATGGAATAATGATAATATTAGAATAAACTAAAAAAAATGGGATAAAATAAATCAAAGCAAATTAAATAAAGAAAAAGCAATAGCAAATGACATGGTTAGTGGTGGTTTTTCTGTCTGTGCCTGTGTAATGTATACCGTTTTGAAATCAGATGGAGGAGTGATGTAACATATGAGATTTTTAGCCAAGGTGGTTCTATAGATACCATTCCTTGGCCTGCATATGAGTAGGTATAGCTCCCAATTGGAACACATTGTCTGCATGGCCCCCACTTGAACCAAGACTTGAACGATGCATCTGGACACACAGTTGCCACCCCTCCAAGTCACCCTGTATTTGATGCCTCGCCTTTCTCTTTACTCCCTCTCTGTCATAGCATAAGTGTCTCTGGCCATTCTTAGTATTTAGTATGCAAGATACAAAAATGTGTAAATTAGTTTAAAGTTATAATTTGCTTTGGTCCTCTTCAGGAGCTTGTCCAAGCGGGAAAAGTAGCAGAGACATAAGCAACTCAGCATTACATTCACTTGGAACAAACTGTGCAAACCTTAACTTACGTTGTACGACTTTGGGTGTCTCTGCTTCCATTGCACTAGCACGAGCTGAGCGATGACGAGTGTCACAATGAGGATAAGTACCATCTCAGCATGCATCGCCTCGTGCCCCTTATGCTTAGCATGCATCCTGGCATGCTCTATCCTGAAACACACACAAGCCAAGACAGCGAGTTAAGTTTACTTTGTGGGTCTTAAAGTTGTAGAAATTTCAGTGAAGACATTTTGACAGACACAAACCTCCACTTTTCTTCTGGTGAAAGCTGAGAAATATCAACCTGCTGTGAGGAAAAAGAGTAGATGTTATTAATTTAACAGAAAATAGAAGTTGAAAACATGAGCTCTGGATAACGGTAATGTGTCTACAGCTATTGTCCTGATTAAATTCATCCATTATATTAAAATAAATATTACACCACAGACTATTTGCTGGGCCTGGCAAATAACTAAATTAGCACCCATTGTATTTTTATTTCTGGTTATGTTTTACTTAAATGCATGTTTAGTCCCTCCTAAAGAGTAATGATAAATTAACCTATAGTGGCACTCCCTCATTTGACCTCCCATCTGGCCGCCAAAAGAGCTGTGGATAGGCAACCACAATTTGTGCTGGGGACCACTGACAATAACAGTAATTGAATAGCCTAAATCGACATATAATATTTTAAAACAGCACACTACTAACAGAACATTGACAAGGCCTCAAAGAACATTGAGTAGATCCTTGGGGGAGGGCCACTAAAGGTTAGGCTATAAGGATAAAATATAATTGGCACTTTTAATGCCATCGATAAAGAAATCAGTTGGTTGGTCCATTAGTTTTCCCCCTGTATACTTCATGTGTATACTCCTGTTAAAATCACCAGTAAAACAAAAGGTGACCTGATTTCGAACAGATTGAAAAAGCGTCC
This sequence comes from Limnothrissa miodon, assembly GCA_017657215.1. NCBI lineage: Eukaryota > Metazoa > Chordata > Actinopteri > Clupeiformes > Clupeidae > Limnothrissa > Limnothrissa miodon. Next base: position 131,888 of record JAGFZM010000109.1, on the reverse strand, counting down.
AGTCTTGGACAACAGAAAACTATGACCAGCCCAAACGCTATCAGCAGCTGCTTCGCGAGAGACTCATATGTTTGAAAGCAGTGTTTGTACTGAATCAAAATAACTTTCAAGGAAACAATACAGAATTGTCATGATATGCATATGTGTCACCGGCTCCATGTTGTCATACCACTGGCTGATACTGCACCTTTGACTGACACATCATCTGAGACACACTAAGGTAACTAGCGAGCATTAGGATAAGCGTTTCGAGCAAGATACCTGCCAAAAAAATGAATGGACTGTGCACCACGGTGATCTGCAACCAACAAAATGCATTCATCACAGGGGCATAATACACGTTAAATGCCTACCATGGGCACTTCTTCTTGATGTCCATGATCATGCTCTACACCGTCTACCTCCACTTCAAACACCCCCGCCATCTTCGTAAGAACTACTAGCTAACGTTAGCTAACTATCTTGAAGCTATTCCGTAGCTAGCTATGTAATGTTACAAACAGCTCTTTTCGTTCTGTTGCTTGTCATTGGAGAGTTGTTTTCCTTTCCCGGTGAAATAGTCTTTCTATGAACCTCCTGCGGTTCATTGTAACAGTTAAATGAAATCGACAAAGCCTTTCAAACAGTATGCTCAATGAGCATTGACAACTGAAAATGCTCCTTCGTGTGTTCAATCTGACACCGGGGCTCAGTAGTACTCGGCTGTGCTAAGCAAAGGAAATATGTTGAGGATGTGGAGGAAAGACAAGTGTGTACACCGCCTGACGTCGCCATAAACGAACTGAGTTGGTAATCCATTTCGGCCATATTGGTAGGGGCTTCTTAGTTTAGTGTAATGAATTGTTGCTCGTGGATTTTCACATAACACACGGTAGGCTGTCAGTATTTATGGAGAAAAATGACTGATCTAATATACTTTTTAAATGTTGGCAAAGGCGTGGAATTTTACAGAATGAGGCACAAGATTTAAAGTTTCCTTTTCCTATGTTCAATTCAGGAGGATTGAATAAACTTCAATATTGTCATTGTATCCTGGTTACTAGCGTCTGGGTCTTGTGATGGGCCACTCGGGCAAAGCCATAGACTGTATATAATAACGGGCAAAGCACATCCAGGCTATCATTTCGCTAGGTATCCCAGTTATAAACTCAATCTGCACACCAAACAGCAGAGGTTTAAAGAAATATTTATTTAAGGTCAATAAATTCTTGTCAATTGTAAGAGTTAATGCGACGGCTTTATTTATTAAGCTTCAAGACAACAGAAACAGTTTATTAAAACCAAAGACAATTTAAAAGGCATGTAACAAAAGTTCTTATCTACAATCAGAATATATGCCCTTATGCTTAAAAAAAGTATTGCTGAATGTGTGAAATTTCACGATATGATAAATATGGATAACAAAATCACACCACCTGTGCGCACACCTAGGGTCCTGGTAATCCTAGTGCCTACAGTATGCAGAATCTCTGAAACATTGAGTCAGTCTTAAGTGACTTCAACCACAGTGCAAGGCCAACTGGTTTAGATGCAAGAAGACAGCAACAGGGCAATCAACAGAGACTTAAGAGCCACACATCATACATTCATCCCGGTTCTCTAAGGAACACACCATGGCAGCCATGTTGCGTTCCTTTGTCTCTTCCTGTTTTTCTGCGGTCTTCAGGCTCTCTTTGTTCAAGGTAAACTGGATAGGGTTGGCTGCTGGCTTGGTTCTTAGGTAGTACATGCCGGTTTTTAAGCCCTGTGAGGGAAAAAAAAAAAAAAAAATTATATAATATATATATATATATATAAAATAAATAATTTTGAAGGAGTGATATGAACTGATTGATGTGAACTGATGAACAGACAAACCTGCTTCCAGCCATAAAAATGCATGCTTGTCAGTTTGCCGTAGTTTGGTTCAGCTATATGGATGTTTAGGGACTGACTCTGGTCAATGTAGGCTCCTCGGTCGGCTGCCATTTTGATTATCATCTTTTGTGAGACCTCCCACACGGTTTTGTAAAGCTCCTTCAAATCATCTGGAATCATCGGAATGTTCTACAAAAATATTAAGATTTAGGTTATTTTCTTTCTATATGAATACTCCTAAAACCATGCAGTCAACCATGTTTTACTAGACAATAGTGACAAGAGCAGAGTGGTAGACAAACAGATGGTGAGCCCTACCTGGATGGATCCATTATGGGAAATTAGCTGGTTCTTCATTTCCTCATTCCAAAGGCCTCGCTCAGTCAGGTCTTTGAGTAGGTGAGGGTTCACAATCTTACACATAAAGAGAGGCAAAGGTGATCAAGAAATGAATTTTTCTTTCAAGTGAATCTAAGACACAACTCTGCTCAACAAATCTACAGTGTCTCAAATCAGAAGTTGAAACGGAACAATAATGGACTTAGTCTACACAGAACGAGATACTTCTGCGTGCAGGACAAAAGTTTGGGAGAAAAGATATATGCCACCCTTACTAAATAAAGGGAAGGCATTAACACACTTCACATTTCTAACAGCTCTTTTTTTTTTTAATACCCCTAATGTTGCGGATTCATAGGATTGTATGTGTATGGATGCATCCTTTGTTTACCAAGACCCCTTGATTGTTGCATAACTCTACTGCACAGAGAAGCATTTAGATATACATTTGTTGGTGCAGCACACTGTATGCAAGGTCTACTCTTAGCTGACAAATCCTCCTAATCAAACGATAAATGCACCAGTTATTACCTGGAACTCTCCTGACAGAACACGACGGGTGTAGATGTTGCTGGTGTATGGCTCAATTGACTCGTTGTTTCCCAGAATCTGAGCTGTGGAGGCTGTGGGCATCGGAGCCATTAATAGACTGTTCCGCACGCCATGCCTGCAAAGAGGTGACAAAGGCTGTTTAGATCAGAGATTACTGGATTCATGCTGAAAAAATATATATATATTCTGCACACCTGGCAAACCATTTCACTGCACTGGAGTGTTCTAGAGAAAAGGAGAAGCTTTGGTCATTAAAATGGGTTCACACTCACTTGGCAATCTTCTCCTTGAGCACCTTCCAATCCCAGAGGTCTGTAGGGACTTTCTCCCACATGTCATACTGCAGAATCTGAGACAGAAAGCAAGTTTAGTGCAAACATTTCTTAGAAGCCAGGATCTACAGGTGCCTTTCCATTACATTTCTTATTTGATTAAAGTAAAAAAAAAAAAAAAAAAACACGCGCTATTAAGTAGGGGTGGGCGATATAGTCTAAAATTTATATTGCGATATATTTTGAACCATAGACGGTAGATGATATATATCACGGTATACTTTGGTATGTAACTTACAGCATAACAGTTTCTTAATGGTTACCATAGCATAAAGTCAATATGTACAACAGTTGTTTAGTCATCGTTCAGAGGTTATATTGGGCTCTCAAATTCACACAGAAGTAAACTGGTAAGCTGCATTTGTGTCAGGCAGTAGCTGTTCAATTTATAGGCTCTTACAGTTTCGTGGTAAGAATGAGAAGGTGCTATCAATAAGGTGAAGCTACAGGTCAACAAGCAATGAGCCTATCACGGTATGGCGATATGACCCAAAATCTCTATCACTGGCAAAATTCATATTGCATACGGTATATATCGTCTATATTGCCCACCCCTACTATTAAGTCATCTTTTCCTGACATGCGCCACCTAAAAAGGCAAAAATCTGACTATACTGGGTTTTTAACCACATGTGAACAGTACAAATACTCTAGTACATGATATGCCTGTTTGTTTCTTTAAGGTTTTTGCCAGCTATTCTAACCAATCAGTTTAAACTAATGTTAGCAACATTAGGGCACACAGCCAGACAGAAAGCTGATAGAGAAGTCAGACTCACTCCTTTGCTGACAGGTGAGCCTTCATAGGTCTCATAGGGGCCAAACTCCTCTGCCAGCTCACAGCTAGACTCAAGGGCTGCGTAATAGATGGTTTCAAAGATTTGGATGTTGAGTTTCTGAGCTTCTGGACTCTCAAACGGGTAGCGCATGAGGATGAAGGCATCTGCAAGGCCCTGGACTCCGATGCCAACAGGTCGGTGTCTCTTGTTGGAATACTCTGCCTGTTTACACACACACACACACACACACACACACACACACACACACACACACCTTATAACTTTGAGGAAATTTCACTTCAAACTAACTGACTAAAATGTACATTACTCTTGGAAAAGGCCAAATGAATAATGAACTTTATGGAGTACAACAATACGTTATACATAATCCTAACTGAAAATTTGGACAATTAGAAAGAATTTCCAGTGGTGGGCTCACCTCAGGCACTGGGTAGTAGTTGATGTCAATAACCTTGTTCAGGTTTCTGACAATGACTTTGGTGACTTGGGACAACTTCTGGAAGTCGAAGGTTCGCTCTGGTGTGACGTACATGTTCAACGCTATGGATGCCAGGTTGCACACAGCTACCTGCAAACATTATAGGAAAATTGCAAGGACAATTACTTTGTTAGAAAGCAGTTCAAATTATGCATACAATAATAACAAACACCACTCATGCAGTGGAGGGCAGTGGAAACCTGCAATCTATCAAATACAGAAAGGGACATAACACTTAAAATCTGCACCTCGTCCTTGCTGGTGTACTCTACGATTTCCGTGCACAGATTGCTACACTTGATGGTGCCAAGGTTCTGCTGGTTGCTCTTGCGGTTGCAGGCGTCTTTGTAAACCATGTAGGGGGTGCCAGTCTCAGTCTGAGACTCTATGACTGCGTACCAGAGCTGCTGCGCTTTGATCACGCGCTTGGCACGGCCTTCTTTTTCATACCTGGTGACAAACACAGACGATGCTTACTGATTAAGTCAGGAAACCCTTCAGTAACAAGGCCATCAGAATTCTGTAGGACCTGACTTGTATGTGCCTCCCTAACATTAGGAGATCTGATTCTTTACAATGAATTGCTAAGTAAAAATGCACACACACACACCTTTCATACAGCTTTTCAAACTCCTCCCCCCAGCACTCATCCAGTCCTGGGCAGTCGCTCGGGCACATGAGAGACCATTCCTAGAAATGAAGCAAAACACTGCAGGTCACTACTACAGCACAAAATCATGAACACGATTGTCCACCCAACTCCAACTCCAGTCTCCGTTCCAGGGCTAGAACACACACCATATCCTTTTCAACCCTCTTCATGAAGAGGTCAGGGATCCACAGAGCGTAAAACAGGTCTCTGGCCCTCTGCTCTTCTTTTCCCGTGTTCTTCTTCAGTTCGAGGAAGTCAAAGATGTCCAAGTGCCATGGCTCGAGGTACATGGCGAATGCACCAGGCCTCTGAAGAGATGGAACATGTAGAACACACAAGATTAGCAATTCTTATTTACCCAATTAACCATTAACCAAACCTTAAAACACCAACACCACCACCACATAACTTACCTTGTTTCCTCCCTGGTCCACATAGCGGGCAGTGTTGTTAAACACCCGAAGCATTGGCACCAGGCCGTTGGAGTTACCATTGGTCTGTAAATATAAACGTTGTTGATTATTCAAAATGTAACAATATTCAGTCAAATGCTTAGCAAAAGTGACACTGAAGAAACAAGGCCATCTAGTATTGCTACTAGGACCATCTGGTCACACAGTGTAGATAAACTGAAGGTCACACTCACCCCTGCGATATAGCTTCCAGTGGCTCGGATGCAGCTGACAGCCACACCAATACCACCAGCAGATTTGGAAATGAGAGCACACTGCTTCAGTGTGTCATAGATACCCTCAATACTGTCGTCCTTCATGGCCAGCAGGAAACAGCTAGAAAGAGCAAGATAGGTTTCACATCACTTTGGGGTATGCATTTTTACATACACAAATGAACAGACAGGTTCTTTAAAACCAGACTTTCTATAGGTTGGGACACAGATGTGCCTTTGCTCATTTTGACACTTGATGGCAATAAATACCTTGAAAGCTGAGGTCTGTTAGTACCGGCGTTGAAGAGGGTTGGAGAGGCATGGGTAAACCACTTCTCTGACAGTAGATTGTACGTTTCTATGGCTGCTCCAATGTCTTGCTTGTGAATCCCCACGGACACTCGCATCAGCATGTGCTGAGGGCGCTCAGCCACTACAGACAAGAATGATCTATTTAATCAGTGCAATAGCTAGGGACTAACTGCAACACCATTTAGAGATGAAATATTTATTTGATCTCATTACAAATTCAACAAAGCAGCCAACAGTTTCAAAAATATTTACCTTTCCCATTTATCTTCAATAAATAGGACCGTTCTAGTGTCTGCACAGACAAACAAGCAAAGTCAGTTAGGCATTGTAAAGCTAAAAACTAGAATTGGTTCTGAATTAGCTTATCAACATGAACTTACTTTAAATCCAAAGAAATTGTAGGAAAAGTCTCGGTCATAAATGATGGCGGAGTTAAGACGCTGTTAAAAAAATAAAGTAAATAAATAAGGTGAAGTGAAAAAAATAGCCAAGCACAGTAATAGTATCTATATAACCATACCAAGAGAAAAAAAAAAAAACCATTTACACTGGATAACCATTAACCCAGTGTCATATACACATATACCTTCTATATACATTCAATGTACCTTAAGATGCTAAATAAACACATAAAAATTAAAGTCTTACATCTTTATTGGCCATAACAATATCAAGGGTCTCCTTAGATATCATTGGAGAATGGCGTCCATTACGTGGATTCACATAATTGTATAAATCCTCCATTACATCTAGAAGAAAAAAAAAAATACATACAATAAGATCAAACATTTCTCAAGCATTTTGTATACAGTCTTTAGGGTGAAGGGGGGATACTCACCACTGAAGACCTTCTTCGTCTCCTTGTGCAAATTGGACACAGCAATGCGAGCAGCTAAGATGGCATAGTCAGGATGCTTAGTTGTAAGGGTAGCAGTAATTTCTGCAGCCAAGGTATCCAACTCAACAGTAGTAACACCACTGTAAAGGCCCTGGATTACCTTCATAGTGATTTGAGTCTAAAAAAAAAAAAAAAAATAATTACAATACAAAACTAATGGGGCAAGTGATGACAGAGTAAAAGCTTACATTTATGTCACTTATATTTGAACATTATAACAATCTGTACATTTAGGTAACATCTTAAGTTACTTACAGGATCCACAAACTCGGAATTGAGTCCATAGCAGAGCTTCTGAATACGTGATGTAATTTTGTCAAACATGATACGCTCCTGGCGTCCATCTGAAACAAGCATTTTTTCAGTTAAATGAAGTTATTGTTTGGCAGTCTGAAAGGGAAAAAAACTCTGGATAAACCAAATTAGAGTCAAAACAGTTTGACACCTGTGGCATCTAAATGTAACCCATAAGGTTAGGCTAAATGTAACCCATAAGGTTAGTGTGGCAGTTTGGAACACACTAACCAAACGTTTTGGAATTACCCCCTTACAGAAAACTTGCTGACAACTTTGCAATGTAAGCAAAACCACTGAATACACAATAACTAATAAAAAATATTATTACATCATGAACCATTATTGCTAAAATTATTCTGGTAGTGGTTTCCCCATGGTATGTTAAAAGTAGGTCATGGATGACCTCACTGATGTCACACCCTGAAGTTAGTGGTAGCTAGGCTTCAGCATAGTTTGTAATGCAAGATAAAACAAACTCCCTTGCAAACTAATAAAGAACAATATGGGTCACGTCCATTAGACTACAGTATTCAGATTTAATTTTTTGCAAGGGGGACAGAGGTTCAAAGGCAGAACAAAACAAAGAGGAAACAGGTATGGTAACTTTGCAGGGTTAATCTTCTGATATACAAAAACTTAAGTCACGTCGACTGTACCACAATGGTGAACGATCAACAGATTAATTCAAGAAAATCACTGGTTTACATTCTCAATACGCGGGCGATTGCGCCCAACATTGAGTCTTTCCAAAACGTTACAACACAGCAGGCTAATCCATTTCAGTATTTGGCGCCAAGAACGCCGAGGTTGACATCCAAAAGAGAGATCATGCAAAGATCTATACTGAAAACTCAGTTCAAGGAAAGGTACGTTATAGATGTAATTAGTAATAGGTGGCAAACCTGAAGGCATTTATACCAAAGTAGACTAAATCGGCCTCTTGTTAAGTTAGCTAATAGTCATTAACGTTAGCTATATAGCGTTAACGTCGCTAGTCACTGAACAGGTGTCATATCTTCCGTCAGTCTTCGACAAACTTGGTCTAAGAGGGAAAATTAATAATAAAACATTAGCCTTCGAAGGCTAGTCTTGTAGGGAATTAACGCACCTAGATATTTTCCCCAGTCATAACTACGCAACATTGAAAAGACAGGTCAATGCGGCAGTCCATTTCGCAAATACCTAACTTAACGTTAATGAAGTAAGGTTAGCCTACTGTTGTTTCTAAGCCTTCTTCTAAATACAAACATTAGCATTTTGGAAGGTAATACCAACAGTGGCAAATATCTTATTAACCAACTAAACAGCAAATTACTAAGCATGGCAGAATTCAACATGAACAAACTGGTTAAACACAAAATTACTTAAGCTTAAATTAGCAAGTTAATGTAATGTTACATTCACTAGTCTTATAACGCTTCGTTCCTACCTCGCTTGATTACATGCATCTTTGTCTTAAAATTTCAAACAGCGAGCCAAGCACACAACGACATGAAAGTTCCTTTGCCTGAAGTATGTGTAGAACAAAGCGCCAAATCAGGCAAAAACGCGCCACGAACTCTGAACCCACCCACAAACTAGCCAATCAAAGAAAACGAATGTAACGTTTAGCAAATCCTAACCAATAGCAATGTACTTCCGCTAGCCGCTGTTTACATCACGCGTTAAAGTCCCGCCGCCGTGTTTCATAGAAAAATGGTCAGTGGTAGAAATAGACAGTAAGTATTTTCATTGAAATTTCAAAACCTATTATACATTACAATAAAATCGCCTACAATACTGCAAATATAAGGATGAAGTCACATTAAAGTCACAAAAAGTAATGTAAACAACATGGCAATAAACACTGATAAAACAGTTTACCACAGGTGAAAAAAACAAGATTGATACCTCGCTTGTTCACATGCATTTTGCTTGTAAGGTTAAGGGGGTGAAAACTGTTGGATAAGTCAAACCGAGACGCAGTTTCTAATATCAGATTCTCTTTCCCTGTTTTCTGTTGCAGTGAAGCGAAAGCGCGCCGCGAACTTTGAAATTCATCGGAGGTAGCCAATCCGAGAAAGCACCCAGTCGTTTCAGGCCAATAACAATACACCCCAGACTTTACTGTCTTTTCTGAGTAAACATTTTTCAAAGAGAAAAAAATGGCGCGATAGCTTTTCAGATCTTTTCATACAAAGTTTCTTACATAGGCTACGAATAAAAAACAGCCCAAACAGCACATTATCATTCAATTTGAAGAAATACAACAGCAACAAATAAGAGCAACTTTGTAGCCTTCATAACTCAGCAAATAATACTTCTGACTGCTCGATACCCTTTGAAATGATAATCGAACTAGTCTTTTCTCAGTAGTAATTTTATATCTAAATATAATTATTTATATCTAAATATAATTTATATCTGAAAATATTTAGATATAGGTTTAACTATAACCTAGATTGGTAGATTTTTTTTAACCTTATTGTTTAGAACTGTTTTTGTTGTGCATCTGCACTTTATTGTTGTCAACATCTATATGGGACAAGTGTGAAACGTAATTTCGATTCCTTTGTATGTCAAGTACATTTGAAGAAATTGACAAATAAAACTGACTGACTAAGGCCAGTTATGGCTGGTGGTTAGAAATTATATAAAATAAAGTGGGGACATCTGAAACAAAAAAATAACTTATTCTGCTAAAAACTTGTGTTCAGTGTTTTAGTTATTTTTTAATGAATTTTTTATTTTTTGTATTTATTTATTTAGGCGTTGTACGGTAGAAGAGCTTAAAGATTTTGTTTCAGACCACATTTCAGGGAAAATGATGTGGTGCTTCCTTACAACCTCTAGAGGGAAGCAGGACTTCATAACCTAAGCTGATGCAAAGAGAGTAAGACTGCCACACTGCTCTCTTTATTTGCTAAATAATCCTTTTATTGTGATAAAATGTGGAAAGCATAGCACTTAAAAACACTCAAAATGCTTTCTGTTTTATTACATTAAAAAAAAAACCTTTTGTTTGCAGAACTTTGGTATCAAACTTTACTTTGGTAAAAACACTCAAAATGCTGTCTTTTTTATTCAAAATTCAGGAGAATGCCTTTATTTGTAGAGCTTGTAACCTGCCATTGCATTTACATCTTAATGCTTTCTGGGGGGGGGGAGTAACATCAAATGATTGATATTGATGCTTTCTGTATGTACAGCAGCAGTTCGATTGCTGCAATTTGATTGAACCTTAATTAGATGCAACCAGGTGATATCACTTTAACAACAATGGCAGCTAAAGTAAAAGGATTTTTTTTACATTCAATACAAGGCCAATCTTACAAGGTCAATATGTCCTACTAGTCAAGAGTCCCTTTTCAGAAAACCAAACACACTTTGAGTGTATCTAAATTATGTTTCTGTAGCTGATGCTAATGTCAATCTTATGAGGCCATGTTTTAATAGCCAATTATTCCCTTATGTTTTCAGTGCTCAAAAAGTTTGTAGTTTTTTCTGTAGTTTTTCTACTGTGTTTTTGTGTTTATGGTACACTTTTACCCTTTGCCTGTAAATAATTTTATAAATAGCATTAAATGATGAATCATTTAAAGCTTTGATACCAGACTTGTGAGTAAGATTATGTTCGCCTGCAATCTTTAAAAAAGACAATGAAAATCAAATCTTTAGTAATGTGTCATGTCCGCATGCGCAAAATGTAGGCACTTGTGTTTATGGTCGGAGGTTGAGTCTGTTTCCTCAGGAAATAGCATCATCTGTGGTAGAATACACATGGCCCTGCATATCGTCTGGGTTTCTCAGACCAAGGAGGAACATGAACCACCCAGACTTACATACCGGCAGCTGATAGCATTGCCCTAAGATACTGGACTACAAAGTAGATCAAGATTTTGAAGGTATGTTTTTATCTTGGATGTAGATTTGCTCACTGTTGGCACATAAGTTTATTATTTTTGTTCTTAAAGTAGAAATTAGATAACACGATAGCTGATTGTATAATTAACAACAAGAAATACATCTATTTGGGTAAAGAAACCATGAACTGCCTTCATATTATATTTGTGATTATCAGTATTTATAGCAGTGTAAAGATTCATTTGGGTCAATTTTGAATAATTCAGAATTATTCACTGTGTGTTTTAAAGGACTATAACCAGCCAACCTTGAGCTAAGCCAAGAGTCTGACAGTGACACTGATTTAAGGCAATCTAAGGTGGCAGAATGAGGGGAAACCTCAGTTGAGAAAACAGTGATATAGATTTTTATTCGTAGTGAGTTCTTCCTCAGGGGTGTCACTGAATGGTCCGTATCAACGGGAATGGGGTCAAATTGGGATCAACTCAAGTAAATGAATACTGACTTGCATTAATGGAATGTCTACATTTCTATTCATTTTCATTTCATTTTTTTCTACATACAAAATATAATGTATGACAAATGATGACATTAATGGTGCACATGGTCAGTGAAATTTAATTAGTGATGGTTACTGCCTGGATTTTCAGTCTCATCCCCCACCTCCTCCACCTGAATCCTCAATTGTAATTGATCAATTGCTATAATTGGTCAGATTATTTTATATTATTTAAGTATCCTTTGTATTTACTGCATATTTTATATTTGATATGATATGGTGATTTGGTAATGCTGCTGTCAAATAGTGTTGGTATTGATATATAACTTCAAGTGATCTCAGAATGGTCTTCATTGTGCAGTTTCATTGCATCGGTTGTGTCTTCTAGTGGTTGTTCAATGATAATTCAGCTTTAACTATGTTTGAACTTTTGATTCTTACTGATAATTATGGATTGATATTATGGATCCCACAGATGTTTTCATGGCCTCTACTTAACCCATCTTCTTTAGTCACCTTTGCCCTACTATCTTACAGGCTAGAACTGACAGCATAAGTGTTGAAGTTGTTTACAACAGCGGACAAGGTTCTTCCATGTTGTTCTTCGTTGTTTAAATAAGGAAGTTGAAGCACATAATGCATCTATTTTTATCTTTCAGTTTAAGGAAGACCCGCACACCAGAATGCCCTTTCTTAAGAAGCTGCCAGGGCGGTCAAAGGGTTGCCACAACAAAGAGGAGCTCACCATGCCAAGCTGCAATCTAAATCCATTCGAGGAAGCAGACCAGCAATGCCAGTATTTTCCAGAGGAAGTTTTGGCGTTAGACAGGTCCCAACAACATTGTTCCTTGGACAGCGAGGCCGAGGAAAATGGAATCAATCAGAGGGGCTCTAAGACGAGCCAGCCTCTAAAGGGGACGTTAGTGAAGTTCTACAGCTCGTCTCCTTTGAAGACTCTGGGCAAACTGGGCAAGGAGCTGCGCAACACAGCCCGCAGCAAGTGGGGCAGCAATGGGCCCTCCACGCGCAGCTCCACTCTCCCTTCGGACAAGAGGAGGAACAGTCGGCGGAGTTCAGAGGAGATAATGACCTTACTACGTTATAGGTGTGTTATTGTACAGTGTGTGAGTGTGTGCACCTGGGAAATGAGCATTATTTGCTGGGTTTAGGCCCAGAATTAACTGCAATTTACCAGCTAACACGATGAAATATTCTTAGCAAAACTACTATCTCTGGCTTAGTTTTGCAGTTACATGATATTCAAGAAGAACTGTGCTTTTATATAGAAAAAGTTTGGTCGGAATCATAGTGAACTACTTTCAGTTTTATTTTGTTACATTACTTTGCATCAAGTTTTCCGGTCCTTTTACCTACAGACAGCATTCAGCGACCTTCAAACACTTTGAACACATTCCTATATTATAACAGAACAGGTTGAGTTATTAATAGAGTCTCCTCTACATCTAAAATGTTGCTTACACTTGTGGCATGACTGTCTTTTTCTCCCACTTTCCCACCTGCAAACCCTCTGGTCCCCGTGCTCCAGCTTGGCCAGCCTGCGCAAGGACTCTACCTGCCGAGAGAGCCTCTACGGGGGAGACTCCAATCTGGAGACCGATGACGATGCCCGCAGACGCCCATCCTTCCTGCGCATAGTTAGTCTTGGCAAGCTGCGCAGGGAGTCGATGGTGGACCGGGTCTCCCAGGAGGCAGAGGAAGAAACAGTGGAGGAGCCACCGGAGGTCAAGCCCAGAGAACCTCTCTCTGGTATGGGCACTAGGGTTCTTAGTGTCCCCACTGCCTTTACACATGGATTGTGGCATTTCTGAATTCAAGTGGGTTAACGTTACCCTTGTTGTTGTTGTTTTTCTCAGTCTTAGAGATCCTGCGGCTTGTCAACCAAAGAAATCTACTGTTAGCTGACACTCATATTCAGGAGCTGGAGCGCGAGTGTGAGCTCGACCACCATCCTTCCAACATGGCCCCGGCAACCTCGCGCAGGTCCAGTGCTCTGTCCACAGGGATCCCTCCAGAGATGACAACCCCCTGTGTGTGGGATGCAGGCCGGCGCAAGGCGAAAGACGTGGAGCTGCTGTACGAGGCCCTGCTGCAGGAGATGTGGGACGTGGTGCGGGAGTCGCTCCGTCAGCCCTGCGCCGGCCCACAGCTGGGCCTGGTGGTGCTGGTGATCCAGCAGGAGGAGCAGGCCGACTCCACCTGGGCCCAGCGGGAAAAGGCCAGGTCTTTCACCAGCAGCAGCGACGGCAGCGTTCACGAGGGGCTGTACATGTCCGCCACGCCAAGCGAATGCGCTCAACCCTCCTGCCGGCCCCGCGGCCTGATGAAACGCTGGGAGGAGGCGGTGGGGGAGGCCGCGGACTGGTCACTGCCCCAGCCGGGGGGCATCTCTGCCGGCCAGCTGGCCTCCTTCCTGGAGCGCCTGAGCGGACGCGTGCTGGAGGACCTGGACGCAGCGTGCAGGAACGTGGTGGCCATTTACCCAGAGGACTTCAGGGCCTTTCAGGTGTATGTGCAGAGTTACCACAGGGCTGTGGCTCAACGCCTCAAGACTGTTACTAGCGGCCCACTCCAGATAACAGACACATACGCTCTGCTGGACTGGATCTACAATATCTATAGGAGGTATCATCTCTGTTCATCCCCCTTTTTCATATGGGCCTTTAGAGCCCATGTTCTAACATGGCTTCCAAGGGTCCAGTCCATTTCTGTTCAATTGTTTTAAAGTTTCATCTAACCATTATGGATGAATGTTTTATTCACGTTAGTTATGATGTTAGTCTTAACCCTAGGTTTGCATGTGATGTTTTCTGTTTCCTTTTTAACATCCAAAAATTACTTGGACAAATAGTATCAGAATGTGAGGAAATGGCGTTCATCATTTTGTAATTGTCTTGTGTTCTGGGGAGCAGGGATGTCCTGGGACCAGTTGGGAATATGGCAACCCTTGACTGTAGCCAGCTGGAGCCACTCTTGCCCCCAAAGTGCATTGACAGGCTGGAGCAGGACTGCGTCAACACTGTTAAGGTGATGCATTTTACAAAGGAGCATCTGCGGCGGTCATGCCATAGCTTCCACTTGACATGGTGAAAAGGCAAAGAGACCGAAAACCTGCCAACAGGTCCTTCATGGGTCAATAATTAGGTTTCTGCCAAGTCAAATATGTGTGTGTGTGTGTGTGTGTGTGTTTGTAGGACAACGTAAGCATAGAGCTCTCCCAAGTACTAGAGGATGAAGAGAGAAGATGGGCTCAGTCTATGCACATTGAGGAGTACCAGTCCAATCTCGCTCGTTCCGTCATACAGGTCAGTCTCTCACACACCAAACCCAGGCATCCTATTGTTAAACAGTGCTGCTGAGCTGTACTCATGTGGCTTCTTTTGCTTTTTGCGTTTCAGCGATTGAAAGTAGACATTGACCGATCAACAGCTATTAACGAACAACTAGGGGCTCGAGTAGCGCGTTGCACTCTTAGAGGTCTGGCAGATTTCCTGCAGAGGTAAATTAATAGATAGATAAATGTGATTCCTTCATCAGATAATTGTGCCTTAATGTTTCTTGTGGAGATAACGGTTAATGCTTTTCCTGCAGTTTTAAAAGAAAAGTGGAGCTGTTCCATGCGACACAGGCTGATTTTGGGGACAAAGGAGATGGCTATATCTCGAAGACAATCGCTCTTGTCAATTGCATACCTCCATTCAGGTAAACATATTAGAAGAGGCAGACTAATAATAAGATGTGGTGTGTGTGTGTGTGTGTTGCCTATATCTGGTGATCTTGTGCCTCTGCTATGTTTGACGTATGTATCTGATGATCTCACAGGAACTTTGTTGAGCGTTGCCGGCAGTGTGACTCCCTTGGGAGTACCGATGCGTTGGAACATGCTCACTCGTCTCTTGAGACCATTGTCAACCAGTCCACCAAAGTCCTCACTGACAAACTGTTTGAAAACATCAGGGTAAGAGATGCATTCCCATGCACCAACACCCCTCTTCCGACCTTGCACTTACTTAATAATCCATTCTTTGCTGCTGTAGTATGTCAGTGTGTTGTTCCCAGGTTTGTCCCAAGGCCTATTGCATCCGGTGTGCGCATATAGCCACTGGCCCAGATCAAGTTGCATAACTCCTGAATGCAAAGCAATTTCCCCTGGCCTCCCCAATGCGGATGGGGAATGTCTTAGTGGAATGGTCATGTCCTGCCTCTGGCGAACCCTCAGGCGAACCCTCAGGCGAACCCTCAATCTCTGGCTGTGTACTGTAATATGGGAAAAATACATCGCTTGAATTATCGCTTCCACACATGGATGATACAATATTTGACTGCAGGAATAGAGTAGCGCTACATTCAAAGGACTACATAACATGATAAGCAGATATGAAAATGACAGCACGCTTTAAGTTATGGTTAGCATTCATAGATACTGAAAAGGTATTAGGAGGACTAAGTTTGAGAAGACAAAAGGTTAAATGAATTTTGACTCTAAGAAAACTAACATTTTCACTTGCTTATCAGTCTTTGTCTTTCACTTAAGACAAAGATCATGTTGTCTTGGCTTTGACTGGTAAACAGTATGTTCACCTTCAATAAAAATATGCAATCACGGAAAAAGCAGATTTTCACCTTTCATCAGGGAAAGTGTTTTTATGTACCATTTTATACAGAGGGTCAAATGTCCTTGCCAGCTTTTTGACAATAACTTGTCTGGACTGGTTTTCTCTAATGAGGGATCCAGGCTTCCTGAACGAGGACATTAACACACAATAAGCTAGACACTTTGTGTACTTACCGCCCTCTTCCAAAAATTTGGCTACTGCTGAGTCATATTCTGTCAACATGCCAACTGCTCTTGAACAGTCTACCACAGCGCAAATTCTACTGCTGTTTTCTATAGTCAGCTTTTATGAATGAACAAAATGTTTAATTTTTTTGGATGCACCAATTACAACTCAAAACATTTAATAAATTGAAATAATGTCCACTTTCCCTTACTAAAGATGTTTTATAAACAACTTTGGATGACTCTAAACTGCCAGTAAACTGTGATGTTATTTTATAGGGAGTTCATTGGTGCACTTTGTTGTGAAGCGCTATCAGACATGTCTTTTGTAAAATGTATCCAAATAAAATTGAATCAAATTGAATTTATCGGTACAAAAAAGATACATGTTAATACAGTACACAGGTAGGTAGAAAGAATGTTACAGAGATTTGTATTCAAGCAGTATGATAATTATCCTTGCCAGATCCTAGGGCAAAAAAGTGCTCTGTTTTTATATACAATCTGTTTTCAAGTCACAAAGCCAAACATCAGTGTTAGGTAGCTAGTGAAATTGTGTAAGGAAACATTTGTGTTCTTTGAGCTGCAGCATCCTCACGTTTCAGTCTATAATCTGAGTAAATAAAATCTTGCTCAGACAAAAAGCAAAACCTAAATGGTGATTTTGTCTGAGTAGTAGGCTTGATTAAAATTTGTACTCAAGTACAAGTACTGTTTCATTGGTTTAAATGTACTCAATTACAAGTTAAAATACTGGTGTTAAAAAAATACTTAGTAAAAGTACAAAGTACTCCTCTCAAAAACTACACAGAGTATTAATTACTTCTCAACCGATGGATGTTTTTTTTTTGAGCCGTCAATAGCAGGCGTTCGATTCAATTCACCAGTATTAAATATCTATGTTCAAAGCACATTTCTCAGATGAATAAGGAATTTTTATGTTCTGTAAATAAATGTCAACAGTTGCTTGTGGAACATCTTTGCTTGCAGCTCTCAATGTCAGGTCTGGTAACTTGGCTTGTGTATTTGCATTGTTTTCATGGTTGACAGTGTATTCTGTCACCATTTTGCCTTCTTCGTTTCCAAATGTTCATAAATGAGTTTGTACTCCACTGTGTAGTCAATCATTAGACACCTGTGCTGTGCCTGTTGCTGCAGCTGAGTTCAATGCTATTCTTTTTAGTTTATGCGGTCACACGCGCCCTTATTGGCTGCAAAGTTTGAATATTAATTCAAATTGTGGGCATAGACTACTCAGCAGTGCCTTTTGATTTTATAAGTAGTGAAGTAGATTACATGGTGTAAAACTCAAGTATTATTCATAAATTACTCGTAAAAGTACTCAAAAAATCTTCTTAATTACAGTAGTTTGAGTATTTGTAATTCATTACTTCCACCCCTGATTATATCAATTGATAAATGAGCAAGCAACACTTATATTCAGGTCATAGTTATATTAGTAAGTGAAATATTGAGAGAAATTCAAATATTTTGTTTTTGTTTCTGCTACAGCCATTCTTTGACAAGCTAGTAAAGCGAAAATGGCTTAATAACACTGAGGCATATGAAAACATCGAGATGACCATCAAACAGCACTTCAAGAAGTTCCGTAGAATGGACTGTCCCCCATATCAGGTAAGTTCACTAACTTCCTTTCTCTCGCTTACCCTTTTCAATTGATCATGCTTTTCCTGCCATAAGTTCTTTTCCTGAAATCCACATTATTGGGTTGACAGGTTCTAGTGAACGAGGTACACAGGCGGGTGTTGATTGAGTATGTACGAGCCATCATGAGAGGCCGCATCATCTGTACATCACTCAAAATGAGGAAGCGGGTGGCTTATAGACTTCAAGATGAGGCCAAACAAATAAAAGCACTTTTCAAAGACCTGGTTAGTAATGGACTTCTGCAGAGTCACTTGGAAGCAATTAAGTGTTTGTTAAGAGAGTCACCTAGAATGCAATGTTGTCTCCCAAAGGGAATATGTTTTCATTTTAAAGTATATATTCTAACATTTTCTTTCCATCCCACAGGAATCCGACTGCACGTGGTTTGACAGTGTCATTGCGCACTTTGCCGACATTATTCTTCTTGAGGACATTCCATCAATACAGATGGAGGTTGGCGTACTGGTGAAGGAATTTCCAGACATACGGTGAGAAATAGCCTTGGACAATCGACCAGGCTAATGTATGTCTGATGCATTAAAGCCACTGGATCTCGTATTCACTAGCTGGAACAAGCTAGTGATTTGTAGTATTTTGTGGAGGTGTGGTGCAAGCAGCAGCATCCTAACCACAAGGGGAGCCTGGTCTGAGTCAAGCACTTAGTTATTTCCGATTCCACCCCCATCTCTCTCCTCCGCTCACTTCCTCCTATTCCCTGTGGTCCTCTTTGAATAATGGCACACAGCACCTCCCCACAAAACAAACAAGCGAGCAAACATCCCAAAAATTCTATATCTGGCATTGTCACATAATAATGAAGATGAATTTAATTGATTGGCAATAGGGGTCCTTCTACTAAATTAAACGGTGCAACAAGTGTTTATTATTTGAAATTAAATTGTGCTTTGTGGTGGGAATGTAAAGTAGGAGAACTGTTGCCGATAAGCAAATTCACTGATTTCATCATCACTGAGGCTGCCTGAAAACAGGGAGAAATTTAGCAGACTATATGTTGCTCTATAGGCGTGCTAAAGAGGATGCAACTTAAAAGACTCACTTGTTTTGGCAAGTTCCAGAGGTTTCTTCAAGGTCAGGATGTCCAAAATAGTTTGGCTGGTATATGTTTTTTTAGCTTTATTTCCATCCTTCCCAGGGCAGAGAGGGCACCAGTGCGTGGGTACAGACATGCATGTTGATAATGAAAGGCCAAGCGCAGTCACGTTGTCCCGTGGCCATTATTTTTAGGCAGATGTGTTTTATAGACAAAAATGATAGTCCGGGGGGTATTTACAGCCGAGGTGTTTGTGTATTTATAAGTGATGGAGTGGAATTCTGGAGAATAGGTCATTAGCTGAGTGGCAAATCTCCTGCTGACGCACAATTCAATGCGGCTGGCAGGAAATAGCCGCCAAGGACTTCCTGTTCCTGCCATCCCAACGGGAGACTGGCTGGTGCCTCACAGAAGATCAAAGAATGGGGCCCCAGCCTCAGGACACATGTTAAGTCACTCAAGAAAAACATTTCTTATTTTTTGCAAAACCACTGGACACTTTGCAGCTTGGATGAGCATACACAGAAACCTCTCTCAAGCAGCTTTTCGTCCAGCAGTGCACGTGTAATAAAGTGTTGTCATTGTACATATTTATACATATCTTTTAAAAATGTATTATATTAATACAAAAGCATCAAAGGTAACAAACCACCACACTTTATGTATTGATAATGTTCACTTAAAGAGCCCATAACCCCAGCCTGGTGGGGGCTAGCACTGGCAGTGCCTGTAATGATGCTCTATTTTGAATGATGTTAATGTGGATTTGATTGATGAATCCACTCCTCGTAAATATGAGAAGGAAAAAGGATGTCCAGACCAAGTCTTGTGTTCTTGAAGCTGCTATAGCAAATGCTTTTTCTGAAATATTTGATCCACTGTGATGCCAATAAGTTTTTGCCACCATCTTATCTTACCAGATTGCTTACGCCGATTTCCCTCCAGAGTCACTTTTACAGCCTCCTGTTTGTGTCGTGTGTGTTATCTCCTAACTGTTTGCCATTTGCTGTTGTGTGGTAGGAGGAGGCACATCTCCACAGTGCTGAACGTGCGGGGCATGATGCAGCAGACCCAGCGTCAGGTGATCCTGGGCATAGTGTGTGACCTGGAGAACAGAGAAAGCCCTGTGCTGGTGCCCCGGGACCATGCCCTGTTCTCAGAGATCCCAGTGACCAGCGAGGTCTCCTGCCTGGGCCTAGTGGTGATCCGCACAGCACTGACTGTATCTTCATGGGTCTCAACCATGTGGCCCCACCGCAGACACAGATATCGCCATCGGTGGGGTCACCAGTCATGAACTGCCTGGAGTGAACTTTTTTGGGGAGGGTGGGTCCACTGAGGCGATAGAGTATTGCATATATGATGGAAGCAATGTGTGAATGCAAACAAGCCAAAAATGTACAAAATTTGTAAAGAAATGGCTAAGTTAAACTTTTGAAAAGTTTCTGAAAAGTGTAAAATGCTGCTGTAAATAAAAGTAACCGATTAATACGATCAAATGCAAAGCTATAAGCATATATTTGCACACACATGCATTTCTGTGTAATTACTGTATGTCATATTAATAGTTTGAGTAAACTATTTCAAGTGCTGTTTTTTCCTAATGGGTATGACCTGTTTCCCAAGTAAATGAATGAGGAACAACTGGTGCAAATTAATTTTATGATAATTCCATCAGTTTTGTAATTTATGTTTCAAGATAAAAGAAGAAATAAAAAATAAGAATGTTTTTGAAACCTGTTTCTTGGATCATGGCTTACAATATATGTGCTAGTATACTGTACAACAGGCTTTTCACCTTTCCAGGGATCTACAATGCATTGTGGGGACCTGTACAATGCAGGTCCCCACAATGCACAATTTTACTTGAAATAATACAAATGACCAGACCAAAATCAGATGATCAGACTATAACATTAAAATATGCAATAATACTACACCTCATCTCTCACTGTATTTAAATGATCTATCAAACCATCTACTGCCATAGGTTCTCCAAAAGGAAGTACTCCGTAACTATTTTTTTAAGAGTGCTGACATTTTCTGGAATTACTTGACCAGTTATTCAGTTACAACATGCTTATCTGCAGTGTATGAGTAATGAGTTGTGGGAAATGCTGGAGCATATTTGATATAGGCTAGTAGAAATAAGTTGGGTGGGATACAGCTTATACTACAAAATTTAAACCAACACAGGTAGAATTTGAGATTTTACATTTAACAGTAGGTGCTTTCCACGAATAGTTGATATCCGACCAAAAGTAATCTTAATAGTTAATCTAAGCTCTTGGAAGATATCAATGTGCTTGGAAAAATTCCCAGGAATTTTTTTTTCTATACTTCCTCTAATTAAAGAACAGTATGGCTGGAAAAAACAGATTGCTGTTAATCACCTGTCTGATGTTTATTTTAGGAACCATGTGAGGCTGTGTCCTTTGTGTGCTTACTCCCACTTCAGCATGTTCTTCCTTCAGTCAGTTTGATTGCCTTGGAGCGGGTTTAGCTTCTAACCCATTGTAAGAGTAAGGCACACTGTACAAGAGCGCACACACACACACACACACACACACACACACACACACACACTAACCTTACTTTTTAAGATTTTCCATCTTAGTTCTAACAGTACCGTCCTGTGTAAGTGTCAAACTGTTTAATGTGAGCCATGCAGCACCAATGCTAGTATATGGAAAAAGGTGATTTCTTTCTTCTGACAGTACATTTCCAAAATAGTTGCTTTGTGAGGTTGGATAAATATGTCAGTTCAGAGACTGTGGAGGATTTATTCCACTAGATTCGATGAGTCAAATGAATTCCCTTGTTTCCTGAAGCTCTAACAATGCCGTTTCCTTTTCTGTGACATTTCTGAAATCAGATGAACTTGGGTAAGTTATGAAACCAGCTTTCTGGGGTCTGTGCCATGCTGGGTGAAATTTCTGTCTGTTATTTGTGTGATGAGAGAATTGAGAAAAATACCTCTGGACATATTTGCAGTCATGACATGGGCAGTGATGTCACTTAGATAAACATCCACGAGGATAAGGAAATTTGTTTTCCATCATGTAAACTCTTCTGAATGTCTGAATAATAGGTGGGATAAACAGGCAGGAATAGAGTCTGTATCTAGACTGCCTTCATGGCTGGGTTTATTTATATAAACACATCCTCAGGTCTCAACCTCTCCACTCAGACCTGTCCAACCAACCATAACAACAACTGCCGCACTATAAATACAAATGGCCACACCCGGCCTCAGGTTTAGTGCTCTTATGGACACGAAGGTGGCATATAGGGAAACTCTACAGTTGGGTTTATTAGTTACTTTTAAAATCTCAACGATGGCTTTGAGGACTTTTGGGATCCATAGTCTGATAAGATCATTGGAATTCATTTAAATCTACAAACCACAGGCAACAGTATTGAGTTGTTGAGCCGGTTTGAGAGATGCTCAGCCCTAAAGCTCTTGATCTGTATGGGTACAAGAGGTGATTAAAACCACTTACAAATAGTAATAATAATAATACAGAATATTATAAATGCCTTTTGGAGGTTGCCCTACTGTACATATTTTTTTGTTCTGCATAATAGATCTTGGGAAACTGTCCCAAACTTCTTTGCTGTTTTTATGGAGAAAGACTTCTTGTTCCTCCCTTTCCTTCCCCTGGTGCTTAGCGTCAGCACTTAGTGGTAAACACTTCTCTGTGTGTGACAGGCAACAAGGTGTGAGAGAGTTCCTGAAGCCCACTCAACAGATACAGAGGCGCTCAGGTGCATTCAAAAATAACTCACACTCACAAACAGCCAAAGCAACGCACACAAATAACAACGACGCTCTAAGGCTAACAGAGAACGTTGTTCTAAATCACTTGTGTGTAATCGGTTAGTTCAATTAACCGAAACACCCAAGTAAAGTCTTTTTAAATTGGACTCAATTACACTTCCACCCAGCATTGGTATTGTACATAAAGGTTTCGTTGTACTTGAGACGTTTCAAAATGTTCTCTCATGTGTCCCACCCATCATGTTGAATAGATCATGAATAGGTTCTGCGAAAAACAAAAAAAACGTGTCTTCTGCAAATGTCCTTTACCTTAATCTCCTGGCAGCCAAACAATAATCTTTGTCAAAGCTAATGGCTGCAACAAATTTATTGGCACAACTAAATGCCCAGGAAAGGAAACAGTTCTGCATGGTAGAATGAAGTGTCTATGGAGAACAATGGCGTCTAGGTGAAATACAGAAGCGGGAGGCTCACCTTTGGCCTTTGCTGGGCCGCGGAGGTGCTGTTTATATAAGAAAGCCGCAAGTGTTCAGCTGGCCTGCTCAAGAAGGAAGAGGTGTTGCAGGAAACACAAACCTGGAGCAGGACACAGCAGGCACTCACGCTCTATGACTGCTGAAGTTTATTACAGACTTTGATCAACTGGATGCTTACTTTTATTTTAGTTGTTGTAGATTACAGATTAATCAATTGATTACACTTTGTGACTATAGTCTGTGTTGGCCTTATGGCCCTAACAAGGAGGGCCGAGAGGACTAATTAAGTCAGAGGTGTGTGACTGCTTCGATATTCTTCTCTAAGTTTCGATTTTCTATATTTTGTAAAATGTGAGTCACGTGCAAAATAAATATGCCATGGCTAGGGTTAGAAGGTTTATCACTGACATGTTGGTCCCACAGTGCCCTCAACAGGCTGAATATGATCTCAGCAAAGTGCTTAATGATCTCAAAGTTTTTTTTTTCATGATTCTGCCGATTAAATCCATAATTGTCAGTGTTTGCTGAGGGTACACAGTTGCACACTGAATGACCAACTGGAGCTGTGAGAGACCACTTGCTGAATTAGGTTCTAAATGCCAGACTTTTAATACAAATGGAATACCAATATTTGTCAGTGTCCATTCATCAAGTAAACATGCAAGCAGAAGTAAAGAAAAAAACAAAAAAGTATCAAATCAGGTACATGACAAATGGTACTCTATAAAAAGTTTAAGATCAGGCTATAAGGAGGAAAACAATGGGACCTGGAATGTTTGGCAAACCAGCTTTTATTCTTAAAGACATCTTATCATTCTACTTGTCTGGCTAACAATGAAACATTTAAAATGTGCTTTGGAAACAACAATCTGGTCAGCACACTACAAAGGATAGAAAAAATGAATGAATACAAATGAACACACGGCTGAACTGACACACTGTTCATTGTGAATAGGTCTCCACAATGCCATCTGTTGGGGAAATGATGCTATAAATCAGGATAATGCAAAGGGCAGCATGCAGTTCTTCTTGTTGTACCTAACACTGTTTTTGCTCCATAGATATTAGCCTGTTACAAGGAGTGGAGGCATGGCCAGTTATTGAGAGTCTACATTGGATCTTAGCCAGGCATTAATAATGCGAACTGAACGCTGGCTAGGGCCAAAATCATTTATCAGTTTTTCTAACTTCTCTGTCTGTTCCTGATGTTTTTTTTCAACATGACAACTGCAACCTGATGTGCAGTTGGGCTACAACCATACACGTCACTCGGGTGTCATTTATCTATTATCTAAAGACAAATAAATAATTTTGCATGAATGTGGACAAGTTCTTCACCTTGACAATGTTTGGTAGTCTAGATCAGTGGTTCCCAACCTATGGGTCGCCAAAGCTCCACGGAGGGTCGCGAAGCCCTCTTGATTTTAAGGGGTTTCATTTTAATACCATATATAGCCCATGTTGAATAAATGACAAAGCATTTAATTAATATATGCATGGAAGCAACAAAATTTAAGTGCTACATTAAACATTTATTCTGTTTTTGAACAAAGACAAATTGAGGAATAAAATGAAATGAGTTTTCGCTGGAAGCGTATCACTTGGGAGCTTACAATGGTACAAATATGGGTCCCTGAAGAAAAAGGTTGGGAACCACTGGTCTAGATCTTGTGTTTAATTGTGTGAATGATATATGGTGCAAAAGTATATTGTCTTTATAAAACTTGAAGCTAAAAGCCCACACCCTGCGATGGATTAGAATCACTGGGGTAGAACAAAAGTGGGTTTGGCAGAATCTAAGCCTGCTCTGACTGCGGTTCCTCAGTGTATAGGTCAAGTGTATATACTGTATGTGTATGTGAATGTGTTCAGTAAGGTCGCTCTGACATTGTTTTGACTAGCGCTCACCTTTTCCATATACTCCATCTGTCGATTTGTTTTAGGACTGGATTCCTCTGTATCGTGTTCCTATCAAAACAAACCCAGCTCATGCTTTGAGGGAAGAAGTTCCATTTGTTTGGAGCAAGACATACATGTAAGACGTAAGACATACATCCCTCCAAGACAGAAAGACTGAGTCTACTCTGTTCATTTATTTTTTCTTTGGTTTCTGTATGTGAATTAAGGGATGTAAGGAATGTTTTAAGCAAAATTAATCATTTGGCATGTAAAAACAAATGTATTGTTCATGATGACTTAGACTTCTTGAAATAATTTTAATAGGCCCCTATTGGCCTTGACTTCAGCTTACTAAGTACCAGAACAGAATTCAGGCTTTATTCAAACAGTAGATTAGGAGGTTTTACACCTTCTCTTCTGGCACGTAGTGCTAATGTTAGGGGTGATTTTGCTTAACACATTCCTTACAAGTCACTTGTACAGACATTAATTAGGTATGTATTGTAGCATGTTACTTCAAGAACCTTACAGCCTTATTGATATTTACTGGTAAATTATGGGTTTTGTTTTTTTTTAACTTGAAAATGGCAGGTACAAAAAAAGGATGGTTTCTTCAGGGTTTTGTTTTGGAAAAAACATTTGCCATTGTAGTATCCTATATTTGTTGTGTCAGCACGTCAGCACTAATAAGCAGACTCCAGCTGCCCGCTAATAGCCTGCCCCCAGGTTTGTATGGCAGCCTGTGCCTTTAACTGCTCCAGTCCAGGGGGACTCTGCCCTCAGGGACTACCTCACCTCTAACCCTGTCCTCTTGGCTGGGGCCATTCAGAGCTAGAGGCAGCCCTTGTCCCAGTCTGGGCTTCTGCTCCCTAGAGGACTTGCCTCCCCCACCTCATATTGCCTGCGCCATGGAGGCCATGGAATGCCCAAGTGTTATTAGATGTGCATGATCAGATTAGACGGCAGCTGTTCTCCTTAAGAGCAACGATGCATCTGGTAGAGAGTAGAGAGACATGTCGATACCCCTCTGACATACTAACACAAGGATTGTAGCATTTTTCCACATTTAGAGAAATAAGCCAAATAAACTTAAACTACAAACATCCTTCAATCACACTCATTCTGAGACGCACTCATTCTATGCTTCTTTAATAATATCTTTGGTCTGCTTTTGGTCTGCTTTTAAGTAACTGAAGTATACAATACACTATGCAAGTATTGTATGTACAAGGACTAACAAAACAGCGGTCAGAACTATTTTGTGTTGGAATCGGGGTTCACCATCACTGTTGTACCTTATGCCTCCTCTTTGTGAATGTTTATTACTGTACTGCCCTCGTCAAGCCTAAGTGTTATTAGTAAGGAAAGGGGGGACTAATTGGATGAGAGAAAGCAAGACAGGAGAAAGAAGATGGAGAGAGAAGGACAAAAGGATGGCAGTCAGAGTAATAAAAGGGATGCTGCTTTTAGGAATTGCATCTCATTTTTACAGCATTTTCAAACTGTTTTCATTTACGTTGGTTTGGGAAGTTTTTAAATTTAATTCTAATGCTTTCCTACACCTTTTGTTATTGGTACAAGGATTACTGAATACAACCTTCGTAAGTGGGGTAACAGTGAGTGTTTAAAAAAAAAACAATACCTCTGGTGACTTTGCTATTGTTTTAATTCTTATAAACCCACTCCAATTATCTTGTATTTTGGCCAGATCACTTTGTATAGTGTTCCGCTTTGTATAAAGTCTTTGTCCTTGGCTCTTTTGAATATTAAGTCAGAAGTGCGCGTGTGTCTGCGTGTGTTGGGGGGATGTGCGGCCCAAACACGAGCCTCACAGAATGATGCATAATGAAGGTGGTCACTGGTTCCCATGCCCTGCAATATGCATGGTCACCCCCTTTGGGACCCTTCAGCTCCCTGTGACAAATCAGAAATACTGTCCATCTGCCAGGGCAGTATGGCCACAGATCAATACATACCTAAGCACAATGACACTCAACAAACAGGAGAAAAAAAAGAAAGTAAAGGATATAGGAAAGCTTTCTTAAAATACAGGAATTTTCTATATAGGATGTTCAGAAATAAGGATGGCATAAGCCAAAAAAAAAAAAAAAACTGATGAAAAAAGAAATTAAAACAACACAAAAACAAACATTTTAGACTATCTGATAAATTGTAAGAGACAACAACAAACATTACATCAACAAACCATGTAGTGAGGATGCATATCTCCATCCAAAACAACACACTAGAAAGAATCCTTTCTCCATAACAATGGTGAATCAATCAGGGGTGGGGTGGGGCCCTCGGACTCGTGGCACACTTCAGTAATTACAATAACAATGGCCTACATGAAAGACGCGAGCCTGCAGCTTCCACACACCACATGTTGCCCTGAACACACACACACACACACACACACACACACACACACACACTAACTGACAACTGAATTTGTGTGTGTGTGTGTGGGTGTGTGGTTTGTGTGTGTATTTTTTTCTACAGTAAGTCTATTGACAATAAACAATACTGCATTGTTAAAAACATTGCTGCAAAGTCTCATTTTTATTTCAAACAGTGTGATTTGTGTGTAACATTAGTTATGTATGTAAAAGTCAGTTTAGGCAGACAATAGCTTAGCATGTATATAAATTATCATACAGCTGTTTAAAGTTGATTACCATGATTTCTCTGACTCAGCAACAACAACCCCCACTGTCCACAGTCAAACAAATGGATTGGGTAAAATAAGAGGACAAGACCATATCTATATTTTTAGGATGACATAGAATATGATTGACACAGGCTAGACATCTTTTTTTGCAGAAAGGCTTACCAATGCACACATCAAATGCAATAGGTGGAAAAACTAAAGCTAGCCAAGTTAGTTTCATAAAAAAAATATATTTTCTGGTAAATAAAAGTTACTGACCTTCCAAGAAAAAAGACTAGGCTATATAGGCTAAAATGAATGTGATATCTGCAATTTAAAGAAACCATTTACTATCCCTTAAAGACTTAATCCAGATTATAGCCTACTTCAATTCATTTTAAAAACCATAATGAAGATGCTTTGAGAAGCATTGGACATTACATTGGACATGACATTACAATTCGACAACGATATTACAAATGATATTGATCACTAAATAGACCTACTAAAAAATAAGTATGAAAGAAAATAAGGATTTTTTTGCTCTAACTATCCTGCTGTGTGGGCCTATACTAAATCACTTCATTTTGACTTATCCTTAAAGTTTGATGGCCGAATAGTGTATACTTTCATATTATTGTCTGTGTATGTGTGTGTGTGTGTGTGTGTGTGTGTGTGTGTGCGCGTGTGTGTCCTGCTGTGTGGGCGTGCGCGTGTGTAGACTTGTACAATAGCTTGAGACGGACAACAAAGAACATGAAGCCTAATGTCAAGAATGCGGTCCATATGGCCTCTCCACCTGTCGTTGTCCCGCCCCCGACGCATGGGCCAGATGCATCACTGCATCTGCCGTATTTAACCAGTCTCCAGAGTGGTAGAGGTGAAGACGCAACCAACACAAGCACACTTTCCACGTTTCTTTCATTTTCTGAGGAGGTGGCAGACGCCACTCCAGTTTTTGGATTTCTTGAGAATACGTCGCTAGTTTATAGGTTGTTTGCATGTATCAGTAATTGTTTACCCGGACTTAACGGATACTTTCTCTGGTTTTAATTTTGCTGAACGGGGCTTTACAGCCTAAACAATGGATTATCTCCGATGTCTTTTGGCAGTATCGATGTTTCAAATTGTAAGTAAATGTCAACAGTATCATAGTTTAAAAATGTATATTAAAGATTTACATGACCCACACAATAGCATATGTCTACATCCCTGAATTTGTTTATAACTTTACAGGTAACATCATCCGGGCTCTTTGAATTGAAAATCCATTCATTCACCACAACAAGACGTTACTGTAGACGGTCACGAGAATGTAATATTTTTTTCCGAATTTGCCTGAAACATGCTGAGGATGTTATATCTGCTGAGCCGCCGTGCACTTTTGGAACAGGACACACAAATATTCTGCATGCTGACCAAAGTTCAGTTGCGAACAGTGTGCCCATACGAGTCCCTTTCCATTTCAAGTGGCCGGTAAATATATTATTTCTCTTAAAGGAGACACCTTACCTTACACCTAAGTCACCGAGTCCATGCTAATGTAGGATTTCCTTATCTTCTTTTATATAGGGAACATTTTCTCTCATAATAGAAGCATGGAACGCTGAATCTACAACAGATCACACAGGTACGCTATCACAAATTGGGCATATTCGTTTTGTACATTTCTGACAACTATATGACGGAGTTTGTTTTAAGGTTCGACACACAAAGAGCTCATTTACTTTTCTTTTTTCGACAGAAAACCAGAATAATCTTATCAGCCGTTTAGCCACCAGAAGAAGATTAGCAATCGGCGAGAACTGGTCCCAAGATATTCACTATGGAGAGCAGAGCGAGATGCGATACTCCTACCATGTATCCTGTGATGAAAACTACCATGGCGAAGATTGTTCTGATTATTGCAGGCCCCGGGATGATACCTTAGGCCACTACACGTGTGATGAAACTGGTTCCAGGGACTGCCTGGAAGGATGGAAAGGCCAATACTGCTCTGAGCGTAAGTGTTTTGTGTGTGTGTGTGTGTGTGTTTTCATTAATCTGTAGTACCAGGGTTACTAATATTAATTATAACAGAATACCTGATAACTCATCAGAACAATGCTTTTAATAGTTTAAGAGAGATATTTAGCTTTAATTGGCTGACCAAAAACATTTCAAGTGTATCATTAATTCTAAGTGTTCATGACGAGTTACAAGGTGTTTGTGTGTGTGTGTGTGTGTGTGTGTGTGTGTTTTCATTCAAATACTGTTTACTATTTGCTTATATTCAAGTACAAATCTAATAGGTTTGAATGTATATGGATGCTAGAAACAAATTCATTAGGACATCTTTCCCTCTGTATGTGTGTGTGTGTTTGTGTGTATGTGTGTGTGTGTGTGTGTGTGTGTGTGTGTGTGCACGCGCGCATTTGTGCGTGTGTGTCTGTCTCAACTGCCTTCCTGCTCACCCAATTCCCTTTGTCTGGGAAGGACAATAGAACGAGCAGACATCAGTGCTAAGAGACACATGTTGGAGTTGAGGCGGAGGCCCCAGACAAAAGCCTGCATTAGTTACCTCTGTGTGCTCACCAGCTGCTGCTCGCACACTTAACTCAGCTATTGATCTGTAGAGGCAGGGGGTATGGGCAGGCAGGAGTGTGTGTGTGTCTGCGAGTGAGTGAGGGAGTGCGCGAGACAGAAATATTGGAATTCCCTTTTGTAACCCCAGCTCTCCTCTGCTATTTGTCACCCCCCCCCATCCCCACCCCTTCTCCACCTCAGCCATCTGCTCGTCAGACTGCAGCGAGACACATGGCTACTGTGAGGCCCCTGGGGAGTGCAAGTGCCGCTTAGGGTGGCAGGGGCCCCACTGCACTGAGTGTGTGCGCTACCCGGGCTGCCTTCACGGCACATGCTCCCAGCCCTGGCAGTGCATCTGCAAGGAAGGCTGGGGAGGCCTGTTCTGTAACCAGGACCTCAACTACTGCACCAACCACAAGCCCTGCGCCAACGGCGCCACCTGTACAAACACAGGGCAAGGCAGCTACACCTGCACTTGCCGCCCAGGATTCGGGGGCAATAACTGTGAGCTGGAGATCAACGAGTGTGACTGCAACCCGTGCAAGAATGGAGGCAGCTGCAACGTACGTCAATATTTAAACAGTCAAACATCAACACCACAGCCATAACTTATAGGATAATGTTGAACATTATGATTAATTTATGCTTTTAGGGTAAATTAAATGTATACATTGTGTCCTGTTTCTATTCTGAGTCATTTCTCAACAAACAGTATATTATATTAATAGTATTTCACCAGTTAGGTCCGGTCAAACTATTTTTTGATTTCTGATTGGCTGATTGTCTGCCCATCACTAGCCATGAGCATATCCCAGGATACACCGTTTGTAACTCTTCGCAGCTAATAATCATTTTCCACTGAGTTGACAGATGTGAACGTTCCATTCATTCAAATGAGAGGGCATCACATTTGGCATTTTTTTTTCCCAAGGAAAATGTCTTAATCGTCTTATATTCCTTAACCAAGTCAATGCTTTTGTCCCTGCAGGACCTGGAGAATGACTACTCCTGCACCTGCCCCCAGGGCTTCTATGGTAAAAACTGTGAGATCATTGCTATGACGTGTGCTGATGACCCCTGCTTCAATGGTGGAACCTGCATGGAGAAGCTGACGGGAGGCTACAGCTGCCAGTGCCTTCCGGGCTACACTGGCTCCAACTGTGAGAAGAGACTTGATCGCTGCAGCCATAAGCCCTGTGCCAATGGTGAGTTAAGTGTCCAGTAAAGTCACACATGGAAAGATACACGCACGTGCACACACACACACACACACACACACACACACACACACACCTTTTTTTTCATTCACAAACTAAGCATTGTAGACCAAATACCTAATTTTGGTGCTCAAATAGAATCTGAGTATTTAAATTACCCTACAAGGTAATGAATAGCCATAGAACATTATTGTCCATTCCTTTGCCATATTTGGATATTTAGAGAGTAAGAGCTGTTGTCCTTTATAGTAGGAAATAATATTGATGCTAAAGTCATAGTAGTGGAACACTTTGACCCAATTTGTCTGGGCCAGTTACAGAGTTTGCTAATTAATTTGCCTATTTACTCCTATCTGCAGAAATGAACTGTGGGCTCCGGATTTATCTTTATAGATGACTTTACTGGTTTAGTAATAGTTTAAAGATGTTACCAAAGTTTAATAAATAGTGTTGAGGCCTGATGAGAGCTGAGTTTGAATATTTATTGTATGCTTACTTTCCAGGGGGTGACTGTGTGGATTTGGGTCAGAGTGTTCTCTGTCGGTGCCGTCCAGGCTTCACTGGACCTGACTGCAACATCAATGTGGATGACTGCGCCCAAGTCCCATGCCAAAATGCTGGCACATGCATTGATGGCATCAACGATTATGTCTGCAGATGCACGCTGGGCTACTCCGGTAAGAACTGCAGCACCCGTGCCGACGCTTGTCTGGTGCACCAGTGCCAGAACGGGGGCACATGCTACACCCACTTCAGTGGCCCTGTCTGCCAGTGCCCCCCTGGGTTCATGGGCCCTGGCTGTGAGTTCCCAGTGCGGCCAACCTTTGAGAGGGCCTACTGGCGAAACCCCTCATCCTCGGGTCTCTCTCCTGCCGCCCTGGCCGCCTCCGTCATCCTGGGCATGATGGCCTTTGGCCTTGCTGTGTGTGCCGTGATCTTGCATCGGCGCAAGAGGATAAAGCAGATCAAGAGGCAGCAGCTTTGCGACTCTGTCTTCAACGATCTTGAGACAGAAAATGCCAGCGACTTCAGCGTCAGCTATCCAGATGAGAGGGGAAACTTCCTTGGCCACCTCGGTGGCAGGAACAGCATTGGGAAGATCAGCAACAATGATGGCCGACTCAGTCTCACTTTGTGCCCAGGCATGACGGACAGAGGAGGACCTGAATTCATATGGAGCAGCACGGCAGTTGGACTAAGATGATTATTTGAAATGTATATTCAAGTCAAGTATGCATCCCCACACAGACACTGACACATACAAGTCAAAGCATACTTTACACACATGCTTGCTGATAGCTCAGGACTGCATTCTGAGTAACATGGCAGACAGGACACCAAGCTGACAAACATTAACTGACAGATTTTTCCAATCTTCACCAACCAGGTATAGCTTGATCTGACACTTACCTGGACTTTTTTCCATAGCACTATTCTGATCTCAATCAAGGCTTGGGCTGGCCAAAACATCTGTGTTCACCAGCCGGTTCCTGTATGAAAAACTCTTTATTTTGGATGTTAAATGGCCCAAGACATTTTTTAACCATCTCAAGTATAAATGTGTTAAGGATGATCTTATATGTGGCCTATACATTTTTGTAATAGCAAATGAATGAATATGTACACTCAAATATTTTCATTGTACTGAAACTAAAAGTAATTTTTGTAATGTTCAAGAGAGCCCTGTGAATTATTTATTTATTAAGATTTATTTTATATGATTTTTTAAAATTCCATTTTATGTTCAAATTGCTTTTGAAGTCATCATTTATGTTTACCCAAAGATAGTTTTGTGTACAGATTTCTGTTATTTATTTATGTTTTGTCATTTGTGCATGTATATCTATTGAAGTGACCATCATATGTTGTTTTTCAGCTAATCAATTTTGTGGGTGTGTGTGTGTTTATGAATCTGCCCCCACAAATTCATCCACTTTAAAAAGAAAAAAAAAAACAAACACTTTATAAAATGGTTTGGCCTTTTCATTGATGTGAAACTACACTCACAGTCACAGCAGCATCAAAGCTGAATCTATCCATCACCCTGCCTTGTCTTTGAGTTGGGGAAACAATAATGGCATTATGGCCTCCCATATACTTTTCCCTCCTTGGTGTGTCACATAATACTTTGAACTCAGGCATCATTATTTATTTATTTTAAAGTGTTTATTTATTGAATTATTTAAACATGTACTCAGGTGAATTATGGGAGATTACATTGTCCTCTACAGAGGCAGCTGTAAAAAAAAAAAACAGTAAATTACAAAGCTGCTACAGCTGATCAGTCTGTATCTTATTAAGTTAATGTTGTCTGGCTCACTGTTTTCCTTCTTGTCAACTTGGCAGAGTTGTGACCAAACAAAACCTTAGGCAATCTCATCTAATGTGTTGTGAGAGCACTGGGAAGTGCCAGGACGTCAGTCTCATTAGTTAATGGAGATAACGTAATATGCAATAATAACAACAATAACACTCACCTTTCCATAATGTAAGCAATCGATCATGGATGAGGCCAGAAAGTATTAAATCTTGCACATAGGAATGCAGAAGAAACCATTGCAAAACAAAATGCCAGTTGACCTTGCAGCAAAAGTAACATAGTAAGGTTCCAGATATAAAATGGTGCACACAATCAACTTTATATATTTTATGGGGAAATAAAAGGCATACTCATTATTATATGTCTGACAGTTAAGCTAATTTAACATCTTCCTATGTGTCCTCATATAGAAGATTATCATTGACAGAAAAAATGTCAAAACTCTCCCCAACCTTCAACCTGTTGAAGGTCTGTGTACTTGATCATTTAGTCTTTTTTCCACCAAACAAGTTCTTATTGTTTTTAAGAGTCTCATTTGTCAAGGCCCTGCTCACATGACCTTCCCGATCCTTCTTCTGTTCTTTGGTATCTTAGGACTTCATCATGTGCTATGGTCATGTCTGAAATGTAAAGGTGATAGGGCTTTTGCTGTGGCTGCTTTTCACTTGTGCAACCAATTAATCTCAGATACTAGATGTGCCCCCTCTATTCCCGTCTTTAAATCTAGATTAAAAACGTATCTATATTAACAGGCTTTCCTAGACCCTTAGTTGTCTCATTTCTTGTGAGTTATTTGCTCTGTTTGGCATGCATTTATTTTTCAAGGTAGGTTTTGTATAAATAGGCCTACAAACATTGGGAGAATTCAGCACCATAGACAGCGCCATTTAATATACTCTGCGTTGTTGTCTTGGCATAGGGTCTATATAAAGGAAGTCACTCCACCCATGAAACAATAACGCGATTAGGTAAATAAAAAGGATTGGGTGAAGTTTCTCTTCACAACACATCTATCGTGCTAGTTAAGGAGGCCAACTAATCAACTTTTATAACGGGGAATACCTGCTGTTTTTTTTTTTTTTTTTTTTTAGACTTTTGAGGACCTAAAATATATTTTTTGGTTTCACCCCCCGTTGTCTAGTAGGCCTAGGTCTACCGTGTCGGGCCTCTCTCCACCAGCAGGTATCGCTGTTGAATCGTAGTTGGTTGAATCTGCGCAGGCTTGATTCAACTTGAAAAAGTTCACTCATAGGCTGACCGCCGACCAACTCTTCCATTGTCAGCGAGAGATTTAGTTCAATCATTAATTTGCACTTATTTTATGACCGAAAGCACGTAACGTCTATCGTTCTATCGTTAAAAACGTTTGCTTTACTGTGTCACCGCGATTAGGCTAGACGGTGATCGATAGTAAGTGAACCGAATGTGTTTACAGTGCGTGAATTTAACCGAGCACGGTAATGTTAGTCCTGTTCAGATTGCAAGTCTGCAATCTTCAAGCCAGATAGCTACAGTTTTATAACAGTAATATAGCCTGATATCACTATGATACACCTTTCGTTACGGAACACAGTAGCCGCATTACGTGGAAGATAACAATATCTGTGTGTTGCGTTGCTTGGAGTTGTTGTGAGGGTACTGTTTAAAAAACCCATTCATTTGAATAGGAAATCTGTATGTATGGTATGGTCTCTTTTGCAGGATATGCTGCTGCCACGAATTCGCCTGCCATGGTTTTCTGTGTTGACGGCTCAGGTTACGGCACCAGTTCGTTTTCAACGTTCACATGAAACTCTGAGCATTAGACGCTTGCAACACACAACTCCTCAACCCACCTCTTGTTCCTGGAGGGCCAGGGATGAATGTTTCGGTGAGTGAAAGGATTTTAGAGCATACACGCAAATTGAATCTTATGACGGAGAGTTGAGGAGATCTAGGAAGCGATTAGAAGATGCTGCTGCAAGAAACTAGATTTTTTTTGAAGAAACAAATGTCATGTCATAAGTCTGAATACAAAAGAGTTTTGTCTAGAAGTGGGAAGGATTGAACCATAGACTACACACATTTAAATCTTTATTGATAACCTATATAGTTAATTTTCTCAAAGTGAAATTTCATTTCAGCAGTCTTTTTAAAACATACAGCTATGCATAGGCTACACACAAAAATTCTTTCACCAAGATATAGCCTGAGGGAGTTGCCCATCTAAGTGCTAAAGGGAGATTGTTACTGGTTAATAATAAATTAGCATTTTGCAACGTTGCATTTTGCTGCAAAGCAGGCCTATTATCCATTTACCCACAGCAAATGTTGAAATTCCATATTGAATGATGTGACAAAATTGCAGCATAAAAATATATTCACTGTGTCATCATTATCTACAACAATGTTATCAGTAACTGATATCTACTATATCTACTATATAGCATTTGTACAGAATAGCTTATACAAGGGTACAGTTCGAGTTCTAGATGACAGAAAAATTCAAGCAACAGTAAAGTCAGCCTCCTACCTGTTTCAAGGTTGCCAGAATGCCAACCTTGAAACATTCTCCATCATTACATTGGACATGTTCCACCTCACAAGAGTTTTTGAAGCTGAATGCCTCTGTCAGGGCAAGTTAACAATATGTCCGTGAAAAGTCTTTTGCTGCTTGGGCACTGTGTTTCTTTAAGATTTTCTTGGGCTGAGTAGTTACCTCATCAGATGTGTTGCATAGGATGAGGTGACAATTTAATATTGAATGGGACAAAAATATATTTTTCTGTAAATATATATTTTCATTTCCATTACTGACATGGCATTTTGACATGCATATTTACCCAAGAAATGTACACTTAGAAACCCAAGCATTAAGCCATTGACTGTCTTGAATGCCTTTCTCCATAAGTGGTTGTGACTGACACCTGCTTTTTGCTGATTCAAAAAATCTGCTTCTGTTGGCTCAGCACCAGATGTTCTGAACAAATATGTTATTAGTTTTTCAGTATTTTACTTGTAACTGCTATTCAACTCTCTATTTGGCAGAGCTAAAATATGCTGGGCTGGTAATGCAGTTTAACTACATGTGGCTGAGGGACCATTGCCGCTCTGCATCGTGTTATAACAGCAAGACCAATCAACGGAGTCTGGACACTGCCAGTATTGACCTCAGTATACGCCCAGACAAGGCAAGGGTTGATGATGAGAACCTTTTCTTGACATGTAAGTTCAACTTGACATCTCAGTAAAATAGTGAAGTGGTGGATACCACAGAATGATAATGAACAATTAAAAGTGGCAAAAAATGTACTTGTAGTGAATATTTTCCAAAGTTAAGACAAGACATGACGTATGAAGTAAAAGAAAAAAAAAAGAAAAAGAAAAAAAAAAAACACCACCACCAACAACAAAAAAAAAGAAATGATACTAGACAGAGCAGCATATCTCGCCAGCATCTCCATAACCGAGCCATAACTGTAACCTTAATTCATTTGACTCTGTGCTAATCCATTGACATTCTAGGGTCAATATTTCTATAACTGTAGTAGATTATGAAAAACTCTTCTTCTAAAGGCATAAAACAAATAAGCCTAACCATCGGGGAGCATTTTATTCAAGTAGAGTTTTGATCCCACCCTTGTATTAAATATCAAAATATAGGATATTTACCGGTATTTAGGATCATTACTAGAAAATGCATGAAACTTTAAAAAAAAAGTTGTCTGTAACCCCTCCAGCATACATTAGTCTGCAGAACTTTTAAATTCTATTAAATATCAATGAAAGACATTTCATAATCGATGGCTGATAATGAGCTTTAGTAGACCTACAGAATCCAGGCCTAGCCATTAAACTCCTGTCTGTCTAATAAAGAAAATAAAAACATACTGTACCTTTATCGTGGCTCAAAAACCATGGTGCATACTGAACGCCTGGTGGAAGTCTAGCTGTGTGTGTGTGTGGAAGTCTAGCTGTGTGTGTGTGTGTGTGTGTAAGTCTAACTGTGTGTGTACTGTTGCATCCCTACCACCACCTCTAAGGTCCACTGCCGTAGACCTGACATACTGCTCTTTATGCACTGCACTTCTCTCTACCACCCCATCTCTACACCACAAGTTTTACATTTATTTTTTATTTATATTTATTCTTGGTTTATTGATTGAAATACATGTGTAGATGTACTGTTTGAGACATCATTTTATGTTCACTTTTATATAAGATATATTTATAGTAAGATAAAAAAAAAATTACAGGGCTGATTAGACATTTGCATGCTAGTGCACGTTGAACACAAAGTGACGATAACCTAGGGAAGACTTTGAGTCTCATAAAATACTGGAGAGAATGCTGTGAATGCATAAAGCTATCACTAACCTTAGCCATGTTGACGTGGTTACACAGTAACTCCATTTAACCTTTCCAAGGATCAGTAGACAAGGCAATCTTTCCTAAGGACACAGCATTTCCTAAGAACACATTGTGTTTCATTTTGATATTGTACAAATGCTGATCATCAATCCTATATGGCAGTGCAAATGTACAAGGGTGTTTAAATCACTGGATCTTCACTTCAATTACCTCTCTCAGGGCCAGATGGTCACATTACACAATATAAACTGGACTGGCTGGCTCAGAACAGCTACGAGGGGCAGAAACACAGTGCCATGCACCCACGCAACCTGTGGAACGGCAGCAGCTACACACGTGCCAATGTGCCCTCTGCCAGCTGGGACAAGTTCATGAGCTGTGACCAGGAGGTGAAGCAGTTTCTCAGCAACTTCTTGCTCTATGGCATTGCCTTTGTGGAGGATGTGCCCGCCACAGTTGAAGCCACTGAACTGGCCACCCAGAGAGTCAGCCTCATTAGGTGAGATATCTCTGAGCATTTTTCTCCCTTTATTTGAATGACTTTAGGATGTATTCCTGTTTTTCTTTTTAAAATCTTGGGTTGGTATTTATTGTGAAGTTATTCTTTGCATATATTGTCGAGAAATGATTTGTTTTCCTCTCTTGGCCACTAGGTGGTATCATGGGCACCCAAGAACCACATGTTTGAGCACCCACTCCAAACAAGCATGTCATAAACACATATTTCTGTTGAATTTATCACCATGTGAATGAGTACTTATGCTCTCAGATAAATTAAATTAAGAGACAATGATGTACTGGATTAGGTCAACAGATAGCAAATTTATCAAAAATATGACATAATGAAAATATCAATTAAACAAATGTAATTTTGACACAAAAATATATCTCTGATCTCTGTGGCCCATAGCCTTGTATTGCAATACTTCAGTATAAACTGTCAGAGCTTATGTGGTTTTGAACAGACCCTTAAGTTAGTGGTTATCACTATGATGATAATCACTATGATGAGTTCTGCAGAACTGTGTGAGAGCTCCAGGGGTATCTGTTAATGACAATGAAACTTCATTTGGATTATAGCTATTGAAATCTGGATAAAATAAATACAGAAAACCATTACTGCACATTTTAGTACCTGGGTCAATCTCACTGTAGAGTGCCTTTTCAGTCCTGCAATAACCATAAAATTATTTTCCCCTTCCTTTTATATCCTACCAATATGGCAGGGTTGACCACACATGACAGGGTGGACACATAAAAGTTTTGTTAAATATTAACATTTACTCCAAATTATTCAGTCAGTTAGTTCATTTTCAGTTAGTTCAGCCATTCCCCTCTTCCCTGTCTCTCAGCCTTTCTTCCACCTTTCTGTTTCTTTGAAGGAATGCTTCTCTTCTCTCTGGGTTTGCATTTGGGGGTTCTCTATATCACCGTGCAATTTCTGCTGCTCTCAGGGTCATGTCCTGAATAAAATCAGTGATTCTGTGTTTACCTGCACATGTATAAAACTAATAATGGCTATAGGGCCTACATCATTAGCCTCACGGCCTCACCAAGCTTGCTTGGTCCACCAAACATCCCATAGAGAGGAGGGTTCAGTGGGTCTAATAATAACGGATCAAAT
This sequence comes from Limnothrissa miodon, assembly GCA_017657215.1. Classification (NCBI taxonomy): domain Eukaryota; kingdom Metazoa; phylum Chordata; class Actinopteri; order Clupeiformes; family Clupeidae; genus Limnothrissa; species Limnothrissa miodon. The sequence continues at coordinate 91,963 of JAGFZM010000109.1, read as the reverse complement.
TCCTTTAATATGAAAAGATAATATGATAATGATAATAATAAAGAGATAATAATAACACACACTATACATTTCTATACCAGCTATTGTCACATACCGTGAATGATTTGTCCACCCTGTCATGTATGATATGAATAATATGTCCACCCTGTCAGATCAGAGCTGAGTCACTGACAGGGTGGACATTTTGGGAGAATGACAGGGTGGACATTTCAGGTTAGCAGTTAGCATTTCAGGTCTCTACAAACGGTCATTATCTAACAAGCTAGTCTGTTGTTGAAGAGAATTTTGTGTACTTAAATTTGCATATTTTGAAAATGTTATACATCTCACATCTGCATGTATTATGCCGATAGGGTGGACACGGTAAGCTTGGACAGAACAAGTAAACACTTCTATCCCTAGAAAATATGTAAATGCCAAGATTATTAGGCACACATACTTCAGCAGTTGAAATTCCAGTCACTGAGTAGAGAAAGAAATGGGCATTGTGATGTCACTTCTGCTGATAACTTTTTCTTAAAGGGACAAATTCCTCAATATGACAGGGTGGATAGCTATTTAAGGGACATGTAAAATCTTTTTTTTTTTTAGAAATTAAGTTGTTATTTTTATTACCAAATGTTAAATATACTTAAGTCTTGTTCAGCAAAATAATATTTCAAAATAATAATTAAGAAAGAACATTTTTTAAATAGGTTTTTTTTCACATTGAAATCTACCTAGTGGTGTTGGGGACATGCAAAAATTGCATGCATTCCATCACACAAAACTGAAAAAAAAATCTGAAACATGAATGTGAAGAGCCAAGAAATGTTTTTATGTAGGTAAAACATGTAGCACTATAAAAATAATCCCTTATCAGTTAATTTTATATTATATTAACCTGGCAAATGACTTGCTTGTGCCCGGGACAGCAAAAGGCACCACTCAGTGAGATTCACCCACCTGCATTCTAGGACATTCCTGTTGTGAGGTTGCTGTGATGCCATCATTTGGGGCGATGGTGGCGCAGGTGGCGTCCGGCAACTGGAGGGTTGCAGGTTCGAGCCCCACTCCATCTGACTACATCAAAGTATCATTGAGCAAGATACTAAACCCCAATTGCTCCCGGTGGCAGGATGGTACCTTGCATGGCAGCCAAGGACACCGGAGTATGAATGCATGTGTGTGAATGAGAAGCAGATGTTGTAAAGCGTTTTGAGTGCTCGTAGGAGTAGAAAAGCGCTATATAAATGCAGTCCATTTACCTTTTACCATCATCTGCAGCTGTATTGGTGGAAACAATTTGCCCTCTTGTGGTCTAAGGTGGTTTAACAGGACTCCTGACCAGATGCATGTTCTTACAGTAGTGTGGTTACATGCACACAAATAATCAGATCTCAGTCAGATTATTCTCTTTACTCCAATTAGGAAATGTCATGGAACTAGAGAAATCTGATTGAAATCAGATTTTAAGTATTAATGAACTAGACTATCAGGTGACCTCCATGATGAATGATGAATGTGTCATCAAGATGATGTGGAACGCATCAATGGAATCAAAGAAATCTGGTTTCTTCAAGCATGTCAAAAGAGATATCTGAAAACTCTGATTTATGCTATGAACAGATTTCTCTGTACATGTAGAATGTAAATCGAGTGTATTTAATGCTACCCTGACAGATAAGGCCTACTTTGTGATGTTTGAACCCCCCCTAAAAAATGTTGATACCTTCTGCTACAGTATTTTGATTATTCTTAATAATTAGAGTTCTAGCACCAGACTTCATTTTGTGAAATGTTATATCTAGGGAGACCATGTATGGAAGAATGTGGAGTTTCACCTCCGACTATTCCCGAGGAGATACGGCCTACACCAAACTGGCATTAGACCGCCACACTGACACAGCATATTTTCAAGAGCCATGTGGGTAAGCTGTAGCAGTCCTCCCATCCTGCTAAAACAGTCTTTTATTAGGCCACTACTGCACTGTACAGGTTACTACCAGACACTCCTGCCCAGGTTGACTAACGAGCAAAGAAGGCACTAAGATTTAATTGTTTTTTTAGGAAGGTTTCTATTAATGTTTAACATATTTACTTAAGACTTAATGTAGTGTGGATCAAAGAATAGTCTTTGTTTCAACAAACACATGCTGTACTGTGAAATGGTATTTCTAGGATTTTACCAACATCAATCAGCCAATTTAGACTATGCAGGCACTCCAGTGTTAAGACACAATGGCTACAGATTATACGCAGATTACAGATTATTAATACAAATATAGTTTCATCTGTTTTATTTTAGATGGTCTATTTTTCATGTTTGCTGTGGATAATGTTTTTTTTTTTTTGTCACAGGATCCAGGTATTCCACTGTCTAAGACATGAGGGTACTGGTGGCAGGACATTGCTTGTGGATGGTTTTCATGCGGCAGACACAATTCGTCAGAGGTCACCAGAGCTTTTTGAGATTCTGTCTCAAGTACCCATAAAGCATGAGTACATTGAACATGTCAGCGATCACTCCAACCACATGGTTGGGATTGGGCCAGTGCTGAACGTGTACCCATGGAACAATGAAGTCTACATGATACGGTAGGGCTGGCCCATATGGTCATATGGCATAACATTGGAACACAATATAGATTTTTCCATAATGACCGATATTTATTTTGATCATGATTATTGCTGGGCAATAGACCTTCAGAACAAATCAAAATCCTCATTAATTGATTGGACTAGCAGTCTGCCATGTGGTTGTTCATTCTTGGATGTTTCCTTTTAAATGGTACTTAAGTAAGATTTGGCTGAAACCTGCACAAAGTGGCCGATATGCGGTGGAATTTTAATCCCCTTTTTGTCCTCCTGCAGCTATAATAATTATGACCGTGCGGTGATCAACACCGTGTCACATGATGTAGTCCAGCGCTGGTACAGTGCGCATCGGGAGCTGACCTCAGAGCTGAGGCGGCCAGACAATGAGCTGTGGGTGAAGCTGAAGCCGGGGAAGGTGCAGTTGCAGTTTTTATTCTCTCATTAATCTTGAGTGTTTACACAGGCAGCACAGGGCCCCTAGGCTCCACTCATCTGTGGCCTGCCACCACCCTGACCTGTCCTGTCCTGTCCGCTCCAACCCAGGGACATTTACTCTAATCATTTATAATGGCTTGTTGCTGGGTGCACTGCTGTTGTAAAGTGTTTTTTATATCAATGTTAGACTAAACTTGGTGTGGTTTAACAGACCCTTGCATTTAGTTTTATTTATTTACTTTTTACTTACTTTAGGTAGTAGTAGTAGTAGTAATAGCCCTGTTGGAGTAGAAGTAGTAGTAGTTTTACATAACACAGTGCTGACCAAGCCATCATTTGCTGGAAGAATGATGGAAAAAAGAAATTCATTCACTTAAAAAAAGGATTGATGTGGTCAATATTTGTAGTGTTTATTTGTAGTGTGATTACTACTACTTTTACTTTTATAGTACTGCTAGTAGTCAATGCAACGTAAAGGCAGTTAATCTGTCTATCTAGGCCTTAAGCATAATTTTGCAGGTTTGACAAGGACAATCACAGACAAATCATTCACTTGTGCAGAAATTAATAATGTAGTTTTAAAGCATGCATAGTTTTTCTGATCTCCAAAAAGATATTGAGTGTTGCTTTTCAGTTAACTTCATACCTTCCTGTTTTCCTTCATGTTTTCATTTTAACTACGTGCTTTAACAGACTCATGCTGTCTGAGGCTAAGCTGAAACTACTACTGATGTAAGTTTAATTCATTTGGGTCTAATCTTGATTGGATTTTAAATATTTTTCCCACAAGGTCCTCTTTATTGACAACTGGCGGGTCCTGCATGGACGCGAGTCCTTTACGGGCCTGAGGCAGCTGTGTGGCTGCTACCTGACTCGTGATGATGTCCTAAACACGGCACGCTCACTGGGTCTCCAAGCATGAAGACATCAGCGCTCATCTAAAAACCAAAGCAGCTCGTAACAAATAGGTACACGGACAGCACCCAATGAAATCAACAGCTTTGTGCACAGTTGTAAAAAAAAAAGTTTTGTAACTGAAAATCTTGATATTGAGTCTTTAGCAGTTATCAACAGCTAACTTTGTTTACTTTAGAAATTCATATGCATACTTGTTTACACACAATATTATTGGGCAGACTGTGATTAAGTAATCAAGTACTTGTAAATGTGTCTTCTGCTTGGGCCCCCTGGCGGATTCACTCTGAAGTAAATTGTATATAAATAAAATATTTTGTACCAGTAGTATATTTTATAACTAGCTTTTAAAGGTTTTAAAGTGTATAAACATTGTGAGAGTAATTTCAAGTAGTCAAATAACCTACTTTGTGGAGATGTTTAAGCCCTTAGAAAACTGCTTAAAAGCTTACTTAAAATGATGTTTGCCTGCCATGGCTTTTTTTAATGCAACCACCAACCACCTAATTTAATGCAACCACCGACTAATTTTTAGAATTAGTGTCATTGAGGAAATGACCAACTCTCAGAGGTGATGGTCACACAAAGTCAGACCTTGCTTCCCTTTTGGTAATTTCCCCCCCCCCTGAGAACTGCCACAGTCCAGCTTGGGGGATTTCTCCATTGTTCCACTGGAGGGGGAGTTAGAACAATAGAACAACCTTCTCTCTTGGGTGTAACTATGCATTGTCATTTCTCTTTCTTTGCCAAGATCACTTATTCACGTTTGCATATGTCTCAATCTTATGGTATCTCAGTGTGGATGAAACCATGGACAGTCTGTCCACTCATACTGATGTGCGTGCACAGGCAGTCAATTACACTTTCTTATGGCAGGGTTGGTTAACTGGTGCTAATGCTAATATCTGCTTGACCTACATAACACAGACTTATACTTCCAGTCTATATTAAGGAACTGTCAGGTGGTGTGACAAAAAAAATGACCACAAAGCCCTCATTGGCAATTCTATTCTGGAGAGACTAGACTGTCTGTCATAAAGTCAATGGAAAGCTTACTTAACAGATAGACTTGTGACGAAAGAAACCTCCTTTTAAACGCACGTGCGTTTGAACTTGTGACTAGCACCTTTTTTTTCTTCCACACTTCCTCTTACAGTTCCTCTGTTGTCAACTGTCAGTCTTGAAAGCTGTGTCTTTGTCCTAGATTCTACCTTTATGTGCGGATGCCATGAATAAAAGTATAAACCAAATGTGTAAACCAAAATGGATTCAGTTTGTACCGTAAGAGTTAATGCAGTCAGAGAAACACTTATTTTTTTATCACCTGATGGAGGCAATATTATAAATGCACCCATAAAAGATCAGTAATATAATTTTTCTAAATACAGTAATAAACTGGTCATAAAATCATGAATCTTATTCTACCATGGTCAATACAGACCAATCTGTTGACAAACTCATTCCAGATCACTCATCTCAATCTCTACTCTTCTCCAGATACACTGTCTCGACTGAGGTCAAAAGCTGTTATCAATTTAGTGTATACCCACAAATAATTAGTACCATGCTATTCTTTGCAAAAGGTAGGCTGAAGAAAGGCGACAGTTCAAAGTCCTGTTTTAGATAACAAGGGAAATCTTTAATGGTTAGAGGGCCATTCCAGCATACAGACACACACGTTGAATGAGGGAAGACAAGACATATGGCTGCAGAAATGGCTTTAAGGTTGCTAAAATAAAATTATAGATCATTTTGGCCACTTCCATACATGTGTTCATTTAAAAAAAAATACAAAACCACACACACACACACACACACACACACACACACAAAAGAATATAACAGTCCTCCCAAAACAAAACAAAACAATGATTCTATTGCTGCAATGTTTCAACTGAATCATATACCATAAATATATTTTATCCTGAAATATTTCTCCCTGTAAATTCTTAAACATTCTTATTTAATATCTTTGAACTCTCATGAGGTGAATAGGTTTGGTTAACTTAAATACGCTTCAAACAAACCGCCTTGATCACCACCAGTGCTGGAGGGGAGTGTTTTAGTATGGCTTATGGCATGGCATCAGATGTCTTTTGTACAGTACACAGGTGGATGTGGCGAGTACAGGAGCTTCACTTCAGTATACCCAAGAGACTGGTACCCACTGCGGGGAGGAGCTGGCTGATTCTATTGCTTCTTCCACTGCTTTCACGCTCTCATCCACATCATTGTTCACCAGAACAACATCAAAAAAGTGTTTGTAGGTGGCCAGGATTAAGTCAGACTCTTTTTGGATGGCTTTAACGGCATCTGACTGGAAAAGGCAAAACAAATGCATTTAGCAATCATTAAAATTCACAAATAATACGGTGGATTTCGAAATGGCATTATAAGAAATAGCAAACAGTTTTACCTGATTTACATCAGTTGGTGCGATGAACACAATAAGAGGGGTAAAGTCCGGAGTTCTCAGAAGTTTCAGGGTCTGTCAAATGCATTTTATTTTGAATTATTAAAACGTTTGTAAGCAGATGTAACAGAATGAAAAAAAACAAGAAAAGCAGTTCAACATTTGTGTGAACTGCATAAGCATAAACCAGCATCCCTAATTTAAATAGGGATTCCCACTATATACTTCTAAAGTGATTATGATCTGCCAGTCATGAACTACGGATATCTCCCAATACACTTAAATTGGGATTCCCACTATATACTTTGTGATTACGATCTGCCAGTCATGAACTACGGATATCTCCCAATACACTTAGGGCCTACACCTGATGATCTCTCAAATGATGCATTCAAGACACCCCAAAGGTGTTGGAACTCACCAATCAAGAACAGAGACTCCTAGATATCTGAACTATTACAAACTAATATCTGCTAAAGAATTGCAATAACAAATGGTACAGACCAAGATTCAGTTTGAACAAAAGCGTCAACATTTGATTGATTGCATCTTCGCTGCTGGGCTGCAGTAGCCTGCAGACTGCACTTTCAAAATAATCTCATTTCCACAGTAGTGCCTTTCACATAACAATGCATGTCAGCATTACAGCATGCTGAGCTATAACTCAATTCTTTCCTGTTTGCCAGATTGAGAAAAAAAAAAACACATAAAACTCATAATACCTGTGGTTCCACATCAAGCAGTGCAATTTTTCCTTGTTCATGAATCTTCTGGATGGTTTCAATTTTGGTGCCATACATATTTCCCTGAAAGCTTCCATATTCAAGAAGCTCATTCTGTACAATACATTTGGTCATGTCGTCATGCGAGACAAAGAAGTACTCTTTCCCATTTTCCTCATCCTTCTTTGGGGGTCGAGTTGTATCTGAAGTGAAAAAAAAAAGTTAAGTTAAATAACTATACCTAAACTTAAACTCCTCTGCCATCCTTGTTCTTCCTTTGCATCCTTTATACCACACTGTCAAAGGCATCATGGTTCTTTATACAAATAAAAATAGGATAACCGTAATTCTTTCTATTTTTGTGTTTTACTGAACATACTATACTGCGTTTTTGTTTTGTCTTGTATTAAATCATTATCATTCATCTCACTAACAGTAAGAGACTTACGTGGAGCTGGATAGGCAAACTTTTCTGGATATTTTAATAACAGTGAACTCTTAATGTGACTCCGACCTACTCCAGGGGCACCTACAGAACACAGAAACACACACAGAAGGTGGTTGCCTTCAGGGCAGTAGAATGACCCTTAATAGAACAAAACCGGTTTCACACCTTGAAGGACCAGTCACAGAGCTTCAAGAACGACACTTACCAATGAGGATAAGAGTTTTCCTACTGCATGCTGGGAGACGTACAACTTCTTCATAGGAGATAACGTCAAGCTGGTCAAAAACTGTTTAAAATGACGGTAAAACCAATCAAAACGTTTTTATGTTATACACAAATCCATTCACTCCAAAACTACTCACATGAAATGAATTATTGCGTTCAAAATATTATAAACACATCTCAAATACAAGCTCCTGTCATCATAAACACCTTTTCCATGATATTAATCTTGTGATAATACAAAATGTTCGGCAAACTGTTTGTACAGTGTTTGAATGAGACGCATCATACGCCTCACTAGGAGCAAGAATATCCCACAATGTAGCATGGGAGACTCCTCATCTAATAATCTAATAATCTAATCTAGCATCTCACAATCATGCCGTTGGCTTGCTGCTTGTGGCTGAACCCCACCCATGAGGATCTTCACAAACAACTTCACTCCCACTTGAGTTCTATTGCTTACGTATATCATGTACACTGCTTTAAACTTAAAGCACATCTGTCCTACCATGTAGTAAGAAAGAAATCAAAAAGCTGAATGAAAAGTGTGTGTGTGTGTGTGTGTGTGTGTGTGCGTGTGCGCGCGCGCACCCACATGTGTGTGCAATATGCGCTGATCAAGACTTAACCTTTGGCCAATTCATGGGCCTTCAAAGGCAATGCCAATTACTGGTTGGTGCTCAGTAAGGCTGTGAATGTGAAAGCACTAGTGAGCAAGTGTGACCTTTTGGCGGGTTGTGTGTGATAAGAGAAAACAAACTACGTCGTGGCAGACTGTTGTGAAGTAGTTTTGCAAAAAAAAAAAAACGTTTCAGATGAAGTTTTCAGTTTTGTTTTGGAATTATTTATGTCTGGATGACTGACAGGATTCAGAAATTGCGTGACATGTAAAGATTTTGTGTGTCTGAAGAAAAGAAACCGTGAAAGAAATGGTTGCCATCTTGCCATCTTACCTGAGCTATGCTTGGCCAAATACTTGTCCTTGCACTTCTTCTTCTTCCCAAAGGGGCTACAGGTTTGGCTCACTTCTCCCGTTTTCTTGCTTTTGCTCGCCACACGCCTGCCAAGAATAAGTTGAGAGCACACAGTTTTCAGTGCCGACAGATTAGAACGATGGCGAGACACTGCTGAGATTTCAGATCAATGGATCGCATACGTCTACTACCTCATACATGTATAATAACAGCCCTGACAACACCATGTAAGGCTAGGTTGAGTTGACCCCCGCCTCTTAGTTTACTTTAATAATATTTAAATTTACTTTATCTTTAAAGTGTTAGTATCTTAAATCTTTAGACATACACACAGTATATGCTCTTCAACTCCACATTGAGACTCAAAAGGATAAATCGATAAATTGATAATTGATCAATATCCTGTACCATTCCTGAAGTTCAGGGGAAGGGATGAGCCCAGCAAAGTCGGCACTTGAGCTGTCCACTCGGCCTTGCCACCAGTTCGGATCCTTTTTATCTATGATCTCTATGATATCCCCAGTGTTGAACTTCAGGCCGGCCTCTTTGCAAGGTATGAGATCATCCTGAGCTGGGTCATAGTCGAACTGAGCCCGCATAAACATCTGTGAAGTGAACGGTCCATGTTACTGGATATTGTACTGTGTAACTTCTACTTAAAAACAAGTCCCTACCCTGTTAGAAAAAAGAAAATAGACATGACTGGCAAATAATTTTCACTAAAACACTAAAACTGAGGAGGTTTTTTCCTAATCTTGCGGAATGCCAGTATAAGTGATGTATGGGGATTTGTCATTTCATTGACCTACCTCACAGGGAAGAGAACGACTCTGCTGTTTGGGAATCACTTTAAGTTTGACAACTCCATTTGTGTCCCTCTGCAAAAATACAGAATCAGTCTTTGTCATTAACTTCAACAAACAAAGCCTGTTGTAGAACCTGTAAAACTACCATACAGACCTTTCCAGAAAAGGTGTAGTACGACCCAAACTAAACTTACTTGATTTGCAGAATTTAACCCTAACCCTAACCCTAACTAAGAACAATATGATAAATGCCTTTAAACAAAAAAAACCTTAAGTTCAAAATGCAAATCACAATTTAAAGTGAATACTAATAGAGGCATATGAAGGTATGACTTTTTAGCTAACAAGATATGTCTTAAGGTGATAAAAGATTGGACACATTGAGATCAAAGCAAGTATGAGCGATGCATTTTTTTGCTGCTTGAAACAGGTTTGGTGATAGATTAACATTAAATGTATTAAAATGTATCAATCTGTCCTGAAATTTGTGGAATAAGGTCTTTTGATGTGGTCAGCTGACCAATAGCAAGCCCTGATCCGGGCTTGCATCTGACCCTCTGTTACTTTGTGCCCCAAGCTCCCCTACAGTACATTCTGCAGTTTGATCCATTGTCACTTAATGTGTGGACTAATTGATCATAGCAGCAGCTTAGTGCTTTGGTTGAGGAATTAAGACAGATGGTCGAAGACTGCGGTCAAGACCAATCAACTGAAAAGAGCCAGAGGACGTACCAGAATCTTCTGCAGCTGATCCACAGACTGGTTGTCTACACTTTGGCCATTTATCTCGGCTATTTCATCACCTTCATGTAGAGATCCTGATTGAAAAATTCAACAGAAATTGTCTTTTTTTTTTTCAAATACTCACCACTGTATGTGGTACCACTTTAAGTGGTACATATTTACTTGCATATCTTCAAAACTGCCGTATAGAAATGTACTTATTTATTGTAGATAACATGAGATAAACACTGGCAATAATAGATGGTGATATATCCTTACCTTGTCTGTGGATCATCCCGCCATGTAATATTCTTGCAACAGTACACTTCTGTTTTTCATTTAACTTCAGAGTCACTCCCTACGGACACAGTTTGAACAGAATGAAGATGATTATGCTTTAAAAGACGTGTCAATCACTAAAATAGCTGCATCTTGCTCATACCATCGGCTCAGAGGGGTTCTTCTCAAAAGCCACTTCACGTGTCTTCATTTCTTTGCCGTTCTGATGTGCTGTACTGCCGTTAGCGCACACTGCCTGACCTTTGTCCTCACAGGTCTGCATGGTAGCCTGTAAAACCACACATTCAGTTCATTGCTGATGTTAATGCATGTTAAATCTTCTGATATGTAATTTATCAAAAAAGTGCATAAAGTTTTAATAACCTGCTGAAATATGCAAAGCACAAATAATGTCCATTTAGGGAGTACATATATTTTGTATGCATTTGATAATGTTTGAGGTTTTATGGTTTAGTGGAGTTGTTTCTATAAAGATACACAGGCTTTCTATAATCTATTATTCTATTCTAATTCACACTGTTGGTGTTGTCTATACCACACTAGTCTGCTTGCTTTGTTCAGAAAAACAGCGAGTCAGCGACTTGGCCAGTCACATGAATAAAGGAAGTGACTACAGAAATGGGCTGAAGGCCACTTGGTTTCCTCAAGTTAATAAAGAAAGAAAGTGAGACGTCAGAAAGTGTTAAGATAAGCTGAAATGCATTACTTGACACTCATTATGGTGGATAAAAATGTTGGCAACTTTTTTTCTCCCAAAGACTGAGTCAGTAAAGTTAAGACTTACTGAGTCAACCAGTCATTAAGAAATGCAGAGGCCCCAAAACACCCAAAAGGACATATTGTACATGTCCTAACCCATCCCCACATTTATCAGCTAGCTCTTGCTTTTAAGCCCTGGGCCATTACACTAGCAGGACAACACCTGGCCTATTTCTACAATCTGACATTTGAAGGGAAATGTTAATGAAAAAATGAAATCCCCATAATTAAATGTGAAGGGACTACACATTTTTACATGGTATACTTTTATTGTCTGGATTTATCTGGATTTGATAAAATCTATATTTGATTAAATCTAGATTTTAATTGCAAAGGATTTTCATTGTTGGCTCTTGTTGCATTAGTTTGATTTATGCCATCACCTACAACCGTGTGTAGGCCTATGTCAGGTGAGAAGGAAGAGAGCCGACACGCTCATTGTGTAAGAAATCGCCCATAAAAAGAAAATACAGGTTACTAAAGCTCACCATATGCCCTCGTTTTGCAATTGCTCAGAACTTATCCAATGAGCTGTAAGCAAGTGAGAGACAAGCTTAGCTAAATTTATCTCAAATAGGCTACACCTGACGATTTCACCGGCAGAATTCAACGCGAAAGACATTTCCCCGCAGTGGCGTGTAGACTATAGGAGAAAAAAATGTAGCATCTTGGACAAAATAGGGCCTGTCATGAGAGACTATTGGCGTGGCAATAAATTTAATTCATAGTGTAGGTTCTAGTGAAAAGCCACAAATTACCGGTTATTCAGATCTTGAAAAATATTTTATTTTATAACTGGGTCTATGCATAGACAAAGATATAAGAAACCACCCGATATTGGTAAATAGGCCTAAATATGCAACTGAGATAAGAATGTTAAGGTTTTGCTATATCGTGTGTTCACTGCGCTACAGCAGCCCAAGCAGGCAGATTTATCCGGGCAATACCAGCGGTGGCCAGAGCAGAGCCTCTCGGGTTTCAAAACAGAAGTAGCGGAAGTATGCTACTCTGTGTAATGCTACATCAGGTTTGCAGCTGCCATTCGTAAACAACCTCAGATCCATCCAAATGCACGCATAAAAATGTGGTAGACGGATTTCCTAGGGTAATAAATAAAACCGGCTTACCTTTTCTGTCCGTGATTTATTCTGAAGCAGCTGTTCTAAATACAGATCGGACAGAGCTGTTCGAACGCTGTTTACTTGCTCGAATATGACAGTCGGTTCATTTTTGTTGGACTTTAGTGTCATCTTTAACCTTTGAAGGGAGGGAGCACAAAACCCAAGATGCCCTTGCTCAAAGTCCGAAGGACACTGTATAAGTGTCGTCTGCAAAAGAGCGATAAAAAGGCAGCGATAAAAAAAGGCCCGTTCACCGGTTAAAGTGCGAGATCTACATCTGACGCGCAAGGATCCTGGTGGTAACGTTAGTAATAAGCTGACAAAGCAAATAACCTTCCGTGAGAGGCGGGGAGAGTAGGCTACTCATGCCTCGCGTTTGAGCAGTTTATCAAAGACAACAACGCAGACGTTGTATTGAAACCCCTAATGCAATGACTGCAGAAAATCATAGGGATGGTGAAATCCAGTGACATTATATCCTAGCCGTGGTCCGATGATAAATTCTGCATCACACAATAGTCTACTTCCACCATTAAAACGAGAACATAATTATCCAACACTCATAGACGTTTATATGGCTCCTGTTCAACTGGAGACGAATGGATAATAATAGACAAAATGAGGATGTGTTTGAAAACCTAGGCCAGGTTTTTGGTCTAATTAGGGTAGCTAGCCTATTAGGTGACCCTTTATTTGTAGCGACCTCTTGCGGTTCCCGTGGTTGGTTGTGAGTCAATGTCCACTGTAGAGCTACCCCAGACAGCATAAGTTAACTGGGCCAGACGTGGGCCAAATTTCCCTTTGCATTTGGCGCAGATATGGTTAATGGGTCTGGAACAGAGCAGAGCTTTCCAACGGCGCAGTGCCGGAGAGGATTTGGTTTGCGGATCATGAACAGATTCTGTCCAGCACTGGTCCAGTAGGCTACAGTTGTTAATGAAAACATGTGGTACGGTTTTGGCCCAGATCTGTGAGTCATATTTTACATCTGAGGCTCATCTGACCCTGGACTGCTTTCCTGATTTCTAATTTAAATGGCTTAAATAAATTGTCAAATAGAAACAATTTACTAGCTTTACACTAATAGCAAAGCCAGATAGAATAACTGGATAAACAAGTAGATTTATGGATTACGAATAGGCCTATTAATAATAAAGTTAGGCTACACCTGCTTCATGCACTTAGTAGGGAAATTCCACAGCTGCAAAAAGAGCCCTTACTTCGGCTACATTGAGTTCAGAAACGCTATTAGATGCTTGGAGCTACCCTATAGGCACCACACAGCATTCTTGACTTTGACAGACAGTTGAATTGACACAAAAGTTGGTTTTCTTTCCCCCAGACTGAATTTGTCATTTTAGCCTACTCTCACTTCGGTGTTAGCCCCCTATAGGCCTACTCCCAGTTTTCATATATGTTAAACTTCTTTCTTTTGATCTTTTGATCATAGTACACTAAATCTCTGAATCATAGTGAAAGCAATGGCTTGATGTTTGGTGATTATATTTCTTCATGTTTGTTTGTCACATGGGACCTTCATAAAACTATTGCCGCCAAGGTGAAATTTTACTTGTGTATTAAAGGATGGTCAGTAGTGAAGGATATTATTGTTCATTTTTATGTTTTTTTTTTTCAGGAGAGCATAAGATCAAATAAATTACTAGGTTAATTGTTACGTGGCTACAAACTGCTAAGCATCACTTAACTATTATGAACTGTATAGAAGCACATGACCATCACAAAGTTTAGTACCTACTACATTAATTACATTTCTGAGTAGCCTTGTTGTTGCAAATTTCGTTCAGTTATTTGAGTTGAGTTTGGCTCTGTAGCGTGGTAACTTTCCATAACCACCATAAGCTGCATTTCAAGAGCATCAGCTGATAAAGAGTATTGTGTCAAAATGTTTTATCTGTATTACTTATATAAAAGCCATATTGTGTACTGTATGTGGTACAAGTGGTATTCACATAAGCAGCTTAACTAGAAGGCTCCATACTAACAGTGCTTCAATAACAGAACATGTCATGGAAGAATGGACTAGACAATATAAAACATTTCTGAAAACTGAGTCTATTTTACAACAACATACATACATAGAACTTGTATTACTTTGAAGTCAAAAATTGAATTTTTAATGGAATGTGAAAGTAAAAAATCACACTGCAGTGTGCACTTTATTTTATTTTCCAGATTATAGAATTTAAATTATTATACAGTATGTAAAGAAATAACATGTGACACCTGTTGTGGTGCTGAGTTAGTTTTCACACCTGCTAATATAGTTAATTTATCAACTTTTCACTCACTTTGATGGTTAAATGACAATTCCATTTGGCCACCCCTTTCAATGATCTTTTCTCAATTTACCACACTTGTTAGCAATCGATGCCTCGCCAAAGAATGTAAAAAGTAACTCAGCACATATGCACATAAGCATACTTAGGCACATGTGTTTATTACCTTGTCGGTCAACATAACTTTTAAAGAAAGTAGCATCTTTTGTGTGTGTGTCCTGCAGCTTGTAAACATAATTGTAGGCTGATAGTGAGAATTTAAGGCGATAAAAAAAATTACATGACATCTTAAAATGTCTAACATTCTACAGTACACAGACAAAAACAGTACATTTTATGACAGTTTCATGAACTGATAACACACCCTGGCAAAATGGTCTGTATGATATTGAGAGACAACTTTTAAACAGCTGGATTCTCCTCTCCATCATCCTCCATTACTTGCTGTACGGCTTTGTCGTCTCCTCTCATTGGCCTAAAATGATGTGAAAATATTAATTAATCTATAATCATTGATCATATAAATAAAATAGCCACTGGCACTTCAATGTATAATGTGTCACTGTACTTCCACCAGTTTAACTAAAAATTACAATTGTAAATGACAGCATCTCAATCAATAGTATTAAAATTACGGGAACAGCAGCTGGAGTTGTTATTGTTAGGAGCAATAGTTTCAAAGCCAGTTGTTATCTAAGTAGGTGACAATAGTGCCTTTAAAAATGCTTTAATTGCCAGGCATTATTACTCTCATTAATAATAAAAAAAGAGAAAAGATTGAAATAATATATTTTTTTGACAGAATGTGCCTATCGTGCAAAATTTTTGAATATTTTTTGTACTCACTGCATCTCGCTTTCTTTCTTAGTCTTTGTCACTTTCATTTTATGATGTGCCTTTATTTGGCGAGCGACGAACCAGACCACAAGGGCAACGACACCACATAACAACAGTGCTCCAATGACGGCCCCTGCGATGATTCCATCATTTATTTCTGTAAAAAAAAGAAGGTGAGGATTTGTGACGAATCACTTTCAAAATGCAAATGTTTTTTTTTTTTTTTTGCATTAGTCAGCTTTTTGTTGACTGATAGGTAGGCCTAACATTATTATCTACAATGATGATGTTCTGGATAGTATTCTCATTCATTTGTATAAGTAAAAGTGAAATAAGTGGCTGTATATATAGTAATAGCTGTAAAACCCTATTTCTGATAAATAGTTCTTTTAAATTTAGTCAATTTAAAAGAATACAACAAAGTTCAAAGCCAACACCCTAATGTATTATGCATCACACCCAACTTGAGATTCGAAAATAGGTTGCAATAAACTGGACCTTCTGAGTGAATTTAGACTTGCAAGCGGGTTCATCTGGGATTGACACACAGTTTTTCTACCTCATAAATCCTTATTACCCCCAGCATTTACATCCATCATCTTTCTTTTTTCTCTTGGTCTTGAATGGTTTGCAGATCTTGATATCAACCTCAACATTACTATATAACATGTTTTTTTTAAAAAGTCACAGGTTAGCTTCTTGGGAGAATATCAGACATGGCCACTGATTTCAGATGTATTGATGTGACTTCAGAACACTGTGTGCTTTGCGTAGTCGTAGTTAAACATCGGTAAATGTGAGATCATTCAAACTTTAAGGTGAAGCAGTAATCAGGAAATGCCTGAAAACCAACCCCCAATGGCTTGCCTTTTGTGTATGTATAGATATTACACCAACCCCCAATGGCTTGCCTTTTGTGTATGTAT
>JAGFZM010000109.1:0-71486 GCA_017657215.1 Limnothrissa miodon | reverse complement strand
TGTGTGTGTGTGTGTAGGGTGAAGATGTGTGAAGAAATGTTGTCTTCATATAGACTGCATGTAGCAAGAATGCGCTGTTTATTTGCGCACATTCACACTAGAACATTAAAACCTAACCTCACATTCTATGTATTTCTCTGTTACCCCCTCCTCCCAGTGTGGTTTACGTGTATAGTCTATGAGTGTTTGTACGCACCCTTCTGTTTTGAGACAGCCTATGTGGTAGGAATACATGGAATCCATGGGAAAACTCGCACAGCATTCTAATGGGTTGCGAGGAGAATCGACTCTTGCAGACATCATTTCTCTTCACCCCTTCAGCGCGTGTGAGGGTTCCAGTTTCACATAGCCTGGCATTCATTTTTTTTTTCTTTGCATCGTTTTGAAAGCGAAATAGAAAAAAAAAACACTTCCACTTTCTTCTAGAAAACAAGTAACAGCCATGAATTCTTTTAAAACACCGCAAGCGCATGAAGTCTTAATGTGAACATTTATTTTTTTGTTGGTAGCCTAATTGAATCTGATGGTGTCACCATTTGTACACTGTCTCCTACTTTCAAGGAAGACCAAAGGAACATGCTAGGGTATTCAGTCGGGAGATCAAGGCTAGAAGACGGTTGGGATTCCCGATATGCATCTTGGACATTCATTAGGTTGTAGCCTAACCATTCATGTTGGATTTCTGACGGTCTGATCCTACTTTTCTTTATTTCCTTAAGTTTAATTTCTGTCATTTTCTTTCTTTTTACTCTCTGAAACAAGTAAGATTTGCTGCTCTAACGTCTGGATGAGATATCGCAGCTGTATTTTTCACCCCAATGTACATGTTTCCTGTAGACAACTGGATTCGCACAGGGAGGCTTACAATCTACTCGATCAGATGGAATAAAGGGGTTATGCACATTTCGCATCTCTTCATTTTCATTAAATGGGCTTCTCTGTGTCCGACGTCTAGTGTCGACAATAGGCTATAGATTGTACAGTAATCCCCACGCAGGAGCAGCGTTGGAGTTATGATTCTTGTGGAGGTTTGGACTGGGAAATTTCAACAGCCAACATAAAAGAAACAGTTGTGGTTTCTTTATGCCTACTTTTTCTACGTTTTCAACGTGCGTTTATCTTTCACCTTTTGAACATAATTAGGCTACCAGCGTCGGTTTTAATCAAAATGTCTCATCTCTTGGTGTTGGTCCATGGGATCTGGGATTTGCATGGCCATCCTTAGACTGGAAGAGGATTGGAACATCTGGGGACAACAAGGAAATTAAACATACCTCTCTGTAAATAGATCCAGCATATATGTATCTATAGATACCGATAGATAGTAAATCTATCTAGATCTATCTATGTATATATATATCAGCCCCTTGCCCAGTGCCTCATTACAATTATTGATTTTTTCATCCCTCTACCCCCCTATTTCCATTCTTTTTTTCTTTTTCTACGTGTACCATACACGGTTGGATTACAGAAACTGAATAGAAAGATTTGTGGAAATGCTGGGTCTTCAAGAAGATAAATTATGTGGAATTATTTCTGCTCTGGCAGCTTTGTCCTTTGTCTGCTTCGCGCAAAGGTAAGATACCATAGAAAGCATCATGCCATGGCAACAGATACCTAGCTTGACACAGTGAATAGTCTTGGCACCTGAAGTAGACGCTAGAAGGAAGGAACCTTTGCAGATGTGTCATCAGCATTAACGAAATATAGGCTACCCTATCTAAAATACCCCTGTTACATGTGTCCGTGATATATCTGTGTGTGTGTGTGTGTGTGTGTGTGTGTCTGTGTGTCTGTGTGTGTGTGTGTGTGTGACAGAGAGGGAGAGAGAGAGAGAGAGAATGTGTGTGTGTGTGTGTGTGTGTGTGTGTGTGTGTGTGTGTTTGTGCGTGCGTGCGCTTATGTGTGTATGTATGTCAGTATGTGTATGTGGTTGGGGGATGTGCACGCGCTAGGTTGAGTGAAATATACGCACGTCTATCGGTACTGCCAACGTATTTATGACACCTCTAGAGGTTAGAATGATCCAATTTATGTTTCCTCGTAGGGCTGTGAATCTCTATTATTTATATTAACTATTTAAACAACCTCGCCGTTTTTACCTTATCAGATTATAAGGAAATTACAGATATGATCCCAAAATAGGCATTTTTTCTTTACAGTCTACGCTAAAATGTCGTTTTTGTCAGCTGGTATACAGGCCCCTCATTCGGTCTATTTTCCTTCCTCTCTTTTTCTGTTTCGCTCAACTGGTACGTGGAGACACATTTAGGCCTGTGTCTACACACGCCACGCATTATTATAGCAGGATGAATACACTCAAACGTTTTAGGGTGGGTAAATTGTCATATATTATACATTCGTATTTGAGTCTGGAGGTCTAGGGTGTCATATATTCATCAATGATAAATTAATAAAAAATAGACTTCACTAAATTCTAATGGGTACGCGCACTCGCTCGCACACTGGCGCTGGCGCGCGCGCTCACACGTGGAGAATTATTCGTCATTATTATTAGTCGGGCGTCTAAACCATTTTTTCCCAAATGTCAGTTCTCGCACTAAGAATGCCAATGGATAAAGAAATGAAACTATGTCACGAAGCATACAGCTGGGCTGACATCTTCCATGCTGGCTGGTGATTGATTTAAAAAAAACATGTGTCTTCCATTTTAACTATTAACAGAAGAATTAGGTAACCGGGTTTTGACGCATGCAGTGCTGTTTTTCTTTTAGTCATTTGCAAAGCAATTAATGACCTAAATGAAAATGAGCAGACTTGGTAATTATCACAACCGAAATCGCAAAGGGATGTTTAGGACCCCCGTGTGAAATCCAGCGAACCAATAGGATAAGGAATTTTCTAGTCCTAATTATCAACCTGTACATGCATTTGTAAAAAATAAAACACGTAGTATGCGCAAGCCATTGCGAATTGTTGAATTGACATTAAGAGGCAGGGGAATATTGAAATAATTTTCTTCAATGTTCTCATTGGTCACTGCTATCTGCAGTAGGATCAAGGAATGACCTTATTTTCCTACGAATACACCATAGCCTGCAACTGGCGTTGCATACGTTTTTGTAGCAGATGTACAACATATTTATGCTATTCCTCAGTGAAACATGTTGAAAATATACTGCAGCCACATATGCATGCATTTTAAATCAAATGGGTGTGTTCTGACTTCCTTCAGAGGTGCTTAAAACTAATATTGTTAACTTTGTGCCACATTCAAACAGGTCCCCTCCTGCTCCTACCAGTACCTCTGAAAAGACCGGAATATCTGTGGCAAAGAGGACAGTGGACAAATTACTAAAAGGATATGATATCCGCCTAAGACCAGATTTTGGAGGTAGGTCACCCTGTACTCTGCTAAGAACTTCGTCTGAAAAACCATCAGGCGACATAAATTAATTCTTTTTATGCTTACATGTCTGAATGAGAAATTGGATCAGCAATGTGTTTGACTCTTTGGACATTACTGACTAAAGCTATAACACCATGCATTTGCTGATTTTATCCCCTGGGAGTTGGGGAAATCTGTGCTTGAGGCTGACCAGCAGAATTCTCATATGCTGATGCTTAGCTGTGAGGATAATTGCATTGTAGCTAATATTTCATATAAAAACGTAGACCTAGTGTTTTAAATTCTCACCAGGGCTACAACCACTATCTAGAGTCACATTGCACATTTTCCACATATATTTGATGGGAATATTTTTGCTAGATCGACCATTAAAGGAATACAGTAAGCGCACGTTTTTGGAGTCTACCTTGAGTTAGTAAATAGACACATACGCCTCTCTTCTCTGTATGTGCAATAACCCTGTGTGGCATTCCTTCTCGTCAATGTAATTTAATGGAAACTGGTTCCTTCCGTTAGCTGGTGTAACCAAAGCCCTTCTTAGCCAAGTTCTCTCACTTGGTGGCCGTCATGATGATGCCTTCAGATATTTTTTTCGGGTAACAAGTGCAGGCCATATCTAAATTGAGGAGAAGATTGTGTAAATCCTTGTTTAAACATAAATTGAACAGTATAAATGTCTTTGCTAAGAATATCCAAATAACATTTTTAAGTATTTCTTTCTGAACATGAATTCACCTACTTCACTCACTCACTTCACCTGTGTCTGGAGGGACCAACATTCACCACATTGCTATGATGGAGAGAATAAACAAAAGGCTAACCCATGCCCAATCGAACAATGCAATTAGTTAATTTTACAGCAGGGTACGGACTTCCAGGTTTTAAATTCCATCTTTGTGTTACAAACAGCTAATAGAACATTTGAGTCATCTTTAATTTCATTATCTGGAAGTTGGTTGAAAGGAAAGAGGTTTTCCATTCTAGCATTCAGTTTAATCAGCTAATAACCACCATACATGATTACAATAAAAACTTTAATTCCAAGTGAAAACACTAATGTAAAGATAAAATAAAGGCTAAGGTAATGTACAAGGTACAAACTTTTACCCTAAAGAAACTACTTACATTTTCTAACATTTCTAAGAAAGCAATAGTCTCCATCTTGAATTTAGATTTTAATCAAAAAACATGTTTTGTTTTGTTGTTTTTTTTTAAACATCATTCATTACTCACTGTCTCCATTTTTTCCACTCCGGCATAGAGATCTGTTGTCATGTTTGAAAAGGGAGTTGCTATGTAAACAACTTGATGTCAACAGGAATCTCCACCAATCATAGGCGCCTGCTGATTTGCACTTCAGATGGTTTTATTAAAACAAGATGGATGCCATATGAACTTGTGGCATTTTTATGACCAAATGCAATCGTTTTGTCATGCCATAGCTAGTTAGAAGTCTATGCAGTGTGGCTGAGACAACCTGGGTTATCATCAATTTCTCACTGGCTGAATGAACTGGCTCTTTTATATTCGGCTCCACACTGGACAACTCTATATATTTCCATGGAGGATTTTTTAAGTGATGTGTCTCCACCCCAACAACTGTCTCTGGTGTAATCCACATCCAGTAAATGATGCGGGAGTGGGTAGTTTAGGTTGTCCAACTGGGGAAAGAGGATGTATCCCATCATCTTTCACTGGAGTAGACAACTTATTAAGCTCATTTCCCATTTCTCATTTCATTTGTTTCTGTCTTTTGAATTCAATTTCATAACAAGGGAAAGTTATTTTCAACCCTTACAAACATCAGAAATAAATCAGAAGGTATAGGGACACATCTTAAACAATGTGTAACAATTACCTAGGATACCTGGTGATTTTACACAGCTAAAAAAATTACGATCACAACGGTCAGTTTTTCAGTCTAATTAAGCATGCACATTTCCAAATATGTTATATGGATAATGGATATTATATTATAGCCAACACAACAGAGTGAATTATTGGTAGCTCACATTGCTGTGCATTGGCTAGGTGTTGACTACACTAATCTGCATGGCTGCTCATTTTGAAGGCCCCTATTAGTGCTAAGATTTGAGCATAAACGGATTTGAAGGAGTATTGAAACCAGGTGCTAGTGTTGGTGGGATTCATTGATTTATGGCACTGGGAAAGGAGAACAGTCATATCCATTTGAGTTACATTTAAATCTAAATGTTTTCCCAAAACAGAGATCAGGACTGGCTCAGATTGATGTTGCTGCTGATTTGTATTAAAACCGAGTTGAAATTATTTGTTGGTAATAGTTCTTACCAGGTACAGCAACATCACTTCAAAAATAAGCAGCCCACAAAATTCAACACCTACAAATAAACGTTTTGGCATTGTAGCGACAGGTGGAGGCTGAACACTGTTGGGATGGCTACTAAAGAGCAGTGCATATTCACCGTACTCCATTACTGTTCAGGAAAGCATTCATGTAGGGACTTTGAACATTGGAACAAGCTGTCAATTTGAGGTCTGACTTCAGTCTAGAAAAGCAACAACTGCACATACACACTGTATAAAATAAGGTTTCTATTACATTGTTAGGTAGTTGTGTAACTCTACATAGAAAAGTCATATTTATAATAATAATCCATCAGATTAGCCCATCTCACTTTGAATTGTGAAATTATTTTCCCAATATGGCTGTGAACAGCTATGCATTGACTGGTTAACCGTGCTAATCCTGCTGTTTCTAACAATACTACTGTATGCTGTTTACACTACTGGTAAGGACTGCCAATTTCCAAGCTGTCCCCCTATGTTTCTATGGAGGATTCCTTCAAGTGATATCATCTTAGTCTTTGGGGGTGAAATAGCATCTCTTTACCACACTAAGGAATTTCTCATCATCAGAGTGCACAGCTATTAAGTGAACCTTGCTTTTGTGTGGCAAAATGTAACTCATTTGACTGTAGACATCACATGGCATCTGACCCCACTTGAAAAAGGCATCATTATTGCTGAGCCTGTGCTTAAGATCCTTAATCAATAGAACTGATTAACCAATGCATAGTCTAACAGCCTAGAGGTCTTTGCTGTGCAACCTAAACGAATGCAGTCACAGGCCAGGACAGAAGGCATACAAAGTGAGCAACTGAGTTGCAAGTAAGACAACAAGGAGAGCTGCAAGACAGAAAAAACAGATGAAGCAAACACAAGTGAGAGAGACAGGAGGGTAGCCTAGATACAGCTCAGGAAGAGATGAGAGGAGACCAGTCCCAGAGAGGACAATGTAACATAGCTACCAAAGCAAGGATGAGCTCAGCACACACTGTGGGGTTTTTGTGTATTTTTTTTACTTATATATTTTTTTATTTTATATTTTTTTACATTTTCTGTTAAAATTATTAATTGTAAATAAATAATTTATTTTCATCATGGTCCAATCAGTGGTAAGCAATTAACACAGATTAGTTGAGAGTTTGTGTGGTTCTTCATACTGTCATTCAATTATTCCAGTTTATATTTAGGCTTGCAAACCATACCTTAACATTTAGAATTTTGGGGAACATTCATTTGATTGAGCCTCCAGAACGTGACTTAATTGTTTTATAATTAGAGTTTGTGCCGTTTTGAAAAGTGTCATTACCACTTGTTAATGAATGCTGAAAATGTGTGGCCCAACGTAAGATCTTGGTTTTGAAATGAAATGTTATTTGAATAGCCCTGATCTATAGCTTCTCATTCTGCCACTGCAACCACAGTCAAAACTTGAACAATCAAAACAGTCAAAACAATGAAATGTTTGTATTGAAATGCCTGAAAAGTATTTTTTATCTGACCTTCAAACTGAACACCTAACTAGCCTAGCCTTATTTCATTCTGTCTTGCATCTTCTCAAAATAAGTTAAAAGGCTAGAGTAAGCTTCCTCTTCAGTAGCCTTAAACATTACTAAATTGGTGCTGAATATTGTGTGGACAACACACAGTTGACATGGTCTTTACACAATATAACACACTAAGATGCTGCTGCAGCACTAGCCTGACGAGGATATTGAAAGCATGAGGGGGGGGGTTCTTAATTAAACAGCTTTGTGCAATCCTCCACCCTGCCCCCTTCCTCCAAAAAAAAATTCATTCAAAACCCAAACCCTTACCTGGCTGGCCTGACTTGGCGTCACGATTTATTCATCCCAGTGAAGTCTTTGAGGGCTGAGGGTTTAAAAAGGACACAGGGTTATATGCTAGGAGTCCCAGGAATAGGCTAATTTGTAATTTTTGTGGACTAGCTAATATTTAGGCTAACCACATGCCACACGTCTGTTACCATGATTGCTACCTCCTTCTGTTGAACTTCGTAAATTTGGTAGATTTGAATAAAACGGTGGTTATTCGAAAGAAGATTATGTATGTAATTCAAACATTGCATAAATTCATGCAGGATAATTTTTTGAACGGGGGCATGACCTTGCCCCAAAGCCGCATTCCCCTTAGCCACACCCCTAAGCTATCATGCACTTACCTGGTTTAGAAACCCTTCAATTGCCAATGGTAGGCATCTTTGCATAACTCCTTTATTCCTTTACACTGAAGGCTCTAGGATGTAGACCAACTCTGCCTGACCACATCAAAATGTTTATGAGCAAGATACTGAACCCTAAATTATGAGCAGATTACGAGCAGAACCTTGCATGAAGAAGTAAAAGGGGGAACGGGGCTGACCCCCAAAGCCTGCCGTACTTACTACTTAGGTAAAAGATCTAAGGCGTTTCTATGGTTATAATTAAATAATGAAACACACTAATTGTAACTTTTTGGGTCCTATATGGATCAGGTTGTAGTTACTCCTAATTTTTAGAGACAACTTTGAAGCTTAGATAAGATTTCAGTGGGTGTCTCACATGATTCAGTCACTGGACCCTTGCATTTTACACTGAATTATTGTTCAATTAAAACACTAAGGTTGCAAATGACATGTAACTGATCACTCATTTTCTTAGGGATTACAAACCTGCCAGAGTAGTAAAATATTTACTCAGACAGATGTAATTAGAGTGAATAGTTTGGACAGGATTTCATTAACTCCATTTCACATAGGTAGAAATGAGCAAATTCCTGTATAATCATCTTTGGGATTGCAGAAGATTCCTTGGTATTTTGGATGGAATGTTGTTTTGTTGGCTTAATGATGGTG
Organism: Limnothrissa miodon; assembly: GCA_017657215.1. Classification (NCBI taxonomy): domain Eukaryota; kingdom Metazoa; phylum Chordata; class Actinopteri; order Clupeiformes; family Clupeidae; genus Limnothrissa; species Limnothrissa miodon. The sequence goes on along the minus strand of JAGFZM010000109.1, from coordinate 62,937 downwards.
AAGTAAGCTAGATAGCAACTCAAAGACTGTGTTTGTCATGAACATGCTGAAACGATAACATCACATCAAGCTCTTTGTTTTATAACCACAGGTCCACCAGTTGTTGTTGGAATGAGCATCAATATTGCCAGTATTGACTCAATCTCAGAAGTCAACATGGTGAGTTTAAAAACACTGTGATGATTGCTTCTGTTGCGATATGGATCACAAAGTGATCGCATAGATTTCAGTGGGAGATGTTGAAGCTAGAGTTCCATTTTCCTGTCCAGTGTGCACTGGACACTACTGATACTACTGACACTAGCTGATGTGGTCATGTCCATCTGAGGAATCCAATCACAGCAACTTGGCTAGTAGATGTAGCAACAGAAATTCTTAGTCTATTACAGATGAAAATCTTCTACTGTCTGTAAAATTTGATTATTCCTAAAGGTGCCAAAAGCAACAAGATGGTTGGGGGCAGGGCTGGGTTAGTATGTGTCCCCAGCCATTTTGTTGCCATTTGTTTTGCCCTGGTGTGTTATGTTTTGGTGCACGGCCTGTGCCCCTGTGTTGTCTCTCCATCCGAGACCAGTTTTTTTTTACAATGTATTCTGGGAGCAAATAGCAAGCCAATCAAGGGTTGCCTACGATTTATGCTGCAGGATTTTAGGGTGATTTCATTTTTGTCTCAAATTGTAGGCAGATGATTTGATCGGCTTTCTTTTTGCCCCCTGAATACAGGGTCTGTAACCCTCAAACGAACACAAACATAATCACCAGACCAAGGCCAAGCCAATCAACAACAAGATGGTAGGGGACGCGCATTATCTCCTAACCCTACACCCAACCATCTTGTTGCCCATTGGTTGGCCGTTGTCTGTTTTGGTTCATATCCCCATGTCCCTAGTGTTTGTTTGAGTATACCTCTCTGGTTTGAGTGTTTCAGTTCCTGAAAGTCTCCATCTTGACTCTGTCTTGGTTCATCAAAGACTTGGTCTTGACTCCAGGGGTAGCCTACCTCTTGATAATACATTGGCCATGTTTCAATTCACACACTTGCACACTTTGAACTCTATAATGCATAGTGCATTCACCCTCACAACCATGGCGAAACAGTGCACTGAAAGTACCACTTGTGGCTCAATGGCCAAAAAGTAGGTAGGACAATGCAATACAGTTCATCTTATTATGTTGTAATTTCAGCACTGATTAATTATGAGCACCTGTAGGCACCAGTATTTTCAGTCCACCAGGACATAACATGTACTAAAATTGTAGTCAGTAGCTAGAAAAAACGTAATAATTTAATTTAAGGACTAAATCTCAAACTGATCTTGAGGTTCATTCGGTCCATGTTTTCTCCATTGCAGAAATCATAAGGCCCGATTTTGGATTGTGCTGTTTCATAAAAAATCACCTGATCTAACTGTATTATTCTAAATGAGCTTTTCCCCCCTCCAAATCAGGATTACACCATCACAATGTATTTTCAACAAAGTTGGCGAGATAAACGCCTTGCCTATACAGAGATGGAACTGAACTTGACCTTGGATAATCGTGTGGCCGATCAGCTTTGGCTCCCTGACACCTATTTCCTCAATGACAAGAAGTCCTTTCTTCACGGGGTGACTGTAAAGAATCGTATGATACGTCTCCATCCAGATGGGACTGTTTTATATGGTCTAAGGTAAGAAATCTTCACCTGATATTTATGAAAATGTATTTAATTTTGTCTTTAAGTACACTTTCTGTAGTTGTATTTCCTAACCTAATATAGGTGAAACAACAAAATCTTGTTCCAATCTGCAGTGCTTCTAACACATTTACACCTACTTGAGGTATAATTCTATCACAAACATGGTATGAACTAGCACACTGTACTTAGAGATAAGTATTCTAAGTACTTAAGTATTCTTGCTACATAAGTGAAGAGAATACTCATGCATGCACATTCATGAGATCATGTATTAGTATGCACTTTGGGGTGTGGCAAAAATGGTTGCTTTCAACCCCAGTGCCATCACACAAAGAATTTCAGATGCATTGACACAAGCACATTCGGGGACACTTGTCAATATAGCTTGCTGCTACTCCTTACAGGTTTGCTGGCACCAATGTCTCAAGTCACAAATGATCAAACTTGGCTTGTTACATCTATGCCCCTTTTAATGATGGCTATGTGGTTCCTGGCTGTCTGCCTTTATTTCTGAGCAGGTTTATGCTATAATAACTTGTTCAGGGGCGCACTCCCAGCCCTTTTGGCATCATCAAGAATGGCTTTCAGGATATGCTTATGGCTGCACCTTACACATGCACAAAGGTGATAGCCACAGATGCCAGCTAGATTGGAATGTTGTCTGATGACGCAATGGTGGGGTCTGATATACGGTGCTGTGTCCCGTGCTGCCTAAAATCAATAATCTTTGCTGTGTTCAGCTTTGCCCTCCTCAGCAGTTTCATGTGACGGAACCAGACAGACACGTTTATCTCTTGGCCATCATACATTTAAAAAATCTCTTTGCTTCAAGGTGTCAATCAGCTGAAACCACTACTTGCTGTAATCATTTGACAGTGAGATTTAAATATCATACCCACTTGTTTATGCATTCAAGTGCCTGGTTGGGTTGGTTTGAAAGCTCTGTAAATTCTGAGAGTAGCTGACCTTGCAACTGTGTCAGCGAGAAACAGATTTATTAACAGTTATTTGTGTGTCACAGACAGCCAAGAAATGTAAGATTGACTCAAGTTGTAGCAATCAGATACACAATCTAGAATTACCATATTTAGTGCAGCCTAATATATTTGTTACCATCCAATGTTAAAATATCTTTAATCTGGTTGAAATCACTATAAAGGACATAGTCTGACATTACTGTTTTAGCCGAGCAGACGGTGGTTTACACATATTTGCCTTGATTACACTAGGGACTGACTCAAAAACAGTCAACTTTGTGCTCTAACAGATACATTCTTCATGATATACGTATCCTTCTAAGTTAACTTGCTTCCCACAGTAGTTTTCCTCATGAATTCCCTGATACAGTAAAATCCATAGCCTTGCTGTTTATAATGCAATAGCTATGGTCTCGGAAGTGTTACAATTGCCACAGTTGTAGCACCAATGACAGTTTGGTGTGATGATGTAATGTAAATGATGTTGTAAAAAAGGCCAAAAATACCCCACAGTCTCATGCACTGCTAATTTTTAACAAATGAAGCACTGGTCAGTGGTCACAGCATCCCATGTCTTTTTAATGCCTCCATTTAGGGAGGCTACTGGTCAGTACAGCAGAACAAACAGCCTACTGTATGACTTGAACATAGAACAATGAAGAAACCAGTCCAATTTACTTCCATATTAGGATAACTGTATGACAGTTATGTTATTTGAGAAGAGGCTGTGTAATGTTTCAAGGCGGTTTTATTGGAGTGTTATCCTTTAATAAATAAAAAGTATATTTGCCATATTAAGAAAATGTTCAACTGCTGGTACCTGTCTTTCTTCATTAATTTTGCCTGTCTGTCTCTTGACCAAATATGAACACATCTTGTTTTTTCTTGTCACACAATTAAACATTAAAAAACATTAAATTAAACTATTAAATTGATATTTTAATTGCTAATGATTTCTAATGATTATCCCTTCATTTCTTGTCACCTCCAGAATAACAACCACTGCTGCATGTATGATGGATTTAAGGAGATACCCTCTTGATGAACAGAACTGCACTTTGGAGATAGAAAGCTGTGAGTACCTCACCCTGCAATAGATGTACTTCTTTTCACACTTGCTGCAGCCTCACCCAAGGCCACAGGCAATATTAGGCCTCAGACTATTGAAGAAAGGTTGTTTCAAACTGCACCTATCAGTGCAGTGCAACTTGTGGGAGAGAAGTCAAAACTAACCACAGCTACATTTTTTAAATCATTAGAAGGACTTATCTATTGATTTCAATTTGTAATCATTCTGTATGCTGATGTGTTTCACCAGTCATTGCATCAGCACCACTAGAAAATTCAATTCAGTTGAGTTCAATGCTATTATACAGCGCCTTATACAATATGGCAAAGAAAAACTCCATCATTTTATGTGTAGTAGTCTAGGAAGAAACCTTGAGCAAATCCATCGCTCAAGGGGATAACTCCTCCTAGGGTCATGCAAATGTTTGCAATTAGGGGACGCTCAGGACAGGAGGTAACAGCAGAGAGTTCCTCCCAAGAGCCCAATAGTATAAGGTGGTAGTTTACCATGCACCATATCTAACTAATGGGGTCTTCTAAGGGGAATAACTTAGAGGTCTGGAATGGTAGTAAGGAACTAGTAAGTCATTAAATCAACTTGACTTGTAATGGGAGCCGAAGGAAAGAAAGAAAGGCGATACATGTTTTTATTTTCTAGACCTAGTGAGGGTCCGAGATGCAGCATTTTGTATTAGTTCGAAATGCAGGTATTACAACATCAGAGAACAGAGCATTAATCAAGAGGTATCTAATGCATTTATTAGTGGTTTGCACCCTCAAATGAATAGAATAACCGATATAGGTAAAAAAATAAAAGGTTTTTTTTTTTTTTTTTCAAATATGTTTTAAATTAAAAATTTAAATAGCTACCTTTGATATCCTGTATTCTGGTGTATTTGGTGGCATATTGTCAGACTACAAACAAAAAGTGCCAAGACACATTCCTACGGGATAATAAACGATCTCTGTGCACAGCAGAAATCCAGCGTATTTGTTAACAGTACAGCAAACGTCTTTGTCTGCATGTTTTAGGGACCTTCCTACCGCAAGTAGCAGTTTTTCAATTTTCACTTGACTGGCTCCACAACATGCTGCTCATGTGGGCATAAGCGTCCCAACAGAAACAAAACGGGCAGATCTAAAATCATGCAGAACAGAAACGTGATCTTTAACTTGCTCACGGTTTCATCTAATTATTATTCGGCCGTGGGGTGGCTTGTGGGATGGCCAGTGCGTGACCTATGGTTTATGGTAAACAACCCTAAACTGATGGATGTGAGGTATGTAGAAGGTAGTAGAATATATATGATAAAATAGTATAATATCTATAGTATGCACAATGAGAAACCAGTGTGACAAATCTTAACACTCTTGCTTGAAAAAAGCACTGTGAGACCTTTCTGCACTTCTGAGGCAGCAAAGGTAGACAGTATAAGATTTCTGGTGGGTGTTTGAGGCCTTTTAGACAGTGCTGTCTCTGTAATTAGTATTCCTGTTGGTCAGCAGCTCTCTGGCAGAATTGGAGCAGCTGGGTTCAGAGTTGCGATGTCCACTTGGGCCTTGCAGAGCTAGACAGTGATTCATCTGGGAGAGCATTATGCTGCATGGTCCACGTCTCTCGTTCGGAAACCGATCATGAAGTTGTCCAAGTTCATCTTCATTCTCCATGCCAAACCCGTCCGAACTGATCCCTATGGGTTGGCACATTTATCAAATCAGTTCAGCCCCATCTAAGCCATTCTAATCACTCTGATCTGAAAACACTTAATCCGGGAGAGGCTGGTGTCTTAGGCAGGCACTTTTATTGCTGATAAGCAGCAAGAGGTCTCTGGCACAAGTGTTGTGACAGTCCTCTGTCAGGGCAGAGCCGACGTATCAAAAATCTCACTTTAAAGAGACAGCAGCGCAGCTCATCACACGTGTGCCGCAAACAATACATAAATATCTGATAGAGTAATTAATCATACCAGATGAATTATTGTTTTACAGTATTTGGTTTGGTTTTGTTGCCACTAGGTTTCCTCTATATCTCGATCATAAATACCACTACCAGAGAAGAAAATGTGTTTTGCTACAGCATATTTATTTACTATTCAAACACCAAGACCCCACAGTTGCTTTGGACATGCAGAACTCATAGTTATAACTTATGTTTATACTTATATTATATTTACAACAAATACCTATACTTTCACTCTTGTATGTTGTGTTCTTTACTCAGCCCTATCTCATCTAACCACAAAGATGTTATTTAGTATCAAATTTCTAGCTGTGGCAGATGCTATCTGTGAGCTCACTAGTCCAATTGGATGTCGGGCATTACTGTTCTGTGACATTAACTATTCTTGTGAGTCTCCTGCATCTATGGCCTAAGGTAGGAAAAACAATGAGCTTCCACATCACTGTGCTTCCTCCTCATCCAATCTGGAATGACTCAGTTCAAGGCTCGGCCTTTTCTGTCCTTACTGGGATCCAGAAGAATCTACTGAAATTCCTTATGTGCCTTTGGTCGATCATATCAGTGAAAAGCGTGCACATGATGCCGATCTTTTTGTCCATGTAGTCATCTCTAATCATGACTATTTGATTAAATCTGACTGACTTGAGTGTATATAAAACAGAACAGAAACCCTAACTGCATTCATTTTAAACTTGTCTGTCACAATCTTGAGTAAGATATTAAGGGGTGATTTAGCTCCGGTTAAAATGTCATTAACAACCCATTATTAGTTGTGAACCGATAATTTTAAGGATAACATGGACCTACAAAACAATTTTTAAATGAAGATATGTGTCTTTGAAGTTTCATTAATGTCTGCACAAAACCGTTCATCATTTACCACTAGGGCTGCTCGATTATGGAAAAAATCATAATCCCGATTATTTTGGTCATGATTGAAATCACGATTACTTTACACGATTACTCATTGACTTTGGAAATCTGTTGCATTTATTGAACAGAACAGTGAATTCTCCTCAAAACAGATTAAGACAGATAAAACAGATAAAGGCAAACAAAAATGATTATTTTATTTTTTTGCCCTCATAGCTCACCGACAAGTTTTGTCTTTGGTACAAGGAGCGAAACGGAGCGGGATCACATGACTCAACATGCAGTAGTGTTTTTAAAAGGGAGAGTAATTGAAATAATTGACCTGGGAAAATTTGATCTATTAAGGTTCTGAATTTCGATTACAATTACTTTTCGATTCATTGCACAGCCCTATTTGCCACTAACTCAGCCAATGTTCGGCTAAAGAAAACAAATTCAGAGGGAAAATCTGGCTGATTGTCACGGTGCAAATTTAAAATGTACTAAGCAAAGCCTTTTGGAGCAAAATGTCTGTTCATAAGTAACAATTCCAGCACTAAATATTGTCCTGATCATTAATTACGTTAAGACTTCCGTGGCACTGACATGCTTACAGCGGAGTGTGGATTGGGACTGTCCCACTGTTGTTTCTCTGCTTTCTAAAAGCATTTTATTATTCTTTTTAAAAGATCTTTGCTAGTGATCCAGTATGCACAGAAACACTTTTCAATGGAAGATTGACATGAATGAGAACACAACTAGAAGAGTTGTCTTCAAAATATATGTATGATGGAATTATTTGTCCATTGTATTAATCTGCCTCTCTATATTTTTTGCATTGTTTACAGATGGATACACTACTGATGATATTGTGTTCTTCTGGCAAGGAGATAATGCAGTAACAGGCGTAGATAAGTTAGAACTCCCACAGTTTTCCATCATGGAATTACGGCTCGTATCCCGGGAGGTGAAGTTCACCACTGGTGAGTTCTGCTGCTTTGTTTCCTGAATCAATAAGACAAACTGTCCATAGATCCGGGGTGAACAATCACAATAGATTGAGTGACCCCACATCGTAATAAGCCTCCGAATCATTTAGTGTACTGTGTTTCTTTCTCAGGTTAAATGAAGCATTGTTCAGCATATTTCATCTTAAAAGAAACAACCATAGGCCTAAGGCTCTCTTCCAACCAAATACCAAAATAAGGCAAATACCGTATTTAGTGAAGCTAAATGTTCTTGATGTTGATCTTATCAAATGATATTGGGTGTGGTATCCATGAATATTTCAACAGTCTCTTTAGTTTAAGTGAGTGCATATATATGTGAAAGAGGTCATATAAAGGTTTTAGCAGCGCAGTCTAAAGTCCAGAGTGGTAATGTCTCTGCAACTTGGCCAGCTCAGATAGAATAAAACTGAAAAGTGGCCAAGTTCTAATGTTGCCATAATCTCCTGTAATTAATCATAAGTTGACGACTATTTAAAGTTGAGGGCTATTTAAAGAAGGTAACCTTTGTGGAAATGTTCGTCTGACAAACTGTCTAAAGGTGTCTTAGAATGATGTCATGGAAATCACAATTTAGGCTTTTTAAAGAGAAGGCAGAGTGATCCAATTGGTCATGCCTGGCATTACATTCTTGAGCCCATTCATTTTTTATCATTTCCTTTTTGGTCTCTGAGTCTCACCCTTGGTTGTTTAATGCTTTCAAATTGTAATAATACACTGATTTCAGTAATAAATAGAATCTAAAAATCTTTCTAAACTGCATGTATGACACCCATTACCCATTATGAGAATTTTTTTTATATCACACATTAGACTAAATAGCATCATAAATAGCATAAATAAATAAATAGCACATTAGACTTAATATCCTTGCCTTGATTTTAATGTAAAGATTGTATGCATTTTTTCCATTAATGAAACATACTGTATATAAGTCCTGTAAAGTACGGTATATTGTTATTGTATGATGTATAGTGTAAAGTCTTATCAACACAATTATATTTCCTCACAAATGTATGGCAGGCAGAACCACCTTAATTTAACAGCGTATTTTTAAATGGCTTTAACAGTATTTGACATTGTTTAAGAGCCTTTTATTACTGCCAGCTGTGGTGTTTGGATTTGAATGCCTTTTCAATGTCCTTACCTTGCTGCAGGCTATGGCAAGGCAAGGCAGGTTTATTTATATAGCGTATTTCATACACAGAGATGTGCTTTACCAAGATAAAGGCAAAGAGCAGTGAATAGATTAAAAAAAGACAAATAATGATTGAAGAAGAAAAAAGACAAAATATGTACTGTATAACAGAATTTAGGGCCTATGTAAATGTATGCTTTGAAGGATTCAGTGCTATATAGAAAAGTAGAGAAATGGTCCAAACTGTCAAACTGTGCATACTTCTTAGCTAAAGCACAAAAAAAAAACAATGGTAGAATCACCAAAATTATTTAGAATCTCACAGCCTATGAAACGTTTCACTTGTTTATCTGTCTCATGTTTCAGTTTACTGATGATTACCAAATTTACTAATCCATAAAATTCAAGTCAAAAATGTGAATTCATCTGAGCAAAAATGTTTCAGACACACAAAGAAAAGCCTTTTGAAAATACAATACAGGATAACTTGAAGATTTAGAACACATTGAGTGATGCTCTGTGAGGTCTTTAATATTAGGGCTATAGTTTAGAGATGGTTTTAACAAGAGTATTTTAGTGACTAAACGGAGGACATAGAATCCCTTGAGGTAATGACAGCATTTTCTGATGTGTCAGATTATTGAAAGATGAGTCAGAGCATTTCTGAGAGATTTTCACCCCACCATGGACCACAAGTCCCTCCCTTAGAGAAATTTCCCTCTCTTTCTCTCTCTCTCTCTCTCTCTCTCTCTCTCTCTCTCTCTCTCCTGTTGTCTTTCTCTCACACACATACACTGTCTCATCTCATCCTGATCCCTATTTTGTTAATCATGTCATTACCGGCCAAATGCTGAATTTTTGGGTCTGTGTCCTTTCTCTCCTATCCAAGACAAATGAGTCACGGAATATGCAGTCAGCTCTGAAATGTTGTCATGTCATGTTGTGGACTAGGTCGTTGAAAAAGGAATTGCATGGACTGTTTGAGCAGTTTGTCCCTGCTCTTTTCTCCTGTGTGTTTCCAGTTGATCCCATTTGTGTGACCATTTCTCCCTTCTCTGTAAAGGACACATCTATGTAGGACTTGTCATCTGCATATTCTTTTACTTGAGCTGGGCAAAGAGAATGATCCCTTTAGAGCTGTTTTCACTTCATTACGCTACAGTAGATCAAGCCATCCAGCATGATTTTTGGGGCACTTGCCGAAATGCATCACTGTTTTCTCTGATGGCACCACTGCTGTGGCAATAATTAACAAAGGACGGTCATCTTCTTTCTTAATTATGTCAATCATGAGACGTTTGACCTGGCAGCGTCAACTGTAATTTCATCTTGTCTGCTGTATATATTCCTTGGTATTCAAATTCTATTGCTAATACACCCTCCCTTTTTTGTTTGCAGGAGTCTAGCCTGCCTTATCCTTCGCTACCCTTTACCCGCCAGCTAATTTCCTCTCTTTTCCCCCCTCACTTTTTCTCTTCTTCTGCTGCACTGAATCCCCTCACACCATCTCATCACAATATCTCATGAGTACTCACACCACCTATATCTCTGTATCTTGGTTTTTATGGTTAATGTGTGCGTAGGCCCACTCAGTTTTTGATGGTTGAGTAAAACCTGTCTTTAATGAATGACAAGCCCATTTTATGCTAAATCTATTGCTATAACTTTTTTTCTGTGTAAAGGGGTAAAAGAAATGTCTTTGAAATCCCTATTCTGACTTTCTCTGTCAGAAATGAACACAAATGTGCTAATCAAACCAACAGGTTTTGTTTTGTTTGCACATAGACATTATAAAACAGTACCTGTATTACACACACCACCAACTCTCACTCCCCAACCCCTCCAACTCAGCCGGCCATTCTGGCTATAATGGTGGAGAGAATATGTCGAATGTGTTATTTGCATTGAATGTGCTCGATTGAGTCCATATTTGTTCTGCTCATTTGTGCTCTACAAACAATGTCCCTTTTCCCTGTCTGTGTAGGTTCATATCCCAGGCTCTCGCTGAGTTTCCGGATCAAGAGGAATATTGGCTACTTCATCCTGCAAACATACATGCCCTCTATTCTGATCACCATCCTTTCTTGGGTCTCCTTTTGGATCAATTATGATGCGTCCGCTGCTCGTGTGGCTCTAGGTAACGTGCTCTGCACCTCTCCTGTACTAAGTGTACTTCACTCGGATACTAAGAAGACTAAGTAAGACAGACTGTGAACATGGTTTCCATTATGCCCATTGACATCCATTGTTGTTCTGAAATCAATGGCCCCTACAACTTGTTTATTTTTAGTTTGGTGCAGATACGGTGTAGTGGCTGCCACATTTATTTGAATCCCTTCTCAAGATAACTCAAAAAATGTCTACTGACATTTTATTTCAAGGGAAGAAAATTAAGAAAATGGATAAAACACATCTTTTCGGAGAACAGTGCATAAATCTATTCATTGATTTATCACAAACAAAAGCACATGATTACCATCTCTGCATTTAGTACATTAACATTCCTATGGCAATAATAAAAATGTTAGCAATTTGCTTTGGCCTACTTTAAAGTTGAACATGTTAGATCATTCCTCTTTGCAGACTCAGTCTAGATTGACCAATTCTGTATACTGTAGGTCACCTCATCTCCTGCTAGGCTCATTGTTGGGTTTTGTGTACTGTAGTTGGGACCAGGGGTCATCCACCATAGTGGATGCTTGGTTGTGACATTTCTCACTTAATGTGAACATGTTGTAGTTGGTTTGGTATGGTGTGATTCACTGCCCAGCAAGATGAGCTTGGCATGACTCACTTTTACTGTTTTGATGGAGATCAAATTTGATTGTGAATAGTGAGGTATTTCATAGAGTCCAATATATCATTCTCTGTAATGACTTTTCCAAGGTCACATCCCAACCTCTAACGACACCCGATGTAAAGTTGGCTAGAAACCCAGAAGCTTTTGTTTTTTTCGCATTAGCATTCATTTTCCCAAGGTGAAAAATCCCTCTGGGAAACAAATGCCCCTCCCCCATAACCCATACGTTCAGTCCGCAGAGCCGGGGTGTGCAAAAATTGGTTCCACCCCACAGGATTTTGCTGAATTTAATTTGGGATTACAGGAAGTGGAACATTGGCCAATGGGCAAAATGTTGTGCAGTAGATTAGGTAGACACTAGATTAGAGTTTTTAAGGAGCAGAATTTGGAAATTGAAATTGAAACTTGAAAAACAGGTGCTGATCTATAACAAATAAAATGTTTTGAAACCTCTACCTTTTTTCATTTACTTTAGGTGTTACTACGGTGCTCACCATGACAACCATCAACACCCACCTGCGGGAGACACTTCCAAAGATCCCATATGTGAAAGCCATCGATGTCTACCTCATGGGCTGCTTTGTCTTTGTATTCCTGGCACTCCTTGAGTATGCTTTTGTCAATTATGTGTTCTTTGGCCGGGGTCCTCAGCAACAGAAGAAGATCAATGAACGCTTCAATAAAGCCAACAATGAACGTCCACGCTATGATGAGAAGCGCCTGAGAGAACAGGTTAGTAGCAGGAATGCCATCCTTTCTCTGGTCTTTTCCGAGGTGTTCACTTGCCAGGCTGGTGTTCTGTATTTCTTTTTCGTAAGACCGTTCAATAAAACAAGTATTATCTACATCATTAACATATCTTTAGACTCTAGTGTGACCAAGTTAAAGAGTGCTTTCATAAGAATAACATGAATAACAAAACATGTCTAATTCAAAGGAACTTACTTATTTGTACATGATTTATTCATACATTATGTATATGCTCCATTCAAGTCTCTCCCAACATCTGATATTTCTTATTATGCTATTGTTAGGAGGGAATGCCCATGAATATATAATATATTACAGGTGACAGCAAGTAATCACTCTGGATTTTCCACTGAGTTGACCAATGTGAATGTATCGTTCATTCAGAGCAGCGATTTCCAGAGATTGTCATTTGACAAAAAGACAGTCAAGCAGACGTGTGAACAAGCACAATGTTTCCATTATTGATGAATCGTTGCCTTGCTTGGGAATGTGACACACAATAGGAGTTCATTTGCCTGCTTATAGCAATGTTGCCATGTTGCGTTAGTGGTTTTGCTAACACTATTTACAAGTTTTGACGGATAAAACTCAAATGCCTGCATCTTTCCGCAACATTTCATGTCATTTAAAACTACTAGTTCTAAATGGATGGTTGCTATGGTCAAAAGCAGTTTGTTCATTTAATTTGTGTAATTGTCAGGCATAGTTCTCTTGTCTTTAAAAGTAATGTTGTAATGTATAGTTAGTATCCACAATAATAATCATATATTCTTGAATTTAAAAATGTTTAAGACTACATGTCTGCTTCTTCAAAAATAGCAGACTCAGGTAGCATTTCGTGAGCTAACTGAATTGCGAGAGCTAACAAGCTAATAACTTGTCTAAACATAACACCACTAACAAGCTAAACTTTAGTGGGAAAGGAGGCCATTTAAGATGGTGTGCTATTGATGAGCAATTACCGCAAGTAGCTAGTGTTAACAGTGCAGGGTTAATGTGTCACTCTTTGAGAGTTCAATTGTGGACTGTTGACGAACCATTCCAGAAATAAGCTGTTATGGGACTGCTATGTTAGTTATATATTTCTACATATAAAATGTAAAAACATTGCAAGTATATGGTTTATGTTTATATTCATAAAGACTTGGCGAGGGCAGATGACCATGACCTAAAAACTGGTGTATCACAGGGAACAGTTCTTGGCCCCTTTTCTCAATTTCTACATCACCTCTTTAGGCAGAATTATTTACCACCATGAACTTTTCTATCGCTGTTATGCAGATGACACACAACATTGCCCACCAAGGGACTACAATATCTAATAGAATTTCTGTAGGCTATGCCTAATAGACCTTCTGGATAAATCATATCACTTGCAACTACAATCTCTCCATAACTAAGGTGCCTGTATTTTCTGTCAACACAGTAATTTCCCAGCACATTGATATCAAGTTTGATCCCTTCACATGGACCCTCACTAATTGTGCATGTAATTTGGATGTTTTAGTTGGTGACTGGGTCTGATCTGCAATATCTTCAGAAAAAGTCTACTGTATCTCAGAGTACTCGATAAAATTTATTGTACAGGCTATGGTTAATACAAATTTTGATTATTGCAGTATTCTTGTAACTATCTATCCCAGCACAGAGTCAGCATTATGGGTCATGGACTAATTTAAAATAAATATAGATTAACTTATTAAAATATAAAAGTAGATCTAAAAAATAAACTTGATATAAACCTTATTAAACCCTTTATTTTCTCATTTTTACTTTTGCATTTGCCATATCTTACGTCTGCTTTCCAAGATACTGTTACGGCTGAGTCACAGCTTTATTTACTGTAGTATAATTATTAGTAGTGGCCTGTTAGATTCTGATTTCTTTTCTGTCTTTGTTAGTGTATTATAGCCTATAGGAAACTATAAACAAACAGCCAAGGTGAGATCACCTCTACAAAGATACTCTGTAGTGTTACAATAAAGGATCCATACAGTATGTTGCAGTCAGATGCATACTGCAGTTCTATCCTATTGCCTGTCTGGCCATTATTCATATGCCTCTGCAGTATAAAATGCATTCATCCATATACTGTATAAATAGTTCATATACTGGCAGACTGTTGGCTGTCAGATATTTTTTTATGTTCACACATTGATTTGTTTCTCAGAATGAGTGAGGACAGTGTTTTTGTCTGTCTCGTTTAATGGTTTTAATGCTCGCTTCAATTTGTCTTTCCTCAAAGGATTCTATTTCAGCACCATTTCAAACCAACACCCTCAGGTCATACGCACAGCGAAGAAATCTCTTTATTGAGGAGCAAAGAAAAGTTGGGGTATGTGCTTGAAGGACTTACAACAGCTCAGCCAGAAATCACTGCAGGCTCTGCTGCATAATACTACACATTTATGTCAGCTATTATCACATAAAAAGAATGCTTTCTGAATATACTGTTACTATTTTTGTACAGACATTACAAATTAAAGGAAAGAATGTGTTTTGGTTGTTGTTGATCATACTAGTATGAATTGATCATATAATATGAATTATATGTAAGTATGAATTGTTTGTTACATTTTTGCATTTTATGTGTCTTTTCCTATAGGTCGACGCATATGGAAATATTCTTCTCACCACTCTTGATATGAACAACGAGGTGATGCCATCAGACGTAGGAAGCAGCGTAAGCGACTCACGCAACTCGGTCATGTCATTTGAGAGTACTGGCGTACAGTTCCGCAAGCCCATGGCGTCCAGGGATGGATACAGCCACCATTCATTGGATCGTGCAGCCATGCGGAGCCGAGCTAATTGTCGACTACGCAGGCGCTCGTCCAAGCTGAAGCTGAAAATTCCAAACCTGGCGGATGTCAGCACGATTGATAAGTGGTCCCGGGTAATATTTCCCATCACCTTTGGATTCTTCAACCTAATCTACTGGTTGTACTATGTGAATTGATATGCATCCTTCAAGGAAACATGGGTGATATTTTGAGAGCACATTTAATTGGGTTTGATACAATTGGAAAAATGTGTATACACATAAAACATTGATACATATGTATATGCATATTTCTATATATTTCTATATATATATTTACACACATTTGTGTGTCAAAAAGACTTGTGTAAAACTACTATTAATATAACGACTTGAATGTTTAAGAATAATTATGGAAAAAAAAAAACATTTTGAGTGTTTTTTATTATTTCTGGGATAAAGCTGAAAAAAGATACAATCCCTTTCAGGAGCCTGGGAACCTTTGACTGCATGGTATTTTTGCAAAAAGAAAAGAAAGATCTTGAGAAAAATATATGAAACAAACACAGGCGACAACTTGGAGAGTATCACTGGCTTTTATTAATACTCACGAGTATTCTGCAGTCCTGACTCTGGCTCATGAAATCAAAAAAAAAAAAAAAATTTTTGCAGAATCCTTTTCTCCCGTCCTTTCAATAGTAAACTCAGACCTCAAGCCCTCAGCCAATCCCATTTCCTATGGAAAAAGACATAGAGTGCAACATCTATACCCCACTCTGTACAGCAAACATCATATGAATTACCTATTGTTTGCTTTGTCGTTTGTTTGTTTGGTAGGGTTTTTTTTTTTTAAAGACTTATAATTTGGTCAACAATGTCCTTGCAACTAAAAAAGTGACATAGACTAATACTGAATATGTCTGGTAATGCCAAGCCTGTTGTTGAAATGTTTCCTTTATTTTGCCTTTATTGGTTTATTTATTTATTTATTTTGATATTTTGTTTTGGATCTTTGGAATCTTCATGGACCAGTGCCTCTGGCTGTATTTGAGTACGCTATCATGAACCATTCATTTTTGTGCTTAGAACAGTATAATGAAACCTTCAGTAGCATTATTGAGACCTTAAACGTCTTATTTGTTTAACCTTATTCTAGAATCATACATAGCATAGTTTACTGTATCCTTCAGTATCCTTTTTGGTATCATGGTTGGCACCAGTATTGCTGTGCTCTACACTGGAGCCTGAAACTATCGACCTGATGCAGTACCGTCTACTACTATAGTTGTCTGTTTTTTTACCTGATTGGAAAGTTCAGGGAAGTTTACTCTGTATTTAGGATGGCAGTGGAAGAATGGTTTTTAGGAGCTTTGACCAGAATTTCCATAATCAACAAGAGCAAGGTGTATCAAAATATACAGTATTGCAGTTCAAAACAGGGAATACAAATGCTGTTTTATGTGACACTCTTAACATACTTTCATACCTGGAGAAGGTTCAGTGGTGTTAGAGTCCCTGTTAAATGTGCCTAAAACTGAAATTGAAGAGGTGTCCTTACATTGTCTCTCAGTAGGTTTAGAAAGTGCTAGTGGTAGGTCACTTAACTTTGCCCTCTGACACCCTCTCACATACTGGAATGAACAACACCCCCATTCCCCTGATGTCACAATTCTGTGGATAGCGTCCCCAAAAGTGACAGCAGAATAATCAGGAAGCTAGATTTTACCTGGCAAAAGAAGGCATACAATAAAAGCCATGAACTAAGTACCAAAAAGCCTACAATACATGTTTGATGTGGTGCCTGTTGTGTTGTATTTTGTTCTCAGCCTCAACCATACTTTTGTGACACACCAGTTGGTACCTGACCATTTTTATCTTCATTTCATCTGATTGCTGCTGTTTAATGAAAAAGATCATCTTAGCATCTAGGACAGCCCCCATCTGAGTGGCTCTTTATTTTTTCTTGTAGCCTGCTTCATAGAGCAGTGCTGTGAGAGAACTACTTAATATTTGGGCGGAATACCAGATTGTGGTAGGAGCAGAGGACAAAGTATAGAGCTCTTGAGCTACGCTATATATATATATATATATATATATATATATATATATATATATACATATATATATCCCGCCAAACCAAGTGCCAAGTGAATCTCAGGTCTCACATGTTTTAATGGGCTCTTATGTACACCCATGTGCTAACCCAATGCTTTTTTTTGTGTTTCATCTGTCTCATTTTTAGTCGCTGTGAGCTATGGATTTTACACACTCGGGTGTTAAAAGAGTCGGAGTAAAAGCAACTGTAGAACTGCTTATTGTTGCAGGCACTGTAGAAAGACATGATTTTCAGCAAAATTATGTTTTATATTGCAACTGTATCAACAGAAGACACTGAAGATGCTGTTTGTAGGATTTAGAGGGGTAGCTGGCTAAAATGGAATGTTGTATTTCTAATGCTTTTCATCTGTCAGAAATACAAATGTATAAAAATACAAAACGTTGTTAGGTAAGGATTAGCACTGGACACCTACATATGGAACACACCCTCCAGCATGGAGTTCTCCACGTTGTGCCGTCATATTTCTACTGTAGTCCAGAACAGACAAACCAAAATGCTAGCTTTTTCTACATATTTGTAAAGGAAGACGTATTTAGTTGGTTGCAGTGTGCAACCTCACTGCTAGATGGCACTAAATCCTACATACTGCACCTTTAAAAAGAAAGAAGTGGCCTCATTATGGAATTGGTGCATTAATCTTCATAAATCAGCAATTGCAGTATGTTTATGGGAGATTTTGTTTTTTTTCATCTGAGCATCGTATGCCTTTTTTACAAGCTTCTTTCTTTTGGAGAAGATTAGTATGGAACTGTGTCTATGAGTGTGACTCGTGTCCACTCTTGGTCATATAAATACCCTTCATGTAGACATGGCCACACCCATTCATGTAGCAGAATACTGATGACTGTGGTATGAAAATGCTGAACAGGAGAAATGTGTAACCTCCAGTTGAGACTGAGCACACATTGGACTTAAATGGTTGTGTAATCTAAATGAGCAGAGCATCCTGTCAAATATTGAGCTGACCAGTAAACCTGTAATTAATTATACCTGTAGGGATTTAATAGACAATAGACGTTTTATTAAAATCGGACATACTGTGACATTCGGAACACTTGTGCAGCAAAAAAAAATTGCACAGTGATCCGTCCTCACCTCTTTGTGATTCAAAAAAAGCCCAATGTACTGCTTGAACCAAGCGCAAAGTGTAGCTTGAGGCTTGCAGCTTGCATCAAGTCAATAATAAGAAGAAATGCAGAGGGTTGATTAATACTAAAAAAAGTGAATGTTAAAGTCTTTAAGAATATTTGTTCTCTTCGAGACAGACAAAATTATATTTCACTGTTACATGTGTGTTTGTCGAGGGTCACTTGGTACCACGTTTTGGAAACATCTAGTCCTACACATGAAAGTAGCCTTGCTGATAAGACCCAGGTACCTTAACTGTGTAGATGTAATCATATTCTGGTAAAGGACTAGAAATTTATGGGTGCACCTCTATTGTGCTTTTACAACTGTGGCTGTTGGTTGAACCGAATCAGAGAAGCTAGTGTTTGTGTGTTTACTAGACTACATTCACTGTAAGGTGTTCACTGGGGTGACCACACAAGTAGCCCGGAATTATGGAATTTCTCCTCGTCCACTGTCAAACTCAGTCAACTGTCATTGAGCATCAGTTGATGGTGACACTAGTGACACCCGGCTTATGGGTGGCTCATCATTATTATTATTATTTTTTTACTTTTACTGTTGTGCGTCCTTCAGTCTGCAGCTGAGTTTGCATTTGTTGTTGTTTTTAGATGAGTGGGATTGCTAGATGACACAGTAGCTGGCACAAGGTTCATTGGCTTTAAGAAACCTCAACGAAATCCCATCCATCGATGTATTCAGATGAGTGGCCTATGTGGCTGGAGAGAGATCCAAAATGCTCTGGTGGAATGAAATTGAGCATTTAGCATTTGTCAGTGGCATTTGTCAGTTCCACAATAAATCAATTTACCACACCACCATTAATACCCTGGAAAATTCGTTTTTGATGCGCAACATGTGGTCTTGGTATATTGACGCCAAGAACTGCCACTATCTCCTTCACATCTCGAAGTATATTGTGGACATATTTGTAGAAAATATTCATACACACCAATCCTTATGTAATATCATGTAACAGGAATATTGTGATTTTTGTTAATAGAAAGATAAAGACCTCAGGCCTAATAAACCTTGTCCAGTTGAATTTAAAAAACAACCATTCATTTAGACTTCTGCTATGTGAAATCCTAAATATTCCTGTAGACAAAGTATTTTTATGTGCAATTGGATGACAGAAATGCAGATTAGACTCTTGCATTTAAATGTTGTGACAATGGGCCTCCTTTGGAGTAAGCAAGGGAAAAGGGATATCTGCAGTGGTCTTTAAGAACATGAGAGTAGAACGCTTTCAATTATATTTCTCCTAATTTCCTGCCAAGTAAACGGCAAAGGAAGACATGATAACATCATCATCTTTATTCTCTTGATGGAGGCCAAAGTAACACGAATTGATAGGCCATGACAAAAAAAAAAATCCATGTATCCTTTGCTTTTGTGCTACTTTGGGTTGAATTTTAATGAACAAATTTACTATATCTGGTCCATTTTGTCAGGATCATTAATATTTCTATTTATGTATGTGAAGATAGATGGATAAATATGTACCAAGTTGTTTGTTTTTGCTCTGTTTGGGGAAAGGGGCAACGCTGTGGTCTATTCATGGGAATTCAAGCTCGCAGTCAGTAGAACCGCCTTTTCTGTCCTCGCACATATGAATTTACATTACTTGGTCATATGTCAACACTGTGCAAAATGAACTACCTGCATATCTTGTTTCATGATGCAAGAGGTTTTGTTTACATTTAACTGTGTTTCTCCTTGACAGCATTCATTTTACGATGTGGGAGTAGGAAGTGCAAAATGTGTTGAATGATTGATTTCAATGTGAATTTTCTTGCCTTTTGTGTATATGTGTAATTACATGTGTATTGTACTGTAAATATATATCTTTCACTTATATTTCTTACTGCATGAACCAAACAAAACAGTTTGTAATAGCAGCTAGATTCACTGATAATGGCATGAACAGCTTTTGCAGCACCAGAATCCTTCAGAAAACAAAACCTATGAAAAAAAGGATGAGTGGCTAAAGTTACAATATTGGTTTTGTTTTGCATGCCTTCATGGAAAGGTTTATTTTGATATTTTTTTCTACCTTGAGCCTCTTTATCACCTGAATTCATGTTTGAAGATAAGAAAAATTGATACATTTCCTCGATGTAGGCTACTTTGCATCATGGACAGACAAAAAATCTTAGCACTGTAAACTATGAGACAAGGAAAGCAATGAATCCCATTTTCCACAGAAATGACAGAAATACTCTGGTTCACTTCTCTTCTGTGAGGTGTAGCATAATGATAACATCAGTCTGCATTCAGGCTATGGGTTAAAATGTTGGTCATTGATATACATGTCTTACAATAGTATTGGTATGTCAGGATGTAGGTGACTTTTTCATGTGAAAGAATACCTGGAGTGGAAACCTATGTCCAAGTGAAGTGATTTATTGTAAAAGAGTACAGAAGAAAACGTGTGTCAGTGATGTAGCCGATTTAAGAATACAACAGGAAAGAGATTTCTCAGTGAGGGTGAGATCAGTTGGCCCTTCAAGAAAGACAAGGGACATTTACTCTCACTTAGGGCGAGTCAAGCACATGCGAGGGAGAAATGAACTAAACATTTAATCATCACTGAGTATGGTTTTATTTCACTTCTAGTTGCCTGTATTCCTTGTATTATTTTAGTAACTGTAACTTCTGTTGTTTTCTTTCCAACAAAATGACATATATTTATATTTACAGTAAACCATGCCCTAAAGTAATATTTATCTTTTTTCTACTGTGAAATTTGTTTTCATTTGTTTTCATTTGTGCTTGTTATATTATTTTTGATATAATGTGGTTTTTCGGTTTAATTTGTCTTTATGAATTCAAACATTTGTAAAGTACAAGGTTGTATTTTTGTCAGTGCCAATTAATGTAAGAGTGTCGATCAGTTTTTCTATGTGTTTGAGCAAAATGTTTTTTTTTTCTACCAATACAAAGTGTTAACATTATGTGGTACAAAAGGTTATAATTAAACCAACTGATTTTTACAAATAAAGGCTTACAGAGTACATTGTGGTATTGGCAAAATTTGTTACAGTTGACCTTGGAGGACTGGATTATTAGATTTTCGGTAACACCTGTTATGAACCGCATATTCACAAAGTGTTATGAATACATTTATAGTGTGTTATAGTGCATTCTTAAAACCTTTTTTTCCTTCACTAAAAGCCATTACTGTTTATACATGACTACATGTATATGACTACATATAATTAAGGCTTAATGAAGGATGCAGCATTTATATTTCAAATATTAATACATGATTTAAGTATTAATAAGGCCATGAATATGACTATGAAAAATGAGAAAACACGTAAGCCTAACAGAATGAACATTTATTAGGCCCTCTTAGTAACAAATAAACTGAAATGTTTCCCTACTATCAAAAAGGCAGAAGAAGACGTACAGTATGAAAGTTTGTCACAATTTAAATTGTAAAAGACTTTCATGATATCTGTGACGAAAGCATGCATAAGAATGCAAAAACAGTTGTGAAATACAAGAATGCATTATAACCTATGATGACCCTATATGAATGGGATTATTATTATATATTATAATATAATAATTTATCCATAGGCATACGGGGTTTATAAAGAGTGTCACCAGATTGATTTATGTGGCAATGAACAAACTGTATGCCCACAGATACTGTGCCGTTTTTTCAAGGTTGCAATGTTAGATACCGATAATGGAGGACATTATGGAGTCTTTTTTATCCTCACAACTTTGGCAGATTGATGCATGAAAGATGTTGATGGAAAGGTATGGAAATATTCATTAATTTTCTAAGCAGCCTGTGGTCAAAGCTTACAGAATGACTAGTCCAGGGCCCTCTCCTTGGCCCCCTGCCATTCCTTACACCTTAGAAATTGTGCTGCCAGACTTCCCCTCAGAAATGTGTAGGTTCATGGCATGGAAGGAATAATGCCATATAATGTTTGTTTGTGCTTATTTTTTTAATGCCACTGCATTTTTAAAAACATATTTTGTGCAAGGATTCATAGAGCTTGTGAATTTGTTGTGAGTAAATAAAGCGGGTACAGACTGTTATTATTGATGTAAGACATGAGTTCACGCAAGTCCAAACTGTCGCAATCCGCTCTATAGAACTCCTCTATCAGTTATGAAAGCAGAAAGTTACTTTTTGAAAAGGAAATATTGTGAAGGTAACACCATATAAGCTTACTCCTAAACTGCAATATTCAGATTGTGGACTCTTGAATACTGAGTACCAAGGGTTATATGAGTGCAGTGTTAACGTTTGAAGTATTAGCATCCAAGGCTGTCCAATTGTGGCTTTAACATGATTTGTTCAGAACTACTGAGGCATTTTTATCCGATGTGTGTTATTTTAATTGCTTTTCTAAAGGAAATGCTAAAATGTGAAAGGATATACTGCAATTTGGTCTGCTAGCTTTTCATGCTAACAAGGTTTTCTTCTAAAACTTGCACTCAAAAACTTATTTTAAAACTTCAAAAGCTGCAGCTTTGTATGGGTAGTAGGGGGCAAAGATTAGGAGTGTATTGATTCTATATGTCTTCTGATATAAATTGTCTCATCACAGTCAAAACTGTTACACACACATTGCTCTTCACCTTTAAAGCCCAATCATGCAGTGTCTTCTGAAGAATAACCACCACCTGAGCAAACTAAATTTGGGTGCTACTTACTTACATAAGGTCTCAATAGCAAATGAGCTGTCACTCACCCATGTCTGGTATAGTGCCACCTATGGACAAACAAAAAAAATCATTAAATTTTGGGAGTTTGCTTTGTTACAAAATTTTCTTAGCAATTCCCGGGACACTGCAACCCCAAAACCCTTGAAATTCGGTGGGAAGCTGGAGGCACATAAGAGGAGGCACATAGTACAGCTTTATGACAGACACCGTTTATGTGGAAAAACTGAAGAACTGTAGCATCCTGTGAGAAAAAATAGGTGATTTTTCTTATTAGCAGATTTCTGTCACCAATTCCTAGGTCATTGACACACAGGTCCTTTAAAGCTAAGTTGACTTGGTTAGCACGAGGTACTCCAGGGTTCGGACGCCTTTCTGGTTGCTCCATCTAATTTGTATATGCAGTTCAAAAAAGGTGTTAATAGTATTGATGGTCATGCATTTTCATCAGATAGAAAAGAAATCTTTAGATAATGTTTCACCAGTAAGACTTGAATGTTATGTCATTCATGACCTGACTAATCACTTGTGCTCATCTGTTTTTTAATGACCTGTCTGACATTCCTTCTCTTGCTGTCAATAGCCGTCGCTCATTCAAAATCCGCCCCTCCCCACTTCAACCAGTTGGGTCCCTGTCCTTCAGTCCAGGAGGTAGGCCACACCTCTGCCAATAACAGGATCTGCTTCATTCAGCCATTTCGATCCCGGACCATGTACTTCAATAAACAACTTCAATAAATATACAAACGAGTTTCACTCTTTGATTCTATAATGGGAGAACATGCAGCAATGTGCTGTGGTCATGTAATGTTTTTGTACAGTCAAAAAACATACGTAACTACAATAGACACTTAAAATACATACATTTTTATGCAAGAATAGAAAAAAAACATCATCAATCACAAAGTAAACAAAAAAATATATGTTCATATAATAGGTCAATTTAATATTTCAAATAGTAATGCAATAATGAAGTACTGAAAGTGTAATTATTCACACTGGTTCAAAATGAAGTATAGGCACAGCCATCTGGTTATTGGATTTCTCAGCTCAATAGGCAATCAAACAGAGTTATCTCATTCTAAGCCATACTGAAGTAATCTATTACAGTCTGCTTTTACTAATACAGTATGCTTCACTCCCATTCAGATAGATAAAAACAGTATGTACAAATGCCGTTTTTCAACACATACAGAATAGACAGCTCTGAGACCGCAAGGATTCATCCACTAAATCAGACAATTAGACTATCGAATTGGAGGCGCAGACAGCACCTTGCATGAGAATTGCTCAATTCTCTGTGAAATCCTAACTACTCTAATGCCCACCTGGGGCACGAGATGCAGCTGAGGTCTGAGTCTGGAGCAGATGTTCCTCAGTGAAACATGAGAAAAAATATATACACACACACACAGCCACTAGATGACACTATTAACTACTTCAACCATCTAAACATAAATGTTTTATGATAGCATGGTTCAGGTGGTCAATCCTCCTCATGAAATGGAATAATGTCTGGGTGTCAATGGTGATACATTGTGGGTGTCAATGGTGATACATTGGCGATAATGTCGCTGTGTACGCGTGTGCATTTTTAGTTCAAGCAAATAAGCTGGGTGTGGATTGTGCCACTCAGCCTCAAAGGGACAGTATACAAATCTATGTTTCCTCTGGGAATTTTACTGCTGGAAACATGCTTTTTCTCACTTTCTTTTTAGTCCATAAAAGGTTTTTGATGTATAGAGGCCCAGATGACACAACTAAAATAGTTGTTTATTTATTACTCAAATAAAAAAGTGAATTCCTCAAGTTCATGTCTTGTAAAAAATATGAAAAAATGCGTACACAATATGTATACTGTCTGCATTTGCCCAACTAAAGGGATCCAATACCTGTGGGCATAATATAATCTAGAATAACTGCAGTGTTATCAATAATTCCAGCATGAACCTAGATTTTGAGCCTCGCATTTGATTGTGTGTTGAACACCAATAGGAAAATGCCATTCTGCTTATCCAGCTCTAATTCAAAAAGGATCTGACCCTTACCCAAAGTTATCTAGTTTTTCTTCAGTAACAAATGCAATAACATTAGGAATCCTGATCTTGTTTGTGTTTGTTGTTATGTAAATCTCTGGTTTGATGATGACCCTAGTCCTGTTCTGTGTTTATTAGGATGGCCATTATTTGTGTATCTTTGTAAATAATTTAATGTTAACTCCCACATCTATTTCTGAAAGATTTTTTTCACATAAATTTGCAGAAAAAGAAAGTGCATCTAGGATTTTCTCAGCTCTGCCGAGCCTCTGCTTTAAAAGTGATACAGTTTTGAATGTTTCAATAACAGACAAGCGTTTGGGCGCCTTCTCAGTCCTTTGATTACATGTAGGGAGGAAAAACATGCTGTATACATACAGTATTTGATTTCATGTCAGTCTCAAACTCCAGGGCCTACCATTAATGTAGCGCTGTCGAAGGCGTGTACAATGCTTCCTTTAATTTCCACTTGTTAGGAAGCCAGCTGTAGACTTCGCTTCGCTCCGTCTCTGAGCTAGGACGGGTCAATCAGTGAACAAAGGGAGGGCTAAAAGCAATACCCTTGAATTCAAACACAGAACATAAGTCACAACCAAACAGTACAGATTGGTTGAAGCAGAAAGTATCTCTCCACCATTAAAGTAATGCATCAGGCTACTGGTAAACAGCTCTAGCCAATAAGCTCAGACAAAGCTAGGCTAGCCACTAAGCTCTCGAAGCAAAGCATTAAAGGTTAAGGATTCTGCAACCACAGGTATACTACTACAGTACAGGTGACCAGTACTACCACACTAACCCTCATATATTCTTACCATGAAGATGCATTAGCAAACCAAAGAATAGGAAAAAGACCATACAATGGCCATACAACTATATGCATTCTACTTTACAGAACAGAAATTACAGAAATACAAGTATTTTAAATAAATGTGTGTCTGTAAGAAATGTCAGCTCACACAGGCGCCCGTGCCAAATATCTGCATCCACCTAGAATGCAGTGGCATCATAGTGCATGCATGTATACAGCACAAAAGTAGTTGATTGGATAATGTTTCATGGGCATAGCTTGTTGAGTAGTGGCTTTGACATTAATTTACTAAAGACTTATTGCTTGTTGGAACAGTGAAAACTGGCAACCAGCCACCTTCAAGACTTAAAGCTCCTAACTAGACCTGCGAAGGGATTGTAGACCTTTTCCCCAGCCTGACACTGTTGGCTTCAAGCCCGCCTGTCCCTCAAGAGGCCCAGTGCCAGGTGGGGCAGGACACCTTTTACAAGCAACATGCCATGGAACAGGTCTCCCTTACCAGGAGCAGCACACCACCTGTGAAAACCTGAGGAGCCACATGGCAGCTCTATTTTCACATCTTCCACAGATTTAGTCTGTTGTGAACAACAAAAAGAGTATCGGAGCCATGGAATGTGGGGTGGAAAGTGGGATGGCTGACTTTAGAGTGGGCCAGCACATACCACTGAAAAATATTTAAAAATATGTTTCATTGTGCTTCTAATTTGTGTTGTTTTATGTAAGGACAAATCTGATAACATTAACCCAACTCCAACTGTTGATGGTACATGATCCAATGTAAATGAACCTGATTAAAAAGCATTTTGGAAAAGAGCTCCTTATAATAATATATGCTTGAGTAAAATTATGCCTCAGGTTCGAGTCCAGTGAGAATCTATGAGGACAAGAGTCAATAATTAACAGTTTGGCAGACTTGTCAAAGTACTGTCTGCTGGTTTTGATGGATATGTGTACATCAATCTTAACATTCAATGAAACCTCAGGAGAAAATCCAGACAACATCAATCTCAGAGACTCAAGGAAAAATATGCAGGTAGTTATGTTATTGCCACCAGCCATCCAGGACATGCACAGCAGTTTCAGATGAAGGGTAGGAATCATCATCACCATCACAATATGCTTTACAGCTTGATACTTATTGTCTTCAAACCTGGTTCCGCACAAACAGCTCAAACCAACACACATTTATAAACTTCATAAGTAGATCTCAAAACTTTAACTTAAATGGCCATATAGCAATTGTTTCTGCCATTCCAATCCTATGGATGAAATTAAATGTGTTGTTCCTCAATGCCAGTTTGGATACAGTTTAGAATACAGGCTAAACAAAATATGAAAACAATTCCACGGTTTACCAAAAAGGACACAGGGTAAAAGGAAATAGTCAGCAGGTAGCATCTAAGAGACATCTAAGAGTCTATCAGTCAAGATGAAATGTAGTGGCAATCATGTTTGTAATTAAATTGCAGTTCGTCTGCTATGCTAAGAAAGCTGATCAGACACCAGGCATGCATCCATCAAACCATTTCAATACTGACGTGTAAGGACACAGCAATTAGTCAACACCAGGAACATCTGGAGGAGTGCAATCTCACTGGGTATAGTCACCTAAAGCAATTAGTGCGTTAAAATATAGCACCTCTCACAAGGTTGGAATCGTATTTTACCCAAGTCAAGAAAAAATGCTGAAATCTCCTGGTGTATTTTGTTGGCCTTTAAATGTTAGTTTTGAGTGGTTAAGCTAGGTTATTTTCTCTATAATTGTGATGGACCCTGTGCAACCAGTATAGAAAAAAAGGAAATATGGAACGCAATTAGACTAACCAACGCGCATGGAGGATTTAGAGTAGACTATCCTTGACTGAGCATACAAAGGGTTTGCCTGATTGTGCGCATTCTGTTTAAAAACGGTGTATTTACAGTCTGTTTTCTACACTAAATACTGATACGTTTCATATTTCCAAACTAAACGTGAACAACGGGGAGGGAAGGTTAGGTTGGAGAGGGCAGTCTTCAACTATAACAGCGTTTCTCCACTGCTCCTTAATTCAGTCTCTTCTGGATCACTAAACCTTCTCAAAATGAGGAAAACGTTGAAAAAATAAAGACGATTAAGCAGAACAATTTAATTCAAACACCCAGCTGCGGCAACGAATTGAAAGTAGCTCAAGTCTGAAGAGGAAACCAAGGAGAACCGAAGCATCAGGATTTGGTGAGATTTCACTGATTTAATATTTCACAAGTCAGTTCCTAAATGAAATGGCTTTATAGACAAGTATCGACTATTCGGTGTAGAGAAAATGTAAAACATGTGATGTATAACGTTGTCATGGGTCTAACAGGACGGTAACACTGTTTTTTCCGCATGTAGCTTAGGCTCACTGGGGGTTTAACAGGTTTCCTCGCAAGAGGCTATGGCAGCTGGGGAAAGTGCATCGATGCTTACAGTCCGCTCTGGCGGAGAATGCAGTGTTGTCATTGCAATAATCGGCACCATGTTCTGCGCCAATATGAATTGGTTTATGGAGGAAACGACTGAGAATCACCCATAACCTAGCTTGCTTATGCTACCCCAAAGAATGGAATAGAGCATGAGAAGGTGATGAATTTAAGTGAATGAAAAAATCCGTTACCGACCTGTCAGTGCGCTATTTAGCTATATGTGTTTGGCAATGCGACATGTAAAATTGGAATGGCTACATATATTGTATAGCCCTAAGATATAAGTAAGGTTTTATATTTGGCAAAAACATGCGTTCCATGCACATCTGTCAAAGAGGAGCTGGATAATTCTAACACATCGGTGTATAACCTTGAAAATAAGAAAAACTTATTTTAAAAAATCTCGAATGATTTTTTTCGCAATATCTTTATACAAATTTCGCACACCAAAGGCCTTACTATTTCTACAGTTTGATTCATTCAGTATGTAGGCAACTGACCCCTCATGATTTATGCTAGAATTGTGCATTTTGACAATGGCTGTCGTTTGCTGTACGACAAGTTGTACTAGATCTAATTGGGTCCGTGTTTGACTGTGTGTTAAATCCTCATGTCCAAATCAGATTTTTTTATTAGAAAAATTAAATATGTACGTTTTTTATTGGTATGCTGTGGACGTATAGCCCGTGTCATACCCTTGATTGGCTGTTCAGTTTTACATTCTAACGCTATTTTGTGAAACCAGTGGTTTATGTAGGAACGCTCCTCGCCCATAACATAATTACACTTGTGTCCCTCAAAAAAGCAGCGGACCATTCATTGTAGGCTACTATGTGATAGAGGATGTTTTCATTATTAGGCAATCTGTTGCTCCAAATAAACCAGATAGGAGCTGACTCATCTTGGAACACAGCCCAGTAAACGCGTGCTTCTAGCCCATGTTTAGTGTCCGAAACATTAAAAACAACGCTGAACTGTGAAGGGTGAATCATTTGGTAGCATCATTGACTGCAACACGGTGGTCAAGTGAGAGATTGTTTTGTCAACACATAGGCTATTTAGACCCATACACAAACATCACATTGATATAGCGTTTTATGTCACTGCTCATTCAGCGGTGGACAACAGACAGCCCTGCAGAGGCTGATCCAATGTTTGGCAAAATAATAAAATACAATCTATTTCCATTTATATGTAGCCACCCATAATCGAATGGTAGTGTATACTGCACATCTTAAAGTGAAATTGTTAGTTCAAATGCATGCAAATTAATAAGCTGCAGGCAGACACTTATTGGTAGCCTACCTTGGACTTTGGGTTGCAATAAGTAGCCTAAATCACTATAAAAAAAAAAGAAGATAATTCCATAGTTTCTGCAGCACTATAAAAATGACTTGACTTAATGGTGTTACTTGACTGGTGTTACTGATGGTGGTGGTGGTAACTTGCCTTCTGCAGTTTATGTATCAAGCATATCAAACACATGTTGTATCTATATTAAGGAATACAAGTTATTCATTTTTTGTTCAGGTCTTCTGTCTGCCCCATCACTGTGTAATGCATAATTGCCTTCATTTGAGAGGCTATGGTGGCCAATTAAATGTGACACTGTTGCCCACAGGCTTGCAGGAGGAGAGGGGCATATCATGTACAGCCATAGTGAATATTTATCATGCCATATTCAGCCAAAGCATTAGAGGTGTACCAAAACAGCAAAACTGTCTACCATGCCTAGCACGAATCAAAGCTGAGGACAACATATCTATTCACTTGTTTACAATACAGTGAATACTCTGGGCACAATAAGTGTATGGCCATGATAACAAAACATTCTGCCAGGTAAAATCAACCAAATACAAATATGAGTTGATCATATAAAGTGTATTATTTATTGTCCTTACCCTGCCCTTAACCAGAATGTCAGGATTTGTAGGCAAGGCAAAGATCACCACAACCATTTGGGGAATTGAGCCTGCCCGTCCTGTGCAGATGATTATTTGCACCTTGCACAATTTATTGACCTTTCCACTGGAACAGTCATTGCGAAGCAGCATTGTTTCAACAAACCAGCTGTTTGTTAGTAAACTATGACAAGTTGATTCTGCACCATTCAAATAAGCAGTGATTATTGGCATTATGCTAGTTATTTTACACAACACATCAGTAGGCCTAAATGTGCATGTAAACCATTAGCTTAATGGTGTGATGGCTGGTGTTCTGTTTTAGTGCCATGTCTATCTTTCAGTGGTTTGTTCATCATTAAAGCCTGTTGTGACACTGGCCACATAGTAAAAACTAATGTTGATGAATATTGGCATGAGTGTTAATATCATATACCGGGAGCACACTGTAGACCACCAAGTTGTGCTGCTTTATTCATTTACTCATCAATGCACCACTGCTGAGTCAAATGAAATAGATAGGACTTGATTATCTAATCACAGCTCCAAATCATCTCCCTGCTTTCAGTCTTAGATATTATAAATACCCAAACGTTCTGTCAGATCATTTGTAGCTGTAATCAATGCTGATCTTTAAGCCTTTCCATTCCTTGTATGACTCATACATCTCTTTTGATAAAAGGAAGTGTCACACCTTTCACCCACCCTAATTTGCTTCAGAGACACAAAATTAGATAAATATTTTCATTGCAAACACAATGGAAAGAGACCTTGTAAAGAGGATATGTCAGTCTTTTGGCTGGAATAGGATTCCAACGAATTTCAATTTTGGGATGCAGTGGATCAACGTGTTGAACATGACACTTAAATGCAGAAGACAGCAGAGGCTACAATACTTTAATCCAGCTACCCTATCAATCTGAGCCAATTACTTGACACACAATGAGAGTTGCAGTCTCTGTCACTTTGAAATGTGCATGGCAAAGTAATAACACAACAAGTGACCAGCCAGTTACACAATTTGTGACACACAATAGGTAGGTGTAGGTGAGGCTAGCAATGCATGGTATATGAGGATAAATATAACCTTGCAAAACATTGACAATATGAATTCATTCTTGTTCCTTTCTTTCATTTTTCCCCTAATGGTTTATTTCTGACCGACTTTATAAAAGATGACTGTTGCTGTCTGACAAAGTTACCAAAATTTCCCTTTTAATTTTTCCATAATCAGAGCTAGTCTTGTTGTGTGTAGGCTATTTTT
This sequence comes from Limnothrissa miodon, assembly GCA_017657215.1. Lineage (NCBI taxonomy): Eukaryota > Metazoa > Chordata > Actinopteri > Clupeiformes > Clupeidae > Limnothrissa > Limnothrissa miodon. The sequence goes on along the minus strand of JAGFZM010000109.1, from coordinate 31,556 downwards.
TCCAAACAGCCTCATTAAAACTTTGCATCTGTTGCATGCAGTCGTTCACATTCTGATTTATTCCTCTGTATCTTTCAAATCATCTCTCTGTCTATAAGTGTTGACTTATTACTCTCAGCTCCATCCATTATTACAGGATCAATCAGGAACTCCTGCTTAATTTGACATCAGTCTGACTTTGCCCCCTCTTCCCACTGAATAATGTTCTCTCATACATCTAATGTTATTTCTCGACTAACAGATTGCCTCCAGCACCCTGCCCCTTAATCAGAAACAACTCAGTGCTTTAAATGGAGAGGTGGATTCAGCAGATTTTTTTTGTAAATGCAGACTATCTGAAATGAAATTATGTTTGTTAACATATAAAATATGGTTTCCCTTCATTCCGAAACTTCCCTATGTTGAACTCTCTGCAGAAACAACATTACATTTGTAACCATAGAGTATTCTTCTTCTTCTATCAGTAGTCTTCTTTAACCAGGGTGTGCCACTGGGTTATGTTCTTAGCCCACATACACCTTTTTAATTTATGAATTGATATTGATAAAAACTCTCCTTACAGTAACATGCATTTTTCTATAATTGGTAGTCAACAGATCTTGGCCGCGTTTCCCAGATTTGTTAAGAAGCTCTTAACGCTAAGATCTTCTTTGGAGCGCTCTTAAGAACGCTGTGAACGAAGAATGCGTTTCCCAGAGTCGCTCTTAGCTTAAGAAGATCTTTCACTAAGAAGGAAACGTAAGATCGAGCTGACCCACTCTTAACAGCCTTCTGAGCGATCAAATGCTCACTGAGCATAACCTGCCACTAGGGGCGTGTACATTTCTAGGCTTTAGTCAACCTGGTTTCACGGCTTTTCGTGATACTGTCACGAAAATAGATTCTATTGAAACGTGATACCATCACGATTTTTTTCATGCATGGACCACGTTTCCCTTATATGTATTCTTTAGTGATCAAGCAGCGTCAGGGAAATGTATATCTAATGTTCAATGTTGAAATGCGCTCTGTGGACCACTGGCGCAAGAAACATAGGCTAATAGTAGAGCATTTTTTTTTTGTTTTGAATTTCACGTTTATGTGTTTATACATACATAATAACACATAAAAACCCATCAACATCCCTGTGGCATTTCACAGCTACCCTGAATTACACTCATTTAAATGCAGAATGATCCATACAACACATGGTTGAAAAGGAAACCAACGTTTATTGAAAGCATAACGGTGAAGAACCGTGCATGGCAGGCCATAGAGAACATGTCACCCTCCAGCCCATGCGGCCTGCGTTACTGGGTGAGTGTGCGAAAGAGCACTGAGCAGGATGACCCTCACTCACGATGAAGAAAAAGTCCTGTCGGTGCCTGCTTAGCTCTTTTACTTGCGACTTCCATTCTCACATGTGTGTCCCAATATTTACGGGGGTATATGCGCTAATGGGCTTGATTTCTACTTGGATACACATGATGGCACACACACACGTTATCAAGATGAACTTAATGACATCCGCGTGCAAACACGCTACTTATGGTTTTCTTTTTATTATTTTTTTTAGTTTCTTTTTTTATTATATATATGGTTATCTCAACACAATGTGAAACTAATTCACAAACTCAGTACTCATCATGGATATCGCCCCTGAGCTTAATTGCACCTGTGTGGTGGGACCCACGGTGCGCCTTGAGTGACTTATGCGCTGAGAAAGGGGTGGGTAATCGATTTGCCAGGCATCGATTGACTCTGTTTCAGCACCACCGTGGTAAACAGCTCTCGTTTAGAGCTTCTTAAGAACCTTATTTCGCTTGATCTTAAGATTCTCCTAAGAAGGCAGTTAAGAACGCATCTGGGAAACACCCGTATCTTAACGCTCCTTCTTAGCGATTCCTTCTTTGGAGCCTTCTTAAGTCCTTAAGAAAGATTGAATCTGGGAAACGCGGCCCTTGTCTGCAGTAAATTCAAAATGAATTTAATTATACTCCTTGTGCACACTGATAAAGGGTCCTAATATGCTCTATCTAGTTATTTACTTCTATATCCTAAAGTTTAAACTTCATGAAGCTATCCACAGTCTTATCTGTAATAACACCTACATTCCTAAGACACTGGCTCACTGGATTCCAACATTACTGATATCAGTTCATGCTTTCAAATAGAGCAAGATTTGGAAGGAAAGGTGGTCAAGGTAGGCCTAAAATTATTTAAGGAATAAAAGAAACTAGCAAATCTGGGTATGAAATGCATTAGGTGTAGATACATTTCACAGATTCTTATTTTTTAACATCACAACCTTTTTTCTTTGAGCACAAAGAAAACATTCATTTTGCCGACAGTCTTTTTTGCCGAAGTTCTTCGAGACCATCTTCCTAATAAACATTATTCTCCAGGTTTATATCAGGACAGAAAGATATGTTAATAAAGGATCAAAGAGCAGAGCAGTGGGAGGAATACTAGATGGAGGGAAGGAGGAGAACATAGTATATTAGAGTATATTGTATAGAGTATATAAAGTATATTAGAATGGAAAGAGGGAACTGACTTTTGAGGTTTACTTTTAGGGCTGGTTCACATATGTTTTGGTTGACTGCTGCTCAGAAGATATTTTATAGCATTTATTGTTGATATAAAAGCATTTATTATTTCTATAAAAAAGGACAGTTTATAGGACATTTTTACAGGATCGGTTGTTGTTCCTTACAGGAACGGAAGAAATAAGGGGCACCTATGTTGAAATATTTATGTTAGTTTGTCCTGTGTTGCATTCATTTAGCATGACAAGCCAGACTATTCTGTAATATTAAAATGTATATTCTGTCCATGACTATTAGACTGTGCACAATCTAAGTGGTTGTCTTTCAAACTGCCCCTGCATACTGGTTAAGCTAATAAACTCCTACGTACTGTATGTAGATGGCTCTTTATAAGGACGGAGCGATGTGATCAGTCTGACCAAACTATCTACTGAGGCCCTGTAGTTTGTTTCTAGACCTGATGTCGCATACAGTAGTGACTGAGCAAAATGATTTGCTAAAGCTAGTACGACTATATTTGTAGGCCAACGTTTATTCTGATTAATAAATGATTTTCTGTTTGATCAGCATTGACACATGATTGCTTGTCTACACCATTAGATTAAAAGCTGATATCAGAAGCATGTGCAAACAATGGATCCTTGACTCAAAATGGCTCATTCATCTTCTCCTACCAGTCTGTCTGCAGGATCCAAGGAAGCCTAGTAGCATGGCAGGCTGCCAGCAAATGTTTGTTGCCAAACTTATGCCAGGCGTGTGGCTGTGTCTGACGCTACTTGACCCAAGCATTCAAACTGGGTGAGTTCTTTACCTTCCAGAACTCTTTATATCCTTTTTGCTTAAAATAAAAAACACTCACTACTATATTCCTAAATTCTCCTTTTTCCGTTATCATATAGTGTTATACACATCTCTGGAAATGTACAGCTAAAGCATGATGTGTTTTACTGTGTTGCTGTGATGTTATATGTCAGTTTTGTAAATATTTGTCCTATTTATGTTTGTTCTGGTTCTAACTTCACCTTGTTTAATTTCATCAAAAATTATCCTTTCAACACAACAGGCTCCTGAGGCAGGTTAGGCCCATATGACATTTTTTCTATAAATGATGGATTGGTACTGCCAGTCAATAAAGTTGAATTTTTGTGTGTCAAAAAGCAAATATTTCACAACACTTTAAATTCACTTCTCATTGCCCGAGGATGTCATTGATGGATGTTAAACCGATTTCTGATGCATGTGAAAGGGTTCACTAACTTAAAGGAGCAGTTAAGGAATTGATTGTGTTGCGGGTGGTACTTTACCTCTAGTCTATAGTTCTCCCAGAAAGACTGGAAGAGAAGAACAAACGTAGATAGATTAGAAGTCTTTGGCGTAGGGCCTGTCCATGTCCATTGGAATGGCTAGACGCAGCAGATCCTGGCTGATTTGCACTGGCATGGGCGGAGTCTACCCCCTGGACTGATGGACATGAACCCAACTAGCAGTGGTGGGGATTTCATATAAGCGGTGCCTGAGGTAGCAAGAGCAGGTATAAGATAGGTGAACTCCAATCGTTAGACAGGTAATGAATGACATTACGTTGAGTCTTCCTGCTCCCGCTAAAGCTTTCATTTCCACAGACCTACTCAGTATGGCACCTTTTCCTTCTGCATTACTTGCCGTGAGTGTGCCAGGATTGGAATCCTATTTCTTAACTTCCTATGGAAACATTGTTTCTTTGCTGTAGTTACTAGCCACTAGAGAATAAAATCAGGTCAGGTGTTATGCATGGTCCATTCATATTGCGCTACATTTGCCAAGATAGTTGTCAAGTATCTGTATAACTACGCTTTTATCCAAATTTAATAACTAATATAGCCCATAAAAATGGAAATACAAATGGTGACAAAATATTAAGATAAGCCTCCAACTCCCATACCAATCTCTAGTGTCTTATACAGCTTACATTTTTACGTGAAATTTGGGTTATGGTACGTCTTCATTCTGGCAGCTTCCATGGGATTGTCCAACACTGGCTCTTTGTTCCTCAGTCTCATTATCATGAATGAGCCACAGTATAATTCTGTCTGGAGATATTTAGCACCGCAATTTATTCTGACACTTCCGAGTGTCAACCTCCGCCCTCCTGCCTGTCAAGCACCTGATTCTTCAGTTAGCCACCTTAAGTGACAGGCTAAATAGACCTTATTTCATCACAGCAGAATGTGATCAAACCATCTCCTTAATTCCCTTTCATAGAGCAGTGTGATTCTTTTGGTAGCCAAGCCCTTATTTTAAAGATGCAAAGGTGAAGCATTATTTTTGCATTTGGTTCCAGTGTGCTCTTTTCTGATGTCACTGAAACGACATGCATTCTTTTGAATAAGTTCTGCGAAGCTTGCTCTGGGATTCGAGATATGTATTATTCAGCAACATTTTGAATGTTCAACATTAGGAAACAAAAACGATTTACACAGAAGAGCTAATGTCTGGAAATAATGGGAATTTTAGTTTGTTTCTGCAGCATACATCTGAAGCTCCTGGTTAATTATCTCACTATCTCTAATTTTACCTCCTGGCTTCCCTCAGGACATCTGAGAGATGTGCATCCAGAATCCCTGCATGATCCCTGTGCATGAGGCGGATTGTGCAGACTCTTGTGAGGCTGTTGAAGGACCCCTGGCCAGAGATCTTGCAAAGCATGCTTTTGCTGTTTGCATAAATCCTTGAGATTCAAAATATGAACTGAAGGACCTTGACCTCTAAGAGGGGAGGGAGAGAGGGCAGGGAGGGGGAATGGCTAAAAATATGACACATTGAGCACTGAGAAAGAAAGGGGAGAAGCTGTTGGCCCAGAAGGGATTGTTGCATGAGCTAACATGCAATTCACTTCGGAAAAAAAAGTCTGAAGTCAAAAAGCTAATTATTAAACAAGGCTAGAGGCTAAGATGCTAAACCACAGTTTTATTTCTGTCTCCGTTTTGCCTCCATAGCCTTTACCTCAAACTCGTTTCTGTCATCATTTTTCAGAGTTGTGGCCGGGCACAGAGAGCCCCTTCCCGATGACAGCAAGGACAACATCACAATTTTCACAAGGATCTTGGACAGGCTGCTGGATGGCTATGATAACCGACTTCGACCTGGTCTTGGAGGTTAGAAATCAGTTCAATTCTATTATAATATACTATATTATATGTATATAAACAATCTAGCGTACGCTCTTATGAGATGGTGGAAAAGGGAGAAACCTTGGGCAGGACACAGCTTACAATGGAGCATCCATCTGCTCTTGGCCTGCTGGGTATAGAGAGGGGGGGTTGGGGGTGCAGAAGCAGCAAGCAGTTGATTTAATTCATACACCAGGCACATCATGTATAGTGTACATCCAACATATATACACTCAAAGACGCATATAAGAATGTTAATGATGAAAATATCTGGAAATAAAGTGTGTGTAGAACAGCTTGCTATCCCCTATTTATACAGTCACCTTTCTTCACTTTCTGTAATTATATTTAAACAGGTTAACATTTATATAATCTTTTGTCTATTTTGTGAACAAACAGAAACTGTCACAGAAGTGGGGACCAACATTTATGTCACCAGTTTTGGCCCAGTGTCAGATACAGACATGGTAAGTGTCATTTTCATCCCATCATCCAGTCCTCACTCTGTCCTAAAGACCCATATGCTCCCCCAAAACTGACCCAGAAACAGTGTTAATTGATTCAACTCACACAACGGAGACACAACTGGACAGTGCAGTATATTATAATACCCAGAAATAGCTCTCACTATTGAGTCAGTGGTTGGTGGAACAGTGGTTCATGTCAAGGTCCACAGTGATTGGCCCATGGCAATTAGTATGTATGACGCACCGTTGAGTCAGTGTCCAGCGAATGAGACACCGCAAAACCTTGTCACCTCCTGATGCTCATGCCTCCAAATTCAAAGGGACAGCCTGTGCCCCGGTCACAAAGAACAGGCATGTATGTGGAGAAGCTTAGTGCCCAATCAATGCAGGGTCTGTTCAGCAATCCCAGAAGGTGCGGATCAATATGCGCGAGTGTCCCAAGGTTTAGATGCCGGGGATGGCTGGGATAAGCTGAAGTGGCCCCTATGTTGCCAGGAGTGCCGTGAGCTCCCGCTCAGTGCCAAGAAAACAAAAGGAACAGCTGCAGCATCTAAATGTGCATGGGGGGTTTCGTACATCTCCCATTATGGGAGCCAGGGGCAGGAGCGTTTCCTTAGCAACAGCAGGGTCATGCAAGAACATCCCGGAGGTTGATTGCCAATCATTAATAGTGGCTGCTCACCTCCGCCGTCACACAGGCACCGAGTGGCCCAGTCAGCCTGACCTAGCTGAGAGACAGCTGTCAGCACAGCCCCGCCAGCCCACCAATCGGCTGATTCCAGGCTTTAAATGGATGTCTCCCTGCAGCAGGCAATTAAATATGAGTAACACATAGTTACAAAAGCACAACCCAGAGCGCTTTTACAGTTTCTCCTTTATTACTGTGCAAGACGGCATTCGCAAACGATCCTTCAAAGCCTAAGGATAAATCCCATTCGTCTGGTCATTATTAGTTGACAGTGAGTGTGTTAAGTTAATGATAATTGACTCCCTAGACGTTGGTGGGCAGAAAAAATGTCCACTGAGAGATAATCTGTGTTCAAAGCAAAGTGGATAAGCGTTGGCAAATTAAAGAATAAAACTGATTATAAATGACCAATGCAAAAATGTAATGAAAGCAAGTAGGTCCAAAGGGCTCTTTAGATTAATTCTATGAACTCTGCTTAGAATAAGTGTAGATCAGTTTATGGCATTTGTCCAGTGTTAAGGTTTAAGTGTAGACTACTTGGCCAAGACAATGGAATGTAGCATGTGGCTTTAGGCTTCTAAAATGCTCAGTGATTTAAAATCCATGGACTTCTGTACCATCTAGTAAATATCACCTTATCATTTACAATACCTCCATTCTCGGGGAACAGTGTTAAAAATACCGCCCACTTACACAGCGAAATCAAAAACATTATAATCATAAGTGTAGGCAGCCTGTCCCCCAAAAACGACAAAACATGGCGCCAGGGAGCTGAGTCAGCACTAGTCTGTGTTTGTGGACGCACGTTGTGGCCAAAGGTGATTTGATTGTATTTTCTCTACCAGGAGTACACCATTGATGTTTTCTTTCGCCAAAGCTGGAGAGATGATAGACTCAAATTTGACGGACCCATGCAGGTCCTTCCTCTGAACAACCTATTAGCCAGTAAGATATGGACGCCAGACACATTTTTCCACAACGGCAAGAAGTCGGTAGCTCACAATATGACGACTCCAAATAAACTATTGCGGCTGGTGGACAATGGCACGTTGCTCTACACCATGAGGTAAACATTTTTTTTTTCTCAAACTGTTTACGCAGAAAGAGGAGATATGCTTATCTTGAATCACATGCTATTCTATTGTAATTAAAACTAATGGAGGGATGTTTTACTTCCATTTCAGGTTAACCATTCATGCCGAGTGCCCCATGCACCTGGAGGACTTCCCCATGGATGCCCATGCCTGCCCCCTCAAATTTGGAAGCTGTGAGTCTTTGGTGTCAAGTCACAGAAAGCATACACATCTGCATGCCAAGTGTCAGTCATGTTTCTGTTCATCGTTTAGTTGGGTATCTCAACATACAAAAAAATCAGTTCTAGCCCATAGCCATTGTCATTTTTTTGCACACCACACACGTTAAATGGTTGTTTAGTAGAAGTTGATGTTGATAATGGGGACACATTCAGAGAATTAACATAGTTTAGGTTGGATCCCAAACTGATCTGACTGTTTCTTAACTTCAATTGAAGTGTGTGTGTGTGTGTGTGCCGCCAGATGCCTACACCAACGATGAAGTGAACTACAGCTGGAACCGTGATGTGTCTGTGTCTGTGGCCCCGGACGGCTCTCGTCTCAACCAGTACGACCTGCTGGGCCACGTCATTGGGCATGAGGTCATCAGCTCCAGCACAGGTAACCCGTCAGCACACCTGCACACCTCTTGCTTTGAGTAGTTCAGTAGCCATATTTCTCTAATCACCGTTAGCCTTTCCACAGCTGACTAAAAGCAAACAGTTAGTTGCACACAGGAAGTTACATGGATGTGCAAACCCATTTTCTGCAAAATAATCAGACGTACTTCAGTGATGTGATGTGAAACTACAGTATATGAGGACTGAACACATAGTTTTGAACATACCAAATTCTGAAATGAACTGTAATGTACTGAACATAGTGTGGGAGCCCAGACTTAATGCCACTGCTGCACATTGATCCATTAGTGGTGGTTTATGGTGAATGCTTGTATTTTTGACTGTTTATTGAATGCCTTATTCATGAGGTATTCCAGGCAGTGTGCATTTTTTCCTCAACATTTTCTGACAGCCGTGGGTCTTTGATATTCTATCTTATATTTTGAACAGTTGCACAGTCCTATGTCTGACATCACTCTGATGGCCTTATTAGTGTTTTCTCCTGCTGTTCCTTTCCAGGAGAGTATGTTGTGATGACAGCATATTTCCACTTGAAAAGAAAAATTGGCTATTTTGTGATCCAGACATACCTGCCATGCATTATGACGGTCATTCTCTCCCAAGTCTCTTTCTGGCTGAACCGAGAGTCTGTTCCAGCGCGGACTGTTTTTGGTGAGAGTCTTGTCTTCGCACAGGCGCACACAGCACGCACACCCAGTCCTTTAACATGCACACATGAGACAGATGTGAGCTGACAATTGCAATGTGAGACATTGTCCTGTGGGGTTTCCTACAGCTGTTTCAAGAAATTAATTAAAGTGTGAACTTTAGCACCTTTAACAAAAAAAAACTAGTATAGAAAGAAATGGCTTGCAAAAAATGGCAAGCAGACAGGCAGGCAAAGAACCATTTGTAATAAATTGTCAATTTCCCCTGTGGGTATTCCTAACATTTCTCCCCACAATAATGGAGTTTATGATAGCTAAGCATATTTAGTTTCTTATTTTTCACAGTAATAATGTTTTTCAGCAGTGTGCATGCCCAGCCTATTGACATCAGAGACATAATTTCAAAGCAACTTTCATGGTTGTAGACATAGGCATAGACATGACCGCTTTTCATTTCAAACGTTGTGTCTAGGTGTAACCACTGTCCTGACTATGACCACGCTGAGCATCAGTGCCAGAAATTCACTGCCCAAAGTAGCTTATGCCACCGCCATGGACTGGTTCATGGCCGTGTGCTATGCCTTTGTCTTCTCTGCACTCATCGAATTTGCCACTGTGAACTACTTTACCAAGCGAAGTTGGGCATGGGATGGCAAGAAAGAGGCCCAAGAGATGAAAGTAAGTCTGAATGACAATTGTTGTAATTGTTGTTGTATATTACATTTGATATAAGACCATTTTAACTTTAATACTGCATCAGTAATAGTATTATTTTTGAAGAACTTCTGTGATCTGTGCTAGGGGGAAGTTTTTCATCTAGGTCTGTATTGTTAAAGGCTGGAGTTCTAACACTTATAATAGTAGGAGATGATAGGTTTACTTATTGTTATCATTTCCAGATGTTTTCGCAGCTAGAATATCATTTGTTAGATGACACAGTTCCTAAAATTAGATGTGTTGGGTCCGAATAGACCACTCACTGAGTCTGACAGATAATGACTGACGAGTGACAATTTTCTGACAAAATCAATTTACAAACCAGACCCATCACAAAGTCTTTTCGCATTAATGTTTTTTCTTTCAGATATAATTATTGTTTTTTTCAAAGATAGAGAATGGTGTGTCCAATTAGGGCAGCTTTTGATTCCCTCGTGTAGAGGCGTAGTAGAGCTTGTGGACTATTAATAGAAAGCAAGCGTGTCAAGAGGCCAAGACGGGGCGCAACATCAAAGGTGCCACATGATGGCGAGAAGTGGAACAGTGTGCTAATGAGAGACGTTGAACCACCTCAGCCCTCATTCAGAGTGAAGAGACGGCGGGACCGCAATCCCACGTAACTAGAACACACGTCCACTTCAGCTCAGATCAGTGTTACACGTCCACTACAGCTCGGCGTGATATTATAGATGTACGTCCTCCACTAATACCAACCAGTTCATGCTGCTGAAAGGCGCAATGGGTAGAGAGACCTATTGCTATGTGGCTACTGTCTGCTGTGTGGCATTTGGGATTTAGCTTGGTTTGGTGAATTTCAAAGCCTCCTCAAAATTCCGGAGATGCTGACCTTTACCAGATACTTCTCCCCGTGTGAAAGAATTTCTGAGCATCTCTCAGACACTTAATCACAGTGATCCTCTGGGCGGTGAGGGAAAGGGCACCAGAACAACCAGTGCCTAATCAAATCTCGTTACTTGGATTTGGTGTAGGCCTCATCAAATCAACAAGACCTCATCAAACCTAGTGCAAGACTGAAATTGGACTTAAATTTTATATCAGCAGAGCCAATTATATAGTCTGCGAAACCCTTGCAGGAATTTATTAGGATTTTTTTGGATTTGGCAAACGTGACTCAGCAACTGACAAAAAAAAAGGCTAATTAAAGATGTTATAATGAAACAGATTCTTGCTGGGAGTGTGCTACGGATGTTTTGCGGACTGCACATCTCTTTAAATTGACCTGAAGGAACTGACAGATCCTCTGCATGTCCCTGTCAGCATTGGCTTCATATTGGAACCAGAATGAAACGAGCAAGGCCACCCCCAGCGAAGGCAGCTAGTGTTTGTGAGGTGGCTGGACACCCAAAGACGTGAGCACGGGGAGCCTTCCCGAACCTGCAGCATTTGGCATGCGGGGTGGAACCCTTGTCACGGGTCTCTGTGTGCGTGGAGGGGATACTAATAGGCACCTGGACCAACTGGAAACGTCCTGCTCCTGCCGCTCTCAAGGACTCCATCTCCAACAGGGCTAGAGGTGACCCATCAGAGTCACACCATGCCAGCTTTTCAAGCACTGAAGGGGGAACAGGCACAGGACTCTGGCACCCTCTCATTTTTGCTTGTGTGTTTTGCGCAAACAGATGCAAGTTTAAGAGCAGACCACCATGACAAGGTCTATTAGGACACAAATGTGCCACATATATATGATGTCCGCTGTCTGCAGTTCTCTCAGGCTGACCCAGCTCTGGGTCATTCGCTGTAACCCCGCTGCCCATCTGCCCATCTGGCAGCATTGTCTCTGCAGGGCAAATTGCAACTCCTGACTGCTTGCCAGCACAGGACTGCAAACTGTTCAGGCGACAAACTGTTCTGAAAGGACACTCATCTACTCTCGTACCCATGGAAGTGCTCCGAGTTCCACATCAGTCACAGGCTATTTTTGGGAGCTGCTACAGAGAACATCTGTAAAAGCTCAAAGTTACGCTAGACACAATTGGCACACTGGCACCTATGTCACCCACCTCCATCTGTCAGTAAACCTTTTATCTAATGTGCTCTTCCTAGGTATGGTGAAGGGGACGGCTGCTGTAGGACAAAGAAGTGTGCAAAATGGAGCACTTAAGCATGGTCTAAAACTTAGTATTGAAAGTAATTTGTGTTTATGCCACATTGTGTTTTAATGTTTCTGTTGTACTCTCAAGTAATTGAAATGTACAGTTATGCTAACAGGCTAGGAGTAGTCAGTCACATAGCAGAGATGGTTGAAGAGATATACATTTAAAAATAATCCAGATTGCTGTAAAGGAAACTGCAAATTTTATGTGTAGTTACATACGTTTTCAACATCTTCACTAAGGCCAACATTTGGTAAGTCTGCAGGCAGAGTTGGTTTGTAGTTTTCACAAAGAACTTCCTGTGGAATGGCGTTGACAATCTTCAAAACACGGTAAACATAAACAAATAGAGCTGCCGTATGTTTTTATCTGTGCAAAGAACAACCGGGGCTTATTTTTTTTATAGTTTAACAGCCTATTGAAACTTGTCCTCAGGCAGACTCAAGTAAACACATCTCCCCTTTGATCACAGCGTTAGACATGATGTGAAGTTTGCTGCGTTTTGCTTGGCTGGCCACAACAACGGGGGAACAATAGACAGCTCAAAGGCTTGAAGTTAAAACACGAGAGAATATGATTAGATCTTTTAACACTGTTTGATGCAGAGGTCTCTGGCACTGCAGTGTTTCCTACTTAGCCAGCTCTAGCGCCACTATACCTGTGTTTTCAGGGCATTTCAACTTTTTCCAGGGCATTGGACGTTCCTTTTTTTCCCTGATATTCCTCCCTGTGGAAGTGGTCTGGATTATGACCCTCTTAGACATTTTACTGATACTGTCCTGCTTATGGCTTCCTTTCAGAGAAGAGAATCAGCCTCCCTGGCTAAGAAGACGAACAACACGTTCAACATCGTGGGGACCACCTACACAATGAACGTAGCCAAGGACCCGGGGCTGACCACCATAGCCAAGAGCGCCGTGCAGACCCCCCCGGGGCCTGCCCCGGCACCACTGCGCCTGCCGAAGATGGATGGGGAATACGTCCCGGAGGGAGGCATTAAATCCTACAACCAAGTCAGCAAAGTTGACAAAATTTCCAGAATAATCTTCCCTATCCTATTTTTTGTTTTTAACCTGGCCTATTGGGCCACGTATGTCAACAGGAAGCCCATAATCATGAAGAACAACCCTCAGAAATGAACTCACGTGGCAGCACAATTAACCACAGAAGAGATCAAACTCACACTGCCAGGCGAATCTCTCGTAGCCAAATCCATCTTCATGTGACTGTGTTTCATGCTACCATTGTACATGTACAATGATTGTGTGTATACAATATACATTTACAGAGAATTATGCATTTGTATGCAAACACACAACATGAATCTGTGTGCTTTTAGAGCATATGCATGTGTTATGGGTCACCCTCCACATCCATTTGTTACATACTTGCACAATATATATACTTCAAATCTTCTCTAGTCATCAGTGAACACTCCCTACCTTCAGCGTACAGTGCATCTCTGAACATTTGTCCTCATTCTTGACTCGTTCTGTCCTCATCTGTGCGTCTTCTGACACTCTTGTGCTGTCTGCTGCCGTGGGCTTCTAAGCTGTAGCCATAGTAATCCCTCTCCATCCATGCCGTGTGCATTTACCTGACCCAACAGACCATCCCATTGGTTTCCTGCGGCTCTGGCCACATGATTTCACGATCCAGTAACCTCCTCAAAGTATAACCCCGCTTACAAAGAAAAGGGTGGTTTCAGGGGACAAAAAAACGGTGTGCCTTTTTGAATGTGTGCTCCAAAAAAATCAGTCTTTTGACGCTGCTGATAACTCTCCAGCTCACATGTGTGTTGCCCAGGGTCCAGCACCCTACCTTGCCTTAGCAGTGTGGTGTTTGAGAAATAAATGCCCCTATAAAACACAAACAGGAAACTACCCATAATCAGTGACACAAAGGCAGAAGGCCTGCTGGTGTCCCTTGTTACACAACTGAATTGGTGACCAACGCTATTGATCTTATCTGGTACAACCATAAGCCGTATACTAACATTTACTATTCTCTTTTAAGCTGTTTTTAATCTGTGTGATTTTTATTGTATTATCTTATTGACTGTAGTGTTTATCCTTGCCGTGGTAGGTCTGTTTTGTTGGAAGCTGTTATTATCAGTGTCATTATGTTATCATTTCTTTAGAGACATTGGAATATGATGTACAACTAGATAGTTCACTGTTAGTTCATTTAATTTAATGCATGTAATTAACAGGTAGATGAAAAGAGAAAGCAACTCTGTGTATAAAAGTGTAACGCCAGTGGCTATGCATAGTGTTAGTTCCAAAGCGATTATGACTGAGCATTTAACTCAAGTGTAGTGATAAAGAATTCTGACTGGAAACAAATAACAAAAAAAATATATCATAGAATGAATTATTTGTTCACCGTATAGAAATGTTCTTACTCTAAACCCAGAAGGGAGATTTCACACTCGAGGCAACAGGTAGATTAATGTAGCTTTTATCCACCACCTCTCCCACATCTTAAGACAAGAGCGTGTCTACCTGTCAGAGTCTGACTTTGCAGGTGTGTGCAGCTGAGACAGCTTTATCAAACGGTGTACTTAACACAGCTCATAATGTTATTTAGTACAAGATTTCATGACGCATCAAGACTGGTCCATTGCACGACAATCTGTTCCTTTCCGTCTGTTACCTTACAGGTAGTTCCACTGTCATTTAGAACCGTAGCAGTAGTCTTAACCTCTGGGGTGGCTGGGCATCTCTCAAATCCAAACTTCAAATCAGCTGTTAACATAGGCTACTACATGATGGGATGGTGTGCTTTAAGGAATATATTTGTATTGGAGTACACTGTACAGTACATGTACATTAATAGTCACGTATTCGATTATGCATTTTATACAGTGACAAGGTTGGAAAACCTTTAGCAGTGGATAGAGCCAGAAGAGTAGGCATATTAATCTCACGTTCAATCTTTAAGGGCAAACGCTGTAAACCACTGTGAAATTGTGATAATATTATAGATGTTGCCATCCAATTTTAAAGAGGAAGATATGGAACTTAAGAGAGTCCATTTATTTAATCTCAAAATCATACAAGTAACTGTGTGTAGAAACGCACTACTCAAGTGTGGGTGTGACAGTAAGGGTGTTTATTTTTCCAGTGTGTGTGGCTCGTGTGTGTCTCAGTGTGGTCAAACTCTTATCGGTTTTCAGATATACTGTAGTTGAGGGAGGAACAAGACATGGCTCAACTGAAACTGATGAGTTTGGTGCATGTATGTGTATACTCTGTGTTGTTGCCAAGTGGCTTTTAGGGTTTCCAAAGATCGGATAAACCTGTACGAGGTCTTTGGGCACATTGGATTTTGTGTGACTTTCCACATGAAACTGTTCTACTGGTCAAACTAAGAGGGTGGTTAATAAGTTAATGGGTGTTAATAAGCTCTGATGGCAGAGCTACACACTTTGGCAAAAAAATGCATAACTGTGAAGGAGGAAACGCTCCATTAAATCTAGAGACTGTAAATACTAGAAAACTAACTCTGAAACTAATCACCAAAAGTATTTCACTTCTTCGTCCAGTAGTTATTCTTGGTGATGGTGACAGCATTCATAGCTGTTCCATTTACAGATACTGACTGAGTGTAATCCTGGTTATTATGCAAAAAGTATTCGAGTGAGAAGCAAAAAAAAAAAAAACCTAAACAAAAAAATGTAGCAGCCGGATATTGAAATATAATGTCACACTAGAGGGTATTAAAACTGAGAAACTTATATTCGATTTACAGACCCATTGGAAACCCCCAAAGTGGGTTCCAGTAGATGCGCTTAGGTAAAACATAGTTGAAGTGTTGTATAGGATTTACATGTGGATATATTAGCCAGATATGAACTAGCAAATAGGCTAATCTAAACTGATTAAAAGAATATATCTGCCTCAAATCACACTTAATGTGCCAGCTATTCAAAATTTGAGTATTTTGGTAACACTTCACATTTGTTACATTACTAACACTACTAAGTGCAATAATTTACACAAGCAAGGTGTTAACTTAAACGTTCAGAACCATAATTGATGCTAAATAAAAGTGTATTGTTCAATTTGATAAGAAACCATTGTGTCTATGGTTAATGCTTTAGTCAAGTTAACTACTGCATTTAGTTAGTGTTAGTCAAAGGATTGCTAATGTAAAGTGTTACAGTACTGTAACCTGCCAAGTGATCTCTAGGTGTAGATGAATTGCTTTAGAGAATACATAGCATGTTTTTCTGTGTTGCCTCAACTCCTGTCAGGTATTTTTGTATCAAAGTTGGTCTAGAGTATTTATTGTAGGAGTTATTTTCTTTAAAAACCCACACTGTGTCAGTTTAAATAAATCTTTTACATGTTCCTCTCAATTTTGAATCAGTATATGGAACACTGACTCTGTTTTCACCCCTCAGGTGCTGTCTGAAGCAACTGAGGCACTGTGGATGCTTTCTTGTGCTTGTCTCAGATCTTGTCAAAGTAAAAAGTTTTTGCCCTACCATCTCTATGATGGCACTAAAACTGGTTTGTCATGCAACATTACTTTTTAAGCAGGCAAAAGCACATTAAATGTCTGCCTTTTAAGATGAAGTCCATCACAGAAAGAGAAGTCCTTAAGCATCTTAATCAGAAATGAAAACTTTAAGAGTATGAAAATGTAACTTGAACATATGTGAGATCATTCAAGCATATTTGATCGGTCTAATGCACATTCCCCTGTTCAGTCATCTGCCACACTGTTATGTTACATCATAACCATTCACAAGACAAAAAGATTCACTTTGCCAAATGTGGTATTTCACAGGTGACTGGTGATTTTTTTCTTATGACTCAAACTTGTCATGTTTATCCTTTCATTATTTTCAGTGAATAAAGACATTATTTCGTGGCTTGTTCAGTGTCTTAGTGCATCCTACTCTTGCGCCTGATTTGCTGTCGCATAATGTCATGCCAGTAAAGAATTACAACTGAGTTAAAGAAGCAAACTATACAAAGCTAGATGTAATAATTAAAGGAAACAGGGATGACTGCAAAAATGTGGCAATATTGTTTAGAATAGATAACTCGATTTTTCTTCTGGGTAATCTTGGAAAAATAAAGGGGGGGAAAGAAAAACTCTCTCCTTACTGAGGAAATAAAAGACGACTATGGAGGCCTTTGCCTTCTCGTGCAAAAGCGGCAATGTCCCAAAATAGGCTCATCTGGGGGCTATGGTACGAGGGAAACAAACTGCATTTTGGGTACAACAGTATTTAGTGTATATAGTTGAGAGACAGTGAATTACAGATTTACATTTGTTAATCAATACATGTTTAGTTTTGAAGGATGCCATGCCCACAGAAATGATGTACAAAAATTCTATTGTACAAAATCTCAAGCATAGTACGACAATACTCTTTACAAGCAGTTGTGATGAAATGCATCTGTAAGAGTGCAGGTCAGTTAAATGGTTCTCAATAAAAGATGTACATGTATCCGATTCAACCATTCACCAAAGTGAAGCTAATGCTGGATTTAATACCCTAGTCTATAGTTGTCTAGATTGTTGAGAAAAAAAAACAGACTATTACTGTCCATGGTTTATATTAGTCTCACAAACCCAGACAAATGAATCAATTTATGTCTGTCTGGTCGTTAGCTATGTGGTCTACAAATTTCCAATTAATTTCATAGCATATGGTTTAGCTGGAGGAATCAGACTGTCAATATGAAAATTCTATCAATGTCAAATTGCATGATGCTGACCAAAAATCTTTAGAGTAACCTGCTTCTGATGTATGTGTGAGTCTGTCTTTAACAACAAACAACCATCTAGCACATATATACAGTATGAACAACACGCTTACACAGTTCTGAAAGTTTATTTTCATTTGTTCTTCCCAGCACACAGCCATGTTAGGAGCAGCGCTTTGGCAGCTCTCTTCCCTCACTGCCAATCTGATCACCTGTTAAAGATCCGTCACCTGCAAAAGAAAACATACATCAGCAACATACAGAGCCAAACCACACATCTGGTCTGGTGCATATAAAGCATGAAAAAGACAAAGAACAGAGTTGTCTCATCTCCAAGACTACATTCACTGGCCAAAAGGAGTGCATTTATAGATGGGCAGAGACAGGCCTACATTTTGGTCCTCCTCAGTCTTTGCTAGCTGCAGGGCACAATTAATATCATTCTCCTCCTCTTTCTCCTCACTCCATATTCTCTCCACCTCTCCATAATTATCTCTCACTACCTTCACCCGTGGAGTAGCAGCACCACTGGGTTATGGGAGGAATTCTCTTTGAAATCGGCCTCCTCCACCACTTCATTCAGTAGCCTCCACTTCTCCTCAGGCTTGCCTGTCCCTCACTATCCCACGGCTCTCCATCTCCTGCTGAGGTTCTGTTCTGGGCTAACCACACTGCATCTCTCCTGCCCACCTGCCACCTGTCAAACTGCCAATGCGTTTAATATTCTGGAGGACAACTGGGTTTCACACATGGACTGCCCAAAAGGTTGGCCTGCCGTGCAGATGGTCAATTGCACATACCATAAACCCTAAAACAATACCCTAACATTCTTATTAACTGACTGAAGGGGGAAACTACAGTTCCCATAATTCCTCCAGCTCTCTCATTTGTCCCATTCCCTGTGTCCTTTATCTTTATTTAATCTACATACAGTCTCTACAGCATTAACTCTAGGGAGTCAGCTTTGCCACTTAAAGCTATTTTTTCTGGCTGAGTGAGATGAGTTGAGATGGCATCAGGGATTGCTTGTTCTGACAGACAGACAGCGCACCAAAGAATACATCCACTATCTACCAGACAATGTGTGTCTCTCAGATGATATCAAAGACATTTGTATTACTAGCCTACAAAAGCAGCTCAAAATGGAAAGATATGAAGGTGTCTGGAAGAAGAGCTGGATATATCTGAGGAAAATATGGATAATCAAAGGTTCTTCATTAGCACTTAAAAAGCACGAGAGCCATGAAAAGAGAAATCGCTGGGGCTGGAATCATAAACGGTCGGGCTGGAATCATAAACTGTCGGGGTAGGGACCCTTTTCACAGCAACATCATCAACGTTTACATTGATTACATTATCAGCATTGCACATAATAGGCAATAACATGTAACTGTCTCGCAGCCTCCCAAGAGTCAATGCATTATTGGACTATTGGACTGGTTACTCTAGTACTGGTAACACTGTTGCACTGATTGCTTTCCGTACGTGTAGAGGGGCTGTAGCTGCAAATGTGAATTCTTCTGGGGAGGACGGTAGCCATAGGAGTCAAATCCACCAATGAAATCAACTGCGAAGAGAAAGACGACCAGCTTCAGGATATTGGAATGGACATAACAATAACATACTGTCAACCACCACACTAACACTGAATGTGTTTGGTGTTACTCACAGTTGTCTTCATCCTCCAGGAACACTTTACTCACATAGCAGGCGTACACAAAGCCAAAGAGCTGCATGGGATGGAAGAGGGGGGAGAGGGAGATGGAGGAAGGTTAGTCCAGCTGAATGACAGTGACTGTAAAAACACAAGCGTGTGGTTGAGGTTGTGTGTACTCACAGCTAGGAAGACCTGTAGAGAAGCGCTAACCACCTCTATGTACTGATAGTCTAAGAGGCAGCCACTGATGGTTATCACGTGGTGGTCCTGCAGAGCCAGCTGGGAGTCTGGAACTGTTGTCACCAGGCAGCCAGGGCCGTGCTCCATCCACCAGGAGCGATGCAGGGAGGTGTTGAATGTCATCAAGAAATCTCTCTCCTGTAGGAATGAAGAAATCCCTCAACTAGACAATAATTATTTCATTTTGTCAAGAAGGTAAAGAAAATGTAACAAAATGTTATTAATCATCCCGGTTGCTTGGGTTTACTCGTGTGAACTGCGAAGACGATGAATCTGAAAGTGTGTAGAACTTTCGCAAAGGCATTCAAAAGCTTAGCCGTTAAGTCTCCCCCAGTGGGCACATTGACTTACATACGAGTTGACCCGTGGTCACACCATAATGGCAAATACGCTTACCTGTGAGAGATGTCCCACTTCCAGGTAAAAACAAATGATGAAGGAGTTCCAGCCAACCCAAATAACCAACCACACTGCATACTGGCAGGATCCAGCAGGGGGTGGGGAAAAGACAACACATAAACTAAAAGTCAACTCCATCAGAAATTCACAATCAATAAATGAAAACCTGGGCATTTCATTGCAAACAGTCTGATCAGAATAGCGTAGCACTAAGATGAACCCCCCTCTTGATCTTATTTGAGCAACCAGATTCAGTGCGGGGCTATTACTGTTGTAATCCTCCATCAAACACATCTAAATCCTTATTTCTATACACATCAAACACTTGCTTTGTTCATAATCCGGCCTCTCGCCTCTCTGGCTCAGTCTCTGAGGGCCAAAGGGTTGCCACTACCCTAAGAAGCTTTGCTACCCCTAGATGGCACTGCCCACATTGTAGCCCGTGCACCAGGGTCTCTGGATTCTCTGCTAAACTAAGATGGCTCTGTGCAAGCGGGCTCTCTGACACAGAGCTGTCTGTAACACTCGGCTAATCTGAGCCAAACAACTCACTCTGCTTAGAAGAAGAGCAGTAATGATGATTCCACTGGCCCAGACTAAATACTAATCAACTGCTCACAGGGGTAGGGCTTAGATGGGGAATGATTCAATGGATCCTCTCTCTGTGTAATCCTGGGTCAGTGTGAAATGAGAGAATATGTTGCTAGGCTGACTGCTATGAGTTAATGATACACTGCATCCTGAACACCTGAGAGTCAGCACTGGTCCTGCTGCTATCATTAGCCTTGGAGAACCACTAAGGAACTCTCTCACAAATAATTAGGAGTAATTCCTTTTATGTCTATTATTGTTACTATTATTTTTGTTATTTTTATTAATATTATTATTACCATTGGTGTTACCAATTATTTGCTCACCATAATGCAAGTTCACAGCTTGTAAGTTTAAGTTAATTGTCATAAGGCTAAAGACGTCCAGTAATGAGTCAAAATGCTAACACAGTTCACTGTAAAGGTGAAAAATGCCAACACTATCTCAGTGAAGAGCAGGCTTAGGCAGTGCTGACTTTGTTGCCTGAGGGCTTTTTAAAAACTGTGTCTGATTACATTTTAATCAGGTTCCTCAACTACATCATCTGTGCTGTCATTGTCTAAATTGTTTTGCTCGTGGGTGTGCAGTGATTGGACTGAACACCATGTTTACCATATGTCTGCTGCCTACAACAGGTTGACAGTCTTGTGGCAGATAAACAGCATCCACCCTACCTTCTATTCACTAAATATGCTAACTATAAAAAGTACAGTTATTTCTTATCTCTAAAATATGACATGTGAAAGCGTGTGAGTGTTTGAGTGTATGCACAAGTCTCTCACCAGTATGATGTAACGTGAGCGGAACTGGATAGTGCCGAACACTCCCAAGATGACAGCCATGATGTGCAGGAAGTTGGCCAGGATGGGAGCCCACTGGTAGCCAAGAAAATCTATGACCTGTCTCTGTAGTGCAGCCACCTACACACAGACAGGCACACACAATTAAATGTCACACTGTACACTGCCTTTGCATTGGTGCAGCTGTTTCCATGGAAACTGCTGCCAGCCAGAGCCTAGTGGCCTGTGTAAAGAAAGAGGAATCTAAAAGAGTCCTGTTGTTAATTCTCACATCCAATATGGGGCCTATAAATTACTGATGGCACAATCTACAATTAAGTCGGGTTATTACCATATGACATAAGCAAAAGGCAGACGTAAAATTAGCCATTATCCAGCATATCGTAGAGAATATATAATAACAAGAATTCCTTTGCTGGTCCCCACTCACCAGCTGCAGGCTGCATATTACAATAAGAGTACATCTCCCGTCGCACCAAGCCATGATCGTGCGCGCTTAAGCCCGAATATCGGGCCGTTGGAGCTTCAAGCCTGCGGTCCAAGATGTTCCGGTTCTATTTATCAGCGAGCCGCCGGACCCTGCTCGCGGGTTCCTTGTGACTTTATCATACCGCCCAATTTATCTTTTCGTACAGGGTTACTCTCGAAAAGTCCTCCAAAGCCACGGTTCCTGCGACGTCTTACCACAACGCCAAACACCGGAGCAGCCACGCCTTCGTAAAGAGAATGAGCCAAGGTAGCACAGGGAGCAAAAAAACAATCGGCCAGAATGGTGGGCGATGAAGAGAGGGTGAAATAAACATCAGAACACACACGGTCGGAAACAATGCCCCGCGACCAAGACAGTCAAGATGTTAGCCAAACATGAGCTACCAAACCCCAACTACATCACTGGTCTAACTCACCGGTGTGTCGATTTGGTCGGAATCTATCGTATAGAGGAATAAATTGTTTTTGTTTTGCAGTCGTTGAAAACAAGAGGTGAGCGATAACCCACCAACCCCCACAGACAGACTCCAGACACCATCGAAGAACAGAGGAAACCTCAGCCTGGGAACCGCCGGGAACCCACAGCTCATGCGCGCGACCGACAGCGCGGGGCTGATAACAGAAGGAACAGAAGGAGTAGCCCAATCAACATGCTGCGTAAAAGACAAACAGTTAATTTACAGAAAAAGCCAACATTTTCTCAGTCTAATAAACAACAAGTTAGCCTTTACACATAGATGTAAACCGTATTTCGGATATAAACCTACATTACCTTCCTACAATAGCGTAGGCCTACACTAAGATGATTAATTAGCTCGCATGTAGGATATTTCATCAAGTCTTATTCACTGAACAATATAGACACTCACACAACGCTGTTAGGCAGATAGACAGCTTATGCATGTACTGCTGGTTGGTCTGAAATTGAACTATTTTTGGTGAGAAAAAAACAAGCATAGTCAATCCACAAACATTTAAATGGTGCGCAACTGATTAGGAAGAGAGTTTATTTTAAAAGATAAGCATGGAATAGAATAAAGAAAGTTCTCCGTTGAAATACTGAACTGAATTCATGAATGGTGAAAGTTATTTTTTCCTGTATGAACTGGACTTTGAATTAGGTAGGATTTTGTCCACTCATATAGCCCTACATTAATGTCCATTAAAATATACCCTACTCAAGCTGAGTAGATAGACACTGAGGATCATTTAGACATAATAGAGCATTGTAAATAAAACATAATTAAGAATTAATTGTATATGAATTAGATTTTATTTAGACATACAGTAACATCTTTGTAAATGCAAATGTGTAAACCTATTTAATCTCACTTCTGTGTGGTTTGATCATTGAGCTATTGTCCCTGCAATAACTGTAGTTGTTTTTGGCAATGCTTGTTGAGAGATCCTTGGAAGAAAATTCTGTCTAAACTAGATTTACATAATTCTGCTCAATAACACTTGCAGTTCTTGGAGGCTGGTATTTGGGCCCAAAAAGGTCTTTTAATTTGTGAAACAATTAGTCAATCTACGAAGAAAGACACAATATACTATTTATCTATCTATCTATGCTAAAAGATTATTCATAGTGACACTAGTATAATCTGTAAATTGTTTTCCTTTTGTTGAAAGAATTTCCCTTCAGTTCAACCATGACATCTCTCTGCAGAAGAAACAAAATTATTATTATTATAGGCCTATACATTTCAATTATCATAAGTATATACAGACTGTAATAGAAGGTGTGGTGTACATAGGAATAGACACTGTATCTTTAAAAAATAAAATCCAAAAGAGAAAACATGAGAGGTCCTGAAGCTGAGCCTTGAGGAACACCTTCAGGCTTCAGTCTTGAGCTCTTGACACATTTTAACTGGAAAAGATTTTTTTTCAGGTGTAAGATAAACCAATTTAGGGCAGTTCTTTGGATGCTGGCAATAAACCTAAAAAAATCCATGGCTCTGAAATGGGTGAATTTTAACAAAGGCTATCACGGACATAAAGCCTGAGGGGTTATTTTGTCACCTTGCCTAATTGCCCCAAGTAATTAAAAAAAAAAAAAAAAAAAAAAGCATTAGCAAATTATTTCATTCAAAAGCTTGACTTGATGTGTTAGTGCAGAATTGTTGTACGACTCCAATCTCATCGTTGCAAGTTAGTTTGGCTTCAAAATAATATTGAATATGTATATATCAAAATGCTCAATATCTTCAAGTGAGAAAATTGACTGGAAAAGGGTTTTTAATATATTAGTAATAGTTTACATTTAGCATGTTCTCAATATCTGACCCAATAGTTTGTGAAAAAATCAAAGTGGATGAAGGGACAGTAACATAAAAAACATTAAACATTTCAAACTGGACATCTGTAAATAATTTAATGTGAAAGTATAACATTTATGTCATGATGTACAAAATGGTGTTGTCTCAGCACAAAACCCAGTAGATACATCAACTGTGGGTACGGTTTGCTTCATAGTCAACTTTCTATTAGGCAGCTTACCACTAGGTGGTGCTATGAACAAAAAATTCTCATTTACTTAAAGACGTGTTGTCAAAAAGATTGAAGTTGATATACCTGTACATGGCTGCATATGTTTTTTTTCATTATTTTGTTGTATCTTCAGCTTGACCCTGAATAACAAAAAACCTTAAGACTACATAATTATGTTGAATCAGCGGCTCTTAATCCTACAGTTGGAACCCGTCTCCTTCTTCTATCTACTTTGATTAGAGTCATAATGGTGATAATGTTCAGTCAAGGCAACTGGACTTGACTGAACATTTTGACTTCCACAACCTGGATGAATGAGAATCTTCACAGAAACAGAGCTATAATGGTGACCAAAGATTCTAGAGTAGCGCTCTTTGATGGGGACTATGAAAGTCCCAATGGCAAGGCGCCTACAATGCCTACTACAATGCCTACTACAACCCTAAGTGTGTAAAATTATTAAAAATAAACCATTCCTTATTAAATAGACATGCACCCTGGGTAGCCATCTCAAAATATGCATTATATCATAGTTTTTTGGAATATATGAAGGCTTTTTTGGAGTTCCAAGATGTCATAAAATGTAGGCCTTTTGGAACTAATTGACGTTAATGTGTTAAATTCACCATAATGGACGGATAAACTGAGAATAACCCTAGTTAAACACAAGCATATGTGTAAAACAAAATTAAGGCTTAGTGGCCCAGTGAAGATCTGGTGTTTTGATATGAGTATGTTTTAACTTATGAGAGGACAAATACAATTCCAAGAAGTGTCATTTCATTAATACTGATTGTCCATACACACTGTACTGTAGCAGAATTCATTTATGGAAATAAAAAATAGTATAGCTTAGCTTTGTGTGTGTGTGTGTGTGTGTGTGTGTGTGTGTGTTTGGAGTTGGCAGAATTCTTGAGTCCTAGCATATCAGGCAGATGATATTCAGGCTATAAGCAACCGCAGGTCTTGACCACCATATTGCGATGCTTCTTGAGGATGACATTGTTGTTGTCGTCATAAAAGAGCACAGATATGGGGCTCAGTTTGGTGGGGGCACAGCATGCTTTTGGCACTTCATCTGGTTTCATGAGGTGTACCTGTTCATGGAATTACAAAACATTTATTTACTTCAAAATTCAAATACTTAAAGTGAAAACATTCACTTTCATCAAAATGAATTCATGGCTTTGATCAAGGGACGATGAAATGTATGCACCCCGCCCAACAGCAACCTAACAGAGTTGTAGACAGAGCAAATAGCCGTGGAGCAGAAGTGCAGCAGCAGAATGGATAAGATAAAACTGACAGACAAATGGCAGTGAAAAAAACACAACTGACCACTAGCTGGATCATGGCGTGGTTGGTGGCATTCATGCAAGCACCTAAGGGATAGTCGCACGCTCCATCACAGTAATAGGCTGAGTAACCTCGAGGAGCCAACACCCAGTCCTGAGGGAGACAAACACATGGACATGAACATGGACACGCACACACACACACACACCAGTCAGACTATCAGAACAGCTCTGCAATTATGAAGTTGTAATCTTGCTTATGACAAGAATTGTGGAAATCATGTCACAAAAAGCAAAGGTTCTGCCATTTGGTTTTGTTCTACTGAATTATAAAACAATTTTTCCACACAACTGTTCACATTTGATTAACCATTTTGCAGTATGCACACATAGAGTGTGTCTTTAGCATAGTTTGTGGACAGTATGTTCTAGAAGTCAGGACATTCAGATGGCCTTGGCCCAACCACAAAAGAGCACGTTCAGATGTGTGGTGATGGCATGCTTGAGAGAAAGCTAACCTTCCATCCTAGATCACTGAAGCTCACATAGAGCTCATGTCTTTTGCAGGCCTGCCGACCACTGGAGGGGATCGGATCTGTGCACGGGAAGGTAACCGCTATTAGATTCAGACAAAGGCAGAACAGAACAGGTTTAGCAGAACACTTTCCATGACTCCTTTTCAAGCTCACCAAATATCCCTGGGCGGTTAGGATGTGGCAAGACATATTTGTGTTTCTTCTTGCGAGGATTGTGTCTGACAGCTCGAGGGGGGCGGCAGGGGGCCTGGCTGGCCCGAAAGAACGTCACCATGAAAGGCTGCTTCGAGCGGGGCCCCTGGCGACCAACCAGCCTCACCAGTCCTGGAGACAGCGAACGGTCTGGAGAAGAGGGAATGAGGTCTGTGATTAATACAGGTTTGGGCCTGATGCTTTACAAGACAAACTTAACCCCACAAGCCATGTGACACAGCATGGTGAATATTATCAGCATCTGCTCATTACTAAGTCCTTTATCTGTGTCTTACACTCAAAAGCAGGTAATGGCAGGTAACTATTTCTTTTGAATTAAACAACTTCTATGTTTTGGAAGCACCCTGTGATCTACATTGACACATATTGGTCACAGGGATATAATGTGCAGCTCTCCAAAATCATCTTACCTATTATGAACGTGCTTACACTGAGGCCATTTATGAACTATTAGCTATTTGTTTATTTTTTTGTCAGAGATGTGGCAATTTCGACCTCTAGTCCGTGCCTCACCTTCCTCAGTCTCCACGTACAGCCGAATGCCCAGGTTGCTCTGCGGGTTCACCAGCCAGCGGTTACTGGCTGCAGTCACATCAAATACCAGCCAGCCCTCCTGCCTGGCTGGCACTGACTGCATGTCCAGCAGCACCAGATCTGGCTCCCTGAAACAGAAGCCATCAGAGGCACATGTTACTACACCAGGAACCACAACCAGCAAAAAGAATGTCTGACCGGACCTGACAGCAAAATAATCTATCAAAAAAAAAAAAAATTAAAGAATCAAGAATCAAAAATAGGTCTGCATTCATAAGCATTAGTGCGTGTGAACATGAATGACTCATGTTTGCATGAGTGTTGAATGAATTTCTATGTGGCTGATGTCCTTGCTGGGATGGGGGAAAGGAGACTCTCCGCACATTCATGACTATGGAGAGGATGACGTCAAAGTGTGTGACTACTGAACCAAGTACATGCTAAATACATTAGTGTATAGCTCAATAGGTACTGGGGTTCTATAATTGACCAGCTGATCTGTGGCAGAAGTAAATAAATCCATTCATGTTACATCAGATGTGCACTGTACTGTACTTGTGGTGAAGAAAATGGCTGAATAGACTCAAGCAGAGGTCAATGGTTTGTAATATATTTTCAGTCAAATGCTTCTGTCAAGACCTTTCTCATCAACTTGCTCTGTATTGAAACCAAATGAGAAAACAAAGGAGGAATTGAACATACTGACTGTGGAACACCTGTGACTATTGTCATGTGCAATCATGTCATTGTATAACTTATTTACGGGGGGTACATAAAAACGCCATTAACAGCAACTGACAACCTCATGAATGTACCACATAAGTCAATAGACTTTTTTTTCAGAAGGCATACTATTAAGACATGACTTTGTGTTTGTTTCAGGGAGTGCAGCACCTGTGTTTGTTCTCTCCATGGATCTCGTAGACAGAAATATGCAGCGTGTGATTGGCTCGTGGACCCATGGGCAGGGTCTTGTAGATGCGAAACTCTGCCGCTGTCACCGTCTCACCCTGAGGGAGGGGTTTGAGGTCGAATCGGAACTGCTTCCAGTACGGACGCGGTTGAAGCAGGCCTCGTTCATGCTCCTCTGGAAGGAAGAAAAATTATTAAATTAAAAGAATTATAAAATGATTTACTTGGTAAAGCAGTTTTCTTTGTCTTTTTAAATGGCTTGCTTCTATCATTTTTGTACCGGTGTATCCAGTGTATTAAACACCACTTCATAGATTTAATATAGTATATTATCTTTATGGGAATTCATGCTCTCAATTTAAAATTCAAATTTGTTGGGGTTTTTTTTGAAAAATGAGCAAAGGTCCACATATCAATCCTTGCGGGATTCCACTGAAGCTTTATGTGCGACTGAGGGACAGCGAGAAAGGGAAACTGAAAGAGCCAATCCCAGGGATGGAGCAGTGGTGAGAGGATGTGGGCGAGAGGATAACCACAAAGCAGCCAGTGTGTCAAGAGGGAACAAGAAAGAACTGCAAAGAAAAAAAACATGTATGTGAGAAGAATGAAAGGTACAAAGAGAGACAAAGAGATAGAGGGCATGAAGAATGGCAAAAGAGGATTTATTGTGTGACCTTGCTGCGCACACCGGAGCAGACTGACACCCCCGGCCTGGACCAGAACGTTCTGTAATTACACCCCGGCAGCCCAGCAGCACTGCACCACTAATTACAGGCTGCTCAGATATATATAGAGAGCCATCCAGCAGTATTTTCATCTGCTGAGTGCTGCAACAAGGCCTGTAATTCCGCACAGCTGTGTGCACTGAGCCGCATCTCAGGGTCCAGGCCTGGATCACGGACCGCACTGGAGCGGTCCGCCATGCAGGGCTTAGACCCTGGCCTTAGACTATCTATTCCTGTAGTTCAGCCACGTAGTTTGTCTATCAACTGTCTCATTGATATACATGTAGCTACATGCTAAGTCACACAGAGGAGGTTAGTAATTACACTTTAGCATATGTACAATGTAATTTTGTATATGCAGACACACAAATCTGCTTTTATTAGTGATTGTGTACAGCACAAAATACCATCGAAACAGTTTGTGTAATCCATAATAAATGTATAATGGTCGTATAGCCACCTAGAGTCTACTATTTCAACTCATGAGTATTCAGTGGGTTCCTAAACTGGTCCTCTGAAGGAGAGGAAGAAGACAATTGGGAAGAGGATGTTTTAATTTATTTGGTGATAAGAATCAGAGCTGTCTGAACCACAACAGGAAAACAGTCTTTACAGTAATAGTGGGAACGTCTGACGGGAGAATTAGGACAACTCTACACCCATCCACCCAACAAATACCAATCATAATCAGCATTTTTATCTCTGGTGGTCTCTAGACTAAGATGACCAGCTGTAGTCGACTACTCAGTCCCTATGTTTTGATTATGCAGGACTCGTAGTGTATTCCAAAACTGCAAAGTATTTTATATGAGGACTACAGACATGATAAATGAAAAGCAGTTAAGGATACTCTACTAGCAATTTGAATTTGCATGATTTTTTCCATTCTGCATTTTCTATACCTAAGCTATGACAGGAATCTACACCAGAACAGTTGAACTTTGACCCTGTCCACATCCATCACTTACCCACGTTGACAAAGCTCATGACAGTGTCGGCCTCGCTGACGACGGTGCCGAGAGGTGGCATGTGTGTGCTGATAGTAGGGAAGGCGTGCGTGTGAATGTGTCCCGTTCCGTCGGCGGCAAGCCGGCCAGCCCCCAACCCTTCCTCGCCCTCGGACACCGCATGGTACAAGTCTAGCATGAAGAGCGGCGCAGCGGAGGGAGGACGCAGCGGCGGATGGGGTCGGGGTCGCCCCGACAGGCCCAGTACAGAGAGGATCTCCCGCTGCATCTCCTTCTTTTCGCGGCCGCTCAGGCGTCGAAAACTGGAGTGGACCACCCCCTCCACTCCGCCCCACACACACAGCAATACGCAAACAGGCAGCAGAAATGCCAGGGGGGATAAGCTCCTACCCTGGCTTTGGTTGATGCTCCTCCGACCTCTCCAACAGCTGGAGTGTCTGTATCCTTCAGAGCTGCTGTTCTCGCAATATCCTGCAGAGTTTTGATTTGAAGGATCCACTGCCATTTTTGCGTTATTTTGTGGTCATTAAAGTTTGAAATAAAAGTAAAATACAGCGCGGCAAATTGACTCTTCCTCTCAACCCAGGACTCTTAGCATTTTAAACAACCCAGAATGTTGGATCTGTCACAGCACCAGAAAAAAAGCACAAGTATAAAAAGTACAAACGTTTGCGCTTGGTTTTATTATAGCCTACGTCCTGGAAGACAGTTCTCTGTTGTCCGTGTTTCGTTAAGAAAGGGCCGTATTTTTTCCTCTCATTTCTCCCTGTGCTCTTTACTTCCTCTGAGTCCACGTTTAGTATGCCTCCAAAACCACTGCAACACTTGCTCCTTGAAGAAGTCGTTTCTAACACACATCCAGAGGAATAAATGACTTGAAGGGGAACAACGACCAGAGCAGAGACATATAAATATGTATTTTGACGAAGTTACTGACTCAGCTCCTCGAGAAATGAGTTTGGAGAGACATAAAAGGTTGAGGAGAGCAGGTGGACGTGTGCTGAGCACAGGCCAAAATATGATATATGAGTCACAACAAAAATAAATAAAATAGGTCAGAAGAACAAGTGAGTCTTTCTTCGGAGGTTTCCAAATCAAATGTCACACCTGCCAATTCTCCAGATCCAGCAGCAAGCCTCAGCGTGATCAAAACCACACTGTATATCCACAAAGCATGGAAATCATCCACAGCTAATCCTTCACTGAAAAACCAGGATCTCAATATTTCATCCACCTAAACTGGTTACATCTAAAAGAAGCCCGATTTCCCCCCCTCCTCTGAAGATCTTCAAAAAGTTAAAAACCGGTTCCTGTTTTCGCAGGAGGAATAGATCATACTTTTCTCACAATCCATGTCAATTATAGATTCCTTAAATTTATCATTTTGCTAATTCGACACGAGAAGCAGTGTGTATAATCCTGCAAGTGTAAACTCACTCAAAGCCCTCTGGTGCTCCTGGCCTTCCTCTTGCTCTGACATGAGGCACAGTGTGTAATCCTAGAAGCCTGCACATCACAGGATGCCCCTCTCAGTGAGGGTGTTTTCAGACTCTCTCACTCTCTCCACAGCCCTTGATGACTCTTCTCCCTCCTCCTTACCCTTTTTCCCCTCTTTTACTCATCCACCCTTTCTGCCGTGTTATCTAGTACTGCTGTTTTTCCAAGACATTTTATTTGCTGACAGAGACCGATAGAGGTATGTATTTTATACAAATAAATCTTTGGAAAAGTCTGTAATTATGGAAAATCAAGCTTCCATTAAATAAACACGAAGTCTACAGAGGCTGTTGCCAAGTGTAAATGTCTTCATCCATCTTAATGGACGTGTTGAATGAAGGTTTGTGTTAATGGCACATGAGGATTTCTGCACAGGATCTTACGAGGAACAAACGCAAATATAGAGCAGAGAGTTTATGTCTGAGCAAGTCCTGCTGTACGTGTGTGTGTGTGTGTG
>JAGFZM010000108.1:1072950-1152448 GCA_017657215.1 Limnothrissa miodon | reverse complement strand
TTTGAAGGAGTGTATTAATAAAATGCTTTCTCAGTGTTTATAGCATTGGGGTCCCAATGTCTTTTGTAAAGACTAATTGTGTATTTGAGACAAAGGCGTTGCATTGATAGTTCTATTGACCATAATGTATATTTATGTAATGTATTGTAATCTATTCTCTAATGATTTTTTTCATATCGTTCTATTACAATACAATATAATGAAACTCATGTCTTTTTGATTGCTTCATTGCATTTAAAACACAATATTTCACAGTAGATAGAAAATCTGGGATATGATTTAAAATTATGTATGTCACACCGAATAATACATGAGAAAGTTAAAATATTCATATAAATATATACATATTACAGAGACAATACACAAAAATAATCTCAAAGCATAATATCAAAGTTGCAATAACTTAAACATTTTAGTCCTACACATTTGCACAGTGAGTAAGGTGCAACCTTTCAGCAGCATTGACCCCTAAATCAGCCCTTTTATTACATTGCAAGGCTATCCCTCACCTCCAACTCAGCGTCTGTTCCCTTAAGATGTGACTATTGTCCCAGTGGTGGGAGAATCTAACATGATGTGGCCACCAACACTTCTCACTGGATACTGACTGTGAGAAAGTTACACACTCATTTACCATTTTTTTATATACAAGCACAGGTATGATTAAGATACTACCTAAAAGTGCAATCAGCGATTTTGGATGTTGATGTTGCGATGTTGGAGCTTGTGTTTTTGACGCTTTACCATCAAAGCTTCCTTTTTTTTATCAAGCACAAAACAGAATGTCCCAAAGAGGAAATTCACCCTGCCTTCAGTGTATAATTTTTAAGGTCAATGCTGACACTGTTAATTTTTTTTTTTTTTTTTCAGTTTTTGGACAAACATTATTTAAACACAGATGACTGACCAGAAATCACACACCTCAGTCGTGTGACAGCTAGCATAGACGACTGTACTTCATACCCAGTATTAAAACATGTCATTGCTGTCTTGGCATGGCGACGTAGGATTCCTATGATGTACAAAACTATTTTCAAGATATTGTTTTTTTTGTTGTTGTTATTGTTGTTGTTTAAGCTCTTAATGGTCTTAAAGCCCTTAATGAATCTCTCCACTGGAGGGGGCTGAAATTCTATCATGCCTATCAAATGTTCTCATTCTTATCCCAGTCTTATCAGGACTATAGGGATGATCCAAATTGATACTTGGATTGTTTCTTAATAAATTCATTTTAAAATCTATACCAAAGATTCAATGAAATGCAAATATTCATTTTAGTTGACCATAATTTCTCTCAATTTCTTTAACCTTAGGGCATAATTAGGACTGACTCCCCTACAGACGGGGAGGAATCAACAAGGCACACTTCTATTGTTCAGTGGGAGCTCAATGGGCAGAGTGTGGGAAAGTTCTGGAGAGGAGAGTCTCAGTAGCTAGTTTACTAGCACCCACCAACCCACAGGGGAATACCACAAAGCCACCCACACATTCAGATCTGGGAGTATAAATAGAGGAGGTGAAGCCAATGCTGATCAGATTCAATCTACACAGACAGATCGAAGGCACCGATAATTATTTCTGGAGCAGCATACTCAAGGGATCATGTGAATCTACCACATAATGTATGCTTGGCTTCCTTTGAATTATCTAATGTATTCTGCATCTTTTAAGTTGTTTGTATTGAAAAAGTAGGTGTATTCATATGCCTCTTTTTGCAGATAAGAAAACCCATTGTGGAGAGGATGCGCAGAGATCACAACAACAGTTTTGAAGAACTCAAGGCTCTTCTGGGTCCACAGCTCCTCGAAAAGCAGTTCCTAAGATGAGAAAGCTGACATCCCCAGACATGACGGTATAAATTCTGAGACAGCATCTTCATCCAGTGAATACTGCTCCTTCATGTAATTCTTCCAGCCAGGTGTGCTCAATACCTTGTTCATTTCCTGCAAAGACTCCCTTGAAGAGTTGCACAACCATGCTGTGACCACTTAGTGATGACTACAAGTGGAAGTGTGTCTCTTGTCAGTTGGATGCTCCTGTCCTGCATTTTCAGAGTAAAGACATGGTTTCAGTTAAGAGTGCCACCTGGAGGTCATGGCAGAATACTAAACAGAAAAAACTTTGACATGACCAAATTGGTCTGAGATGATTTCCTAAGAACATTTACCTTTTGTTTTCTTTATGTCAAAGAATATGTTTTATTCTGTTCAAGAAATATACCTTTTGCATCTTGCAAAACATTTGTCTTCTATGAAGACAGGAAAAATAGGACTATTGGTTTTAACCTGCAAATTACTGCAATAGATTTTGTTATGGTTTAACATTTACCATTACCATTTAACATTACCATAAAGAGATCAGCCAATGAGGTTCTTTCCCACCAGAATGATTGTGATGTCATACAACTACAAAATTATATTGCCTGTCACTCTAATATAATATTAATATTATTGTGTTGATGCTTAGATGCAGAAAGATGCTTATTCATGCAAGTGTGCAAAATTCTACTCAGCCTCAACCCACTCAGGAAAGGCTTTTCTCTTCTGCTTGTGCATGTGAATCACTGGTTTCTCTGCAATTAAAAAATGTAAAAGTGATATAATTATTATTTCAAATATATGTGTTTTTTAATACACTTTAATACACTAATTAACTTTTTTGAAATGTGTTCTGCACACTGCAACATTTGACTCAAAAACAACTTGTCACACAACGCAGTCATGTGCAGTCTGTATACAGTGCAGAGCAACATGTGTTGTCAGATACACTGACCCTAACATCAAAGGGCAGATTAACCTTCCTTTCAAGGTCAGACATTTCCCACATCCACACAGTGGGTCTGTGGATCCACGATTGCAGTCCTGTTCCCTTGAGGTTTGACCATTGTCCACCCGCAATGGGAGAAGCATGTGGCAGCTCCACGTTCCTCATTGTGATCATCATTCTCAGCCATTGGCTACTGACTGCGAGAAACTCCAACCAGCCCAAGACCCACACATTCATGTCTGGGAGTATAAATAGAGGAGGTGAAGGAAATATACTTTTTGCATTTCTAGCAAAGGTTTTTGTTTTCTATGAAGACATTTTCATTATAATAATGACTGTTGAATATTATTTTGATTGAATGAATATTTGTTGTAGGGTAGCCTCGTGGTTGGGAGAGTTTAGCCAAGACAGTGACCAAACGTAAGGTGAAAAATATATATAAGTTTATTTAACCAAAAAAAAACCCAAAGTGAGAAAGTATAGACAAAAATGTAAGAAAAAGAAAATTCAAAAAGACAAAACACACATAAAGTAAATTAAAACAAATGCGAAAAACTGTGAGTTGACAAACAACTGAAATAAACTCCACAGATCACAAAAACCCACAGCTCACGCCAGCTTGGGCTACAGCACTCAGGTGCAACAAACAAAGAGTCTCCTTCTAACAAAGGGAAGAGCTCCTGACCTTCCCTCCAAGAGGGTTTAAATACCTCAGGTGAAAAAACAGAAAAAACAGAAACAGAAAAAACAGAAACAGAACTGAACTTACATGCACTGAAGTACCAGTCTGAAACAAAACATAAAGCAAATCATACTTGACAGAAATACAAAGGAAATATATAAATAGTGCGGTGGGGTTCACACCGTGACAATATTATTTTTTAAGAAATTAGAAGTCTAGTGATTATCACTCCACAATAATTTCTGATAGGAGACTTGTTGTCGTGGTTGTTGACACCACATCATGGTTGTACATGATGACTGATATGCCTGGAGTCAGGTAACACTATTTCTGTGAAATTATTTATAGTAATATATCTTTGCTTTCAAAGATCATTTCAAAGTTAATATCTTATAAATACTGTGTTCAAGTATTGAATAAAGATCTCATTAGGGTGATATATATTTGACTTTCTTAACATTTAAGAAATTTTATGTTACCTTCAATTTAAAGAAATGTGTATTTGAGGTATATGGTCCCAATGTCTTTAATAAAGACTATTTTTTATCTCTTCTGCTTTGTTTGAATGCATTATTTCCCAAATACCAAAATATTATTTGCAATTCAACCCATGTCAATTTGATGGTTTTAATGCATCCCCAACTCATTCCAGTGTAGAAATAAGATATATTTTTATATTTCTTTTTTAGATTTTTAGATTTCTTTTTATATTTATGCTATACTAAAAGGTCTGTTTAGAATGCTTCCAAAGAAAACTTTGCATGGGTGCATGTGGGCTTATGCTTTTTTTAGCATTGCGGTACAATAAATCTTCTATTGATAATAAGTTATGTTAATTGCAAACCAGAAAGTCTAAACATCAGGATACAGCTTGCAAACAAATGTTAGCTCATTACTAACATGAAAATGAATTGTGTCGAGTTAGAATATTTATCACTGTCATTGTGATAATCAAAGAGAATGTTTTGTTATCTACCTTGCATGATACATATTACAGTAGATTATAAAAACACCATGAAATTAGTGTAACATTGTTTAACTCCCACCAACTAATTTTTTTGCAACATCTTTATTGAATTTCTTTATATATTTTTTTTTCTTTGTCCAGAATATTGCATAGAAATTCACAAACATCAATTAAAAACTAGGCCTACATCAGTGTTTCAGGCTTAGGTCACCATATGTAGGAATTAATATGCCACAGTAGCTGGGTCACTACCAACCACTGATCCACAGGGGAATTCCACACAGACAAATAAAAGTTCGACACATGTAAATACTAAAACCAGTGTAAAATGTACTCCTAGAGTACATTATCACGGGAGGACATGTGGCTCAAAAGGGCTTTACACACTATTACACAATATTGGTGAATAACATGTGCCCTTTCAGCAGCATTGACCCCCAACATCAGGTAAATCATCTGTATGCCCATGGACACTCTTTTCCCACATCTACACATTAAGGTATAGGCATATGAAATGGCACATCAAATGAAATTTGGACAATTTGGACAAATATGTGGACAATTTTTCAGTTATGTGAAATGTCCATGATGAAAAATAAAGTGGATATAGTATCTATAAACTCACATCTATGAGGCAGAGGTTTCTGTAGGCAAAAATGGCAAAAAGGGTGGGACCAAAGAGGGCTTTCACCTAAAGAGAGCTAGAAGAGCCACAATATATGCCCATTGAGACACAGCAGAGTTTTTAGCACAAAGTTAAAATGACGGAAAAGAGTGTGCTTTACAATGAACTATATAATTTGGCCATGTTTCCACAACATTGAAAGTACATACAACAGATTAACAAAGATGTGATCAGTGAGTATTTGCCACAGTTGGACAAAGTTACATGGGCCTAATGAAATGCAATATTTTTTAATAAACTTCCCTCCTTCTGTGTTATTTACTAGGCAAACCAAAATGTGTTTTATTTTTTATTATTAAAATAATTATTTTTAACGTCTTTCCCTACACATGTCACAGTGTCAACTTTTCAGGCATGAGAGATTATACACATAGTGAGTTAAAATTCTACACAAATAGTGTCAGGCTGTCTACACATCAGCATGTGTTGTTTTTTGACACATCTGTTTTTGCAGTGTGGTGGAGAGTTATGTTACAGACAGTCTTTCTATTTTACTTGTAGGCCTACTTGACAGGTGATGTTAAAAAAATGTAATGAAATAAAATAAATAGTATAGTTAACTGTGGGGAGAGTATCCTACCAACAAGGCAGAAGCCCTGCCTCCTAGAATTTAGTGTAGGCCTATATAATATCTGGCTCTCTGTATACCTTTGTGCATTCATGGTTAGGTTATGGTTATGGTTATAGTTATGTATATAGTATGTATATAGTATGTTTCCACAACATTGAAAGTACATACAACAGATTAACAAAGATGTGATCAGTGAGCAGATGTTCAAGATCATTGAAAAATAGTCAAAATAGTCATGCAAAATGTGTGCAAAATAGTCGAACAACAAACTAATAACTAATATTAACTGAATAGGACATATCGAAATTAAACTGAAAGTAAGTTACTGTGCTTCAATCACACAGTGTTAGTTTCTGGTTCATTATTTGGTCTATGATGTACTGAATTTACTAATTTTCCTTTGACAGCAACAGGGTTGTGTCACAGAGAATTTCTCCTTTAAGAGTTGGTGGTCTTATATTTAACCAATATTATTGTAAGTCTTTAAGATGTGACATCCCACAGACATAAGTTAACATTATAGGCACACTTGTATTTTTCACGGAGAGGCTGGAAGTGTGTGAAAGCTCTGGAGAGTAGAGATTCAGTTTCTGCATCAAAAGCAGCCACAGTCCCACTAAAGACTCCAGACAGACAAGGGAATAAGCATGTGCTGCGCCCCCCCCCCCCCCCCCCCCCCCCTCTTTTTTTAAATCATGCAAGCACAAAATGTATTGTGAGAGATATTCCAAAATCCTCAAACTACCTCTTTCTTAATTTCATTATGCTGTAACATTTTTTCCAACTTGATTTTCAGACAGACAGGTACAATTAAGTTAATTGCTGTCCATTAGACTTTACATTAAAGTTAGTGACAACGGTCAGTTGTTTATAATTGCTGTGCATATACCGGTATAGGGTAAAAATATTAAATATTTTAATTTCACCAAATATAATCAGGATATGGTTACTCCATGTTCTTCTTACAAACCACATGACAGGCTGGTTTGTTTCAGGACACACTTGGAACAGGCATGCACAGAAATGGCCTGAATTTAACTTAAAAGTATTAGGACTGATCACTATACCACACCTATTTTAAAACAGATGAAAAAAATCAGTTTATAAAAATATACAGTAAATCCGTGAACACAAGGCCAGACTTGCTACTGTTCAAACTGAGGTTTTTTCCCTCTGAATGCTTTTTGAAGCATGCTGGGTTTACAGCATAACACAGAGTTGCTTTGTCAACACGGGTGACTAAGCTTTTGTGATGCATAGAGGACTGAGTGTGGGAAACTCAAAAGAGCACTACCCCAGCAACATGCCAGAGGATCACTGATCACATCTGTTACATATGGAGACCTCGATGAGCATTTAGCTGTTGGGATTGATTGAACCAATACTCTGTCTTTTTAATCAAATATATTGAAGACATTACCTGAGAAATATGCTTCCTTGAAGAAAAAAATCTTGGTTACTATATCTTAGTGTATTATATTTCAGAGTGTACTTAAAGGAATTTGTACTGTATCAGTATTGATGGTCTAGATTGGGTAGCTTAGTTAAAAGGATGCACTGGAACACCGGAATTGTATACTCAGTGATACCAGTATGCACAGATTTACCAAAAACAAATAGTTTTTATATTCACATGGAGAAGTGTGTCTTCTCACTATTGACCCCAGCATCAGGCTTCAGATCAGGCTTCTTCTCAGGGTCAGTCCTTTCCCACATCCACACAGTGGGTCTGTGGGTATCTCTCCATCACTCCCAACCCAGCACCTGTCCCCCTGAGGTTTGATCATTGTCCCCAGCAATGGGAGAATCCAGTATGTGGCAGCTCCACGCTCCTCATTGTCCTCTGCAGCTCTGCCATTGGCTGCTGAATGTGAGAAACTCCAACCAGCCAAAGGCCCACACATTCATATGGAGATCTGGGAGTATAAATAGAGGAGGTGAAGCCAGTGCTGATCAGATTCAATCTACACAGAGAGATTTACTGTAAGCTATGGCGCCTACAATCACTTCTGCAACAGCATGCTCAAAAGATCACCTGAGTCTGACCCATAAGGTAAATATTGGAACCTTATTTGTATTGACTGTAGTGCTTACATTCTTTATCAGCATGTCACTTAAAATTAAAGAACGTATTTATTTATTTATTTATATATTTTTTCTTTACAGTTCAGAAAACCTATTGTGGAGAAGATGCGCAGAGATCGCATCAACAACAGCATTGAGGAACTCAAAGCTCTCCTGGGTCCTCAGCTCCTCAACCAGCAGCCTGATTCTAAACTGGAGAAAGCTGATATCCTGGAGATTACTGTTTGCCTCCTGAGGCAAAAGCTCCAGCATAAGACTCTGCAACCTTGTGATGCAGTAAACAAGGGATTTTCCAGGTGTGCCCAACAAGCTAATTCTATCCTATCTGAAGATCTGGTTCAGAGAACACAGTCCCATGGAACAGTGCTGAGCCAGTTCGACACCCTGAAGTCATCCTTTGCTGATGAGGACCTGCAAGAGTCAGCCCTGCCGGGTCTGAGTGTTTTGGATCAGCTCATTCTGAGCAAGGAGAAAAGTTCTGCCAAGGGAGCCCTCTGGAGGCCATGGTGAAGAACCTCAAACAAGTTCTTAAGTATGACCACATTGGTCAGATTTAGCATCCAAGGACACTCCTTTAAAAAAATATATTGATTGTTAATCCTGCAATTTCAGGTGTTCCTAGTAGTTCTATGAACTTTTTTACATTTTCTTTTCCTAAAGAAAGCATGTTAAAACTTTTGCAAATGAATGTCTTCACCTAATGATGATGATGTGAATGTATTTTAAAGGGTTGAACACGAAGATGTTCATCTAATTAGTTTAAAAAGCTCTTAATCATTTCTTTCACTGTTATATGACAGTGCTTTGGAAGCCATTTTACTGCATCACAGTGATGCTAGTATGTTTAATATTTAAGCATGCTACTCAAAAGTCCCATCAATAATGGGACCATCTATAGATCTCAGCTATGAGACAATGTGAGACATTCTTAATATTTATGAAAAAATGTGATCTCCCATGTGAGGGAATGTGATCTTTTCATTCATTATCTGAAATAAATTTAAAACTATCTTTTGATAAGGTGTTACTGTTGTCTTTTATAGACTAGCTTTTTCTATTATCTGTCTTATTTGAGACTAGTCTTATTGATATCTGATGATATCTGAGAATCTGAATCAGAAATTATTCAAGTGGTGTTTTTCTTTTGCAAAAACCTGTTAATAAAATATGTTGTCTCTTACATGTCATTGATGGTGTGTCATTCCCGATCAGTTCATGCTAAATAATTTAGATACAAGATTACTATCTTGGGAAACAAACAGATAAGAAGGCAATCAGAAACCCTTCTCTGTTTATAGCGGCCTATAAGGGGTTACTGACAATAACTTAATTAAAACCTGATAGTATTTCTTGGGAATAACACCCCTTCATTTGGGATAGGGGTACATAAATATTCAAGTTTTTATGGTAGCCTATCCACCATTGTCGACTAATGTATGAGTATGTCTAAAAAACTTGCAACTCTGTCACTGTGCCAGATAATGACACAGCCCCTTCTGTGCTGCTTTGAGTTTGGTCATCTTTAAAGGTAGCCTACCTGAAATACCTTAGATTTCCTTAGTTTAAACTGCAAAATCACAACTACACTTTTCTTTTTTATTTAATATTTCTAGGCTAAAACCTAGCCTTTAGATTTCACTTAAGTAAAAACATAACACATCCATGTAGCAGTAGGGGGTGTAGCTCCTTGACTAATGCAGAGGATAATGAGACACACTTCTATTGTTGCCCATTGAAGAACACTAAATGGAAAGAGTGTGGATAAGTGTGGTGGATTTTCTCACAGGTCTTCTATGGGTCAATGGTGTCAGAGCTGCTTAAGTTCTAAGCTCTGACATTTTTATATCAATACAAACATTGTGAGTGAAAATAACAAATCATAATGATAGTTACATGTACAAATGCAATGAGATTACTACTGATTCTTTTTTCATAAACAGTGTATTTTGTACAGTATACAGACAACATGTGACTAACTCACCAAATATGTAACTGCAAATGCAAAAGCAGACCTGTTTGTTTCTTTTTGTCTCATTTCTAATT
Source organism: Limnothrissa miodon (assembly GCA_017657215.1). Classification (NCBI taxonomy): domain Eukaryota; kingdom Metazoa; phylum Chordata; class Actinopteri; order Clupeiformes; family Clupeidae; genus Limnothrissa; species Limnothrissa miodon. The sequence continues at coordinate 1,142,649 of JAGFZM010000108.1, read as the reverse complement.
TGCATCACAAAAATTAATAATTGATTTTCCAGTAGTCTCTGTTATGATTCATAACTCTCCCTTTAACAGACTGTCTAACTGAAATTAATGAAAATAAGAGCAAAGTTAAAATAAAAACGTTTCACTTACCCACTTACAAACCTTTTGTATGATTTGTTCACATTTTTTTTTTTTTTTTTGCTTGAGATTTAAACATTTTCTATTATATTATTTATATTGTATTTGAAGTTCAGAGAATCTTCTCAGAGTGGTCTGCTGAATGTAATTAGCATAAGAAGGCACACTTCTTTTGTCATGAATAAAACCTAGTAGCGGGTAGTGTGGGAAAGCTCTGGAGAAGAGAGTTTCAGTTCCTGATCATTAGCATCCACAGTCCCACTGGGGGTTACCAAAGCACAGGGGAATAGGCACAAATTAGGAAGTCATCATTTCACCTATCAACATTCTAAAATGTATTTTCATTGCATACAACATATCAAATGTTGCATGCTGAGTTTGAAAATGTTGAAAGTATTAGGAGGAAAAATAAAGAAAATAAGAATAAACAAGTAAAGCACTGTCATTTTATCTGGCATTCCTTAAGACACAGTTTAGACCTGCAAACAAATTATTGTGGCAGGTTGTGTGTGACGTTAGCTGCCTCAGATACTGTAAAATCACTTGTTCTCTGAATTAATCCTGTTGGAAATATTATTAGGCTATTATTAATATTAACATGAGGGTGCTGCTGCCATTAAATTGTTTGCCAATAGCCCATGGTGAAAATGTGTTTCTGTGAACAGGAATAAGTTCAAATGTTCAAAAGTCATCTGTTAACCCTACCCTGACAAAGGAACTTTGTGTTTGGAAATTATTTACTGGTCCCATCAAACACTATACCTAAGTAATAAAAAAAAAAAAAAAAAAAAATAAAATAAAAAAAAATATATATATATATATATATATATATATATATATATAAACATATATAAACAAGAACATCTTATCTTATATTGTAGATCTTATTATTATTTGTAAATTTGTTTTTTAAGATTATTGAGTAACATCAGACACTGAATTGACCCCAACATTAGGCATCTGATTAACACTATACCCAAAGGGTCAGTCCTTTCACACATCAACACAGTAGGTCTGTGGGTCTCTCTCCATCACTCCAAACCCAGTAGCTGTTCCCCTGAGGTTTTGACCATTGTTCACCAGCATTGGGAGAATCCATCATGTGGCAGCTCTACACTCCTCTTTGTCCAATGCAGCTCTGCCATTGGCTGCTGACTGTGAGAAACTCCAACCAGCCCAAGACCCACACATTCATATGGAGATCTGGGAGTATAAATACAAGAGGTGAAGCCAGTGCTGATCAGATTCATTCCAGATTGAGATCTGCAGACAAGATAACCCATGATGCCAAAAGCATTTCCAAGATGACTGTCCCTTAGGAGCACCCTCTGCTTCACCAGGTAATTTAGATTTCCAACAAAATATTATTACACAATTTCTTTGTCATGACAACATACAATTTCACATGTGAAAGAAATTATTTATTAACCTTGTCATTTATCTTCTTTCAGATGAATTGAAGGTGATGGAAGATGCATATCACTGATCTACAGCACCTTAACTCAGGCTCAGGGTTTTTCACCAGACCAGGTGATGAAGGATTGATCAGTTTTTCAATGAAAGCAACTCTACTACATCAAGTCAGCTTCCTCCTGCAAATGTGATTGCACTGGACTCTCCTAGAGCGCCTAAATTCCTGTTCTATTTATTGATGAAGTAGAACACACAGCCCGGTGAGCTGCTTCCCAAATGGTTACCATTTCTGGAAGCAATGAGGTTTGCAAAAGAGAGAGAGTGTCTGTTGCGAACAGGCAAGCCTGAGTGGATATTTTGTTAAAACAGAAAGAGCGCCCAAAAGCGCCATCTCACTCTCACTGAATGGCTAAAACAGGCATATGGCAGCAGTAACTGATTAAAACTGAAGTCTAGACCCTGCTCAGGCAGCGCCCTCTACTGTATTTAGCTGTTATGACAGCTATTGCTGTTAATGATGTGTTTTGATTGTCCAAAACATTTACTGAAATTTCAAGGCTATTTTGTGAATACTTGCTTACTACTAGATATCTAAGTGCATATAATTCTGTTTTTATTTTAAATTGATTTGTTTTCTGAGAAAACCTGGCAAAAGTTATTGTCAATATTATTTTTTATGCCTTTGCACCAATGTAAGTTCATTCAATGCAAAAAAAGTTAAAACATCTCCTTTCTTAGGTGTGCCATTTTTGTATACCATCTTCCATGAAGATGTTACTGAGTTTATGTTTAACATTTATGTTTAGGTTGTCATTTATGACTTCCTACCCACACAAAGTTTCTGATTCCCACATGTTTAAGTGTAGTTCTTTCATCACTATGTGACGACTGGATTGGTTATTTCTGTTTATTTGTAAAACTCTGAATCTTCCCCTAAAAGAGGCGTTCATTTCATACTCTGTTAAGAGTGATTAAAATGTTGTTTGTAATATCCCAGATTATGTTCTGGCACCCTTATTGATGACATAATGCTACACACCAAATAAACGTTTGTGTCAATCACAATTATATGCTTTCTCTAAATTTATCACTGTAAAATATACTTTTTACTGGAGTTCCATAATAACAGTAAAAAAAAGATCAAAAGCTACCATCTTTTTAACTGGTGTTATACTCCAGCCATTCCACTGCAGATCACAGCCTGGGCTGAGGAATTTCAATAAATAAATCTTGCTTATAGGTCCACAGACGTGTTGACAAATTCACAACAAACAGATAAATACAAGGAATGTTTAATAATAATATGTTTAAGTGTCATCAATACAACATGATTTGAAAACAATCACTGTTGAATTTGATCTTGGGGGTACATGATGTCACACAAAGCCTTTACAAAAGGCAATATGTTAATTGAGAACATTCGCTCAATATTCGCTCATCACACACATAGGCTAATGTAGACTAAATGTGAACTGACTGAGAAATAGATTCCATTGGATGCGTCAGGCCTACAACTTTAAACTAATGTCAGACCCCAGTCTAATGGAATATATCGTTCTTGTGACTAATTTTACCATGGTCTCCACAAAGATTTTCGCGCTCTTAGTGAGGACTGTCGCTTTAAAGGCATGCACAACTGGGAGCGTGGCTCTGTAGACAAACGCGTTCTCTGGTGAACATAGAAACGTTTTATTTGCTCCCTCTCTGCAGGCTGCAGTGGTGCGTGCAAAGAGAGGTGACGAAGTGTTTCTTGCAGACAGTGGGAGAAACCACTATGATAGCTTCCATTCGATTTTGAACAACCTTGTTCCCTCAGGAATTGCACAGCCATCTCTAAGATGTCAGCTTTCTCAAGTCTGGCCGTAGGCTGGTCTGGACACTGGTTTGATGGATTTGTTTGAAGCAGTATCCTCAGCTCCTCGATGCTGTTGTTAATTCGGTCTCTCCGTATTTTCTCAACAATTATTTTGCGGCACTGAAAAAAAATAACATGTTAATCTTCATTGTAAATCTGTGTATTCTGATCGAATAGGCTACAATACATATCAACAGACCACATAAACATTTGAGAACATTTAAGTTACCTTGATGCTATGCCTTGCGCATGAAGAACTAATGATCTCGACTGGAAAGTCCCTACTGTATCCGTCCAATGCCATGGTAGAAGCGTTTCGTGCTGTTGCTCGTGTAATAGCGTCAAGTGTTCTCGCAGCTATTTATACGTCTGAGACACAGTCTGATCCTCAACACCTTCGATGTTCCCACAGTTTCAACCAACCATTGAATTGCAGCCAATGACAATATCTTTTACGGCTCTCCTAAAAACGGCTGGGACTGTTCCTCTGTAAGTGTGGGAAAACAATGACACGAGCCACTGAGAAGCACACCTAACACCTGCTGGGACAGACAGCGCGAGCTGGCAAGTTATATGGCGGGGGTGATAAAGTTCCTCAGCCACGCTTCAGTCCTTTGATCTCCATGTCACAAAAAGCTGTAGACGTGAGATACACTCATGGGAAACTTCGCCACACGCTTTCAACAAACTAATACAACGTGCGTACGCGTGTGTGCACATATGTGCGTATTTATGTAGGCCTATCCCTGTTGTCACTGTGGTGTTCATTCTGCACAGGCTAATTTAGGTCCCTCAATTTCTTCTAACTCCGGCATTGTATACGTAAATAGTTGCTTAAAAGTGTTTATGAACCTGCCTGCGTGTGCATTGTTACTAGATGGTTTTGTAATTTTCTGATGGTGAATAGCCGGAACACTTCTTTCATGGATAGGGTCAGTTTGTACTGCACATAATATAATTCATACAGATGCAGCTTCATTTCTTTCAGCTCACCCAACGCAAAAGGCTGTGTGAGTTCCTGGAATGCAACAAAAAGAAAAACTATGACCATACTGCACAATTTTACAACTGTTAATGTAATAAAACAATGATGCAATTAATGGGTGTTTGCCTTCAACTGCATCCGTTTTATTTTTACTACTAATTTAATAACCTACCCATATCAAAATGGAGACTGTATTTGGACAAAAGACATTTAGGTGTGTCCAAGGATTATGGACATATATCATGTGAAAGCCACACAGCCTCAATGGTCATATGACATCAACATAAGCAGAGCCTAATGAGATATACTGAAATATTGTCCACCGCAGAGGTCATAAAAGTGCTTTGTAAACAGAAGGTCTTTTCTGATAAGACAGGGAAGAGACGTAGCTCCCTCTCTCATCTCTTCACCATCTGCAAGAGCCTTATCAGCAGCTTAGAGGTTCCCAGGTTATAAAACAATTTAAGGGTCCCCCACACCCATACGTCTGTGTTTGTCTGGGTTAGCCACAGAAATGTCTACAATAATCTCTCTAGTTCTCAGTTTCTCTAGATATCTCTATATCTCTAATTCTGTTTTCATAAATAACAAATGAACACTGTTGATTGAACACAGAAATAAAATTTGGAATACCATGTGATCACATGCTCAACAAGAATTGTTTCCCACATAACACTATACATTAGTTTGTGCCTAAATACTGAATGGGCATTTGTTGTATGTGTGTGGTGGAGGGCGTATATGTGGTCACACAGATTTATCGAGGAATGTGTGTAATTTTGATTTGGGCTGTTGTAGCCACCTCACCCACTGGCCAGAGAGTGTGGGAAACCTAATCTTGCCCGGGACTCATGACTTTGTAATGCTAATGAGCTCCTATAAATAGGGCTGGGAATCTGCCATGACAGACCAGTTGCCTCAGACAACCCTATGCACTCACCCTCTCTGCAAGAATGGCACCTACTATCAGCTCTGACTTTACCAATCCTAAACTTTCCAACAAGGAAAAGCACAAAGTAAGTACTGCTTTTCATTTTAGTGTTAAGTACTGTGCATGGGGTCAGTTCAATTGCTTGGATAACTTGAGATACTGAGTATAATGAGATACTAACCAACTGTTCTTCTTTCTCAACTTTAGCTGAGAAAACCAGCTGTGGAGAAGATGCGCAGAGATCGTATCAACAACAGCATCGAGCAGCTCAAGGAAATGCTGGAGAAGGAATTCCACAAGCAGGATCCCAACACTAAGCTGGAGAAAGCTGACATCCTGGAGATGACGGTGGTCTTCCTGAAGCAGCAGCTGGCATTGCAAAGCACAGCCCCCCATCAGGCTCACAGTGATGGCTACTCCCAGTGCTGGAGGGAGACGCTGCATCTCCTTTCTGTCAGCTCCTGTATGGACTTCTCCACTCTGCAACTCAGCTCCTACTCAGCTTACAGTATGCAGAATGTTGCCAAAAGCTTCTCTCCATCCTCGCCTGTCACATTTCTTAAACACGACCAGACAATAGTGAAACAAAGCTCAGCCACACAGAAATCTCTCTGGAGACCCTGGTAAACAAACTGCTTGTGTGAATGTGATAAATGCGAAGCTGTTATCGAGTCGCCAATATTTGCTGTAGGCAAAACATATTTGTTCTAATAGAAACTGAGAAGTGTGGTGTTAAACATCAGTCTGGCATTGTTTTTGCCATCATGTTTTACAGACATGCATTGTAATATTCAAACTGCTTTACATCTTGAAGATGAAATTGTTCTCTATTCATTAGAGTGTGACTCCTGTGGAGTTCAGTTGTCTGTATCTGAAATATTTGGACAAAATGAGTTTACCTTCTCTGAAGTATTTATTATAGGTACCTGTTGCATCTTAACATTTCAGTCTATGCATTTTGTCATATTGTCATTGTCATACTGAAATATACACTTTAGTGTCCCATTTGGACTTCACAATAAATATATTTTTATATTTTACCATGAAAATGTGTTCTTTATATTTTTATTCAAAGGTATACTGTATGCCTTTCTGGCTCACAAAAGTTTGTTTGGAGTCAGGAACTGCATCTCAGTTATAAGTGATAATATTGAGTAACATTACAATATTAACATCTGTAAAGATTCAGTTATCATCCACATTAGTTACAGAACTTTGAAATGCTTTGCCACTCAAATATTAATCACAGTAATATAAGTAGGTCCGCAGAAAAACAGTTTAGGACATGCACAAATTACACTTTGTAGCTCGCACGAACAGTTAAAAAACAAAATGTTTACAGCTACAGTTAGAACTGAAGACAAAATGTGACTGCACACCTAGTGAATCAAAGGAGGTCAAATGCTTACCAAATTACATTACGGTATACTTTTTAGTTCTTTAAGGTCATTGAAGCATTAAACTTTAATTTCCCACACTTATTTGCACAATACTGTGACTAGAATAGCAGAATAGAATGGTTGTATGGGGATACAATAAGGATAGAAAAGACAAAAAACCCATACTACTGCTCTTTATAGCTGTCACTTCAAATGAAATATCAGTGTGTGTGTGTGTGTGTGTGTGTGTGTGTGTGTGTGTGTGTGTGTGTGTGCATCAGAGCATAAGTGAGTGGGACAGAGAAAGAACGAAAGAGAGAGAGAGAGAGCATCATGTCCGACCCGTGTTTGTCCACCATTCCCACAGAGCAACAGGCGCAGCAGTGTGCTGTGCTGTCAGGTCCAGTTTCATCAAACAGCTGGTGAAGCCTGTGGGAGAGAGGCCTGTGTTGACTGTCACATGTGTGGAGTCGGCATCTCCCAGGATTTCCCACACTCCAGGCTCAGGCTTCCCTTTCATCATCAGCACAAAGGAAGTGTGCCGCACTAAATTATCCATTAGACACGCTAGTGTGAATTCTGACCCCTCTCTACTTTGGGCTTCCCCTCTAATCTGTCCCCAGGGAAAGAGACTCTACTTGTTGCTCTTTAAAACATCATAATTTTCATATTTATTCATAATAATGTTGATTAACAGTTCTCCCTACAATACAGTTTATAAAGAGGGAGCCAATGACATGGTCTGGACATCTGTCTATGGTCAGATTGGGCCACATTGTTATCCATTTTATTTTTAACAATAGACTGTGGTGAGTTTATTTCTCTGTCTCCCTTACAGTGACAGGCTACTGTGTCTAGTATTGATCTTGTCTTTTTCTCACACATTTGGCATATTTAGGTGAGGTCAGTGTCCTCCCAAGCCTGAAGCCCTAACCTGCTAAGCCTACGGAGTATGGTGGGATGACATCTTGCTTGTGTGATGATGATGAGGTTTTTACTGCCTCTGGAAACCTTTGGTCTAGTGTGGAGGAGTGGGATGAATGAGGTGTGTGTCTGAACGTGTGTAAGTGTGTGTGTGTGTGTGTTTGAAGAGGATTAGGGCTTGGCATTGGGAAGGTCAGGGTACTGGCACCTCCTGTCTCTCATACTCCTGCCGACACACTTCACTCCACTGCCCCACCCCCCTTACCTCCACCCCCATCTTGTCCACACAGGTCTGCCTGACTCTAAGCCATTGATGTTATCAGGTCTCACAAGCTGCTCCATGATTGGCTAAGGAGTGTGGGAAAGCGGTTAGAGCTTGGGACCCAGGCCCTCTGATAAAAGCAGTACATGAAAAGAACAGCCTCGTGTGCTATAAGCCGCCAGTTTACAACTCCTTTTATTGCCATGTTAGGTAGCAGTTTGTCTGAGTAATCCACCCCCGCCAATTTCGACCTAGGAATAAACCTGAATTACCCATGTATTGTATTTGATGAACACTTCCCACAGTGAAAGATTGTAATAGATTATTTTGATTAATTTGATTTAATTGCCCCCCCTTCTGAATGTATAATATACTGTACATTTGTGAAATTATTTGCAAAATTAAGCAGAAATTATAAATTATATCATCAAGAGTTGACTACACCACCAGGTTACTTGATTAAATATTTTTAGAGTTTAGCTAATGAAATAGTCAGCAAGTGGCAATTATTTGTTTACAGTACTTGACCTCATCTGCAAATTAACGATTATCCACCCCAGACACTGCTGTCCTTACCCAAACCTCTTCCTTTGCCATTCTTGTCAATGGCGTACAGTTTTATTGCAGTAGTGTCACTACCTCAAACAATTAGATATTGAAAGGTTTAGAGTTCCTTAAGTTTATAAAAAATGAAAACAGAGGGTTGGTAAAATAAGATTTATAATATTTATTAAGAGGCAAACAGACACACAGTGTCTAATAATGGCACAATACCACTGTGGCATAAAATGATTCACTCATAAAACATAAGGTTCAAAGGGAACTACACTTGACACTCTATTGTCAACACAGTCTTCAATATGAAAACATGCTTCAGCCAAAATAGGCTATGTATAGATGATCTGCTACTTTGCATTAAATAAATGCATGACATAGCCATTCTATTCCAAAAGAAACACTTCAAAATGAAGTAACATAATTTAGCATTTAGCTTCTCTCTAAGAGGAACATAACCACAAAACTTATATTCAAATTCAACATGAACAGAAGTAGTAACTTTAACATTTAGAAATATATATTTCCTACACCATGATGGCACAACATCCATCAGTTTCACGTAAAAGTCTCAATGAGTTCATCTACCAGGGTCTCCAAACTGGCTTCTGTGTGATAGCAGCCTGCTTCAATGACACCTGGTTCTGTGTTGGAGTGACAGGAGACAGAGGTACATCTTTGGCAGCCCGAGGTGGCACGCTGCTGGAGCGGCTGAGGTGGAGGAGGCTGGTGTCCACCTTGGAGTTGAGGGAAAGGAAATGCAGGGTCTCCCTCCAGCACTGGGAGTAGCCATCACTGTGAGCCTGATGGGGGGCTGTGCTTTGCAATGCCAGCTGCTGCTTCAGGAAGACCACCGTCATCTCCAGGATGTCAGCTTTCTCCAGCTTAGTGTTGGGATCCTGCTTGTGGAATTCCTTCTCCAGCATTTCCTTGAGCTGCTCGATGCTGTTGTTGATGCGATCTCTGCGCATCTTCTCTACAACTGGTTTTCTCAGCTAAAGTCAAGGAAGAACAAAAAATTTGATTAGATCCTTGGACAAAAAATCAAAGCATATCTAACAAAAGACTGTTACGCTTTTTTATCAAAGACTCAGAAGCATTACTTACTTTGTGCTTTTCCTTGTTGGATAACTTGGTGTTGGCAAAGTCCATGTTCATAGTGGGAGCCATTCTTGTTGAGACAGAGAGAGGGAAGTGTTCTTCTCAGCAGAAGGTAAGCGCTCTGTGTGCAGAGGGTGACTCCCTCTCCCCTATTTATAGGAGCTCATTAGCATTACAAAAGCATGAGTTCCAGGCAAGATTAGGTTTCCCACACTCCCTGGCCAGTGGGTGATGTGGCCACAACAATGGCAGAGGCATCAATTATTTCATGCTTAACTGGACTTGTGGACCAATGCAGAGAGACTGGACTTATAGTGATAGCAATAGTACAGCCTAAAGCCTGTCGTTATACTTACTTTTATTACCTGGGAAACCTCTCTCTGACAAAATAAACTGTCTTCACATGGGTGATGGACACAATGGTTGATTTATCTGGTCATCATGTTGAAATTACAGGGTATTCTACCTGGGAAAAAACATGGCATGAATGCCTTATTGTGTGAAAGGACCATGCATATTAATGTCCAGTTTTTATGTCTGTCAAATGCAGTTTGTGAATGATGTCAACAAACATTAGGTTTAGGTTTTCTTTTTACATTAATGTATACATTGTTTACATAGAATAAACAATATAAAAAATATAGAATTTTCCAAATTCACACACAGTCACACGAATGCTCACACTGTGCATGTCAATTGAGCACAATTAGCTTGTCCCCTTGAGGAAGGCACACTTCCATTGTTGGGGGGCCCCACTTCCCCCAGGGGAATACTGGGAAATAAATGAATAGTGTGGGAAACCAAGGCAGGATCCTGCTCACACGTCCTCCAGTCAATAGAATCTCTTCCACCCCCAAACGTACACACACACACTCTCTCTCTCTCTCTCTCTCTCTCACACACACACACACACACACACACGCACACACACAGACACACACACACACACACAGTCAGGCACTTGGACACACACACACTTTGAACCAGCGGCAAAGATCAGAGCTCTGGACTGTGGGACGCGTGTGTGTTCCCATGTGTCCCTCTCACCCACATCACCTGCTCTGGGTGCACTTCATAAGGCCCCCACCCACCAAAGATGCCCTGGCCTCTCATTTACTGGACATGTGCCTCAACATCTGCTACTGGCCCTCTGTTTACAGTAAGTCAGTTGGGATGACAACATAGTTCAAGACCTTGTAAACTGAGTTCACCTGTCTATGAGAACAGGTGTGCTTAATAGGACAATTAAACAATATTTATTATTGCTGAAACTATGAGGATTATGATGTGTTAGCCCCCGCTCACACACAGTACACAAAAAAATCATATAGTTAATTGATTTAATTTAAAATTATGCCATGAGACCAAGATAGCTTGATTGTAAGTTGTCATGGTGATATGCTCGCTAGCCAGATGCTTGGACATTTTTGGAGGGAAATCTTCAATCCACTTGCCTTTGTTTCACTGCTGCCTCATCCCTCAACCTACACATTTCTCACCAGTGACTCACTGAGGGTGGGCATATTGTTCAGGACTGATCGCATTCCAGCATGGATATTCTCTTTATTCAATAGGGAGAAAGACTTGGCCTTCTAATGAGTACCCCTTCACAGACACACACACACACACACACACAGTGGCACGCTGAAGCCAGCTGCCAGAGAGGCTCTGAAGGGCCAAAGGAGCCCCTCTCCGGTGTGGAATGTGTGAGAGCTCAGACCTGCGCCTCTTTCCCACACTTCAGCCTCATTCAGTCTGCTCTCCTCCCCGCTGCCACTGATCCACCGACACTCAATGGACCATGCCCTGCCCCTCAATGGACCATCTGGACCTCTTCTTGTCAACACAAAAGCCCCCATCATCACCACCAACTCCACAGCCTCACCTTAAAATAGCCTCAGGTAATGTCCTGTCACAAGCAGAGGATAACATCATTCTTGTGACAAATACACACCACCCACTCACACCAACATATTCACCCCACACAAACCAAATAAAACTGTATAAAACATAGGCCAAGTTAAGTTTTCTGAAGAAATGGCCATTTTAACCCAAAGATGTATTAAGTGCTTCTAATTTGGTCTCTACTGCCAATGTGGACTTCCTCTCTTTTCAAAGAGGGCCACCAACATGCTGCCAACTGTTGACACAGTAAAAAGGGAGTTCAAATGAGGCAGAAGGTATTCAACAATGTCACAGTTTCTCTCCGAGTGGCTTTTCAGGGCCCTTGGCTCAGTGAATGCCCCATCATGTGATACTGGAATGCCATTGAGCCTGTATCCACACCAAGGGCACGAGCAAGCTCCAGAAAGAGGAGAGGTCAGGAGATTCCCAGATCCCAAGTTGACAAATTTTCAGGGGCACCCCACACAGAGCATGACGCCTAGCATCTGCCTTTCTCTGTTTGTGTATGAAAGAGAGTTCGAGATTGGCGCAGAAACAGCTATACACTCAAGCTCAAAACCTAGCCTGCTTTGCAAGATTTAACAGAGCATTTTAGCAACCAACTAGCTTTTGTCTCTCTAGGTCTATTCCCTTCTTTACTGTAATCTCCAGCACCAGAGAGTGAACCACAAATGTCCTCACACCTGTTAGGAGCCTAAGTTCATGGACTAAAATCAATAAAACACGCTAATCCTTAGTTTTTGTATGTCCCACATCCACTTAATATATAATGGCTGTTTTATCAGCCTCCTTTTGTAGCCTGTTATCACAGGACACCTGTCTGTGTTCATTAGTTAAAATAAGAAGAATTCTTATTAAAAATTCTTAATAAGAATTGTGATTTTAAAATACCATTCGCTTTATTAACTTAATTTCCTATTCACCTATACCATTTTAATTGTTTTAATTGATGGTATAGGCCAAAATAAAAATAATGGATAACAGACAAATCTGTTTGATATTATCTGTTCAGTCCAATAAAATGTCGTAATCTGTTTTATTGTGTGCCTTGCATGTGTAAGCCTATATGCAGCCTGCTGAGCTGAAATGATTTCGCTACATTTATAATTTAAAATATTCTACATGGATGCTGTTCGTGGATGACCATAGGTCTAAAAGAAACTCACCGAAAAAAAAACTTTTGAGAAGTTTTATGGGTAGAGTTTCCCGCGCACATGAGCCGGCAGCTGCTCTTTTGAGCTCACCGGCGTTGTCTTCAAAGACTAATCCTGAAGGCTGTGTTGTCGCAACTTTCCCACAGCACCAATTCAGAGGCGGAACAAAAGAAGTGTGCCGTCGTCACCATCGCACTGGCAACGTAGCCTACTCATTCCCAGGGGATTGTCCTTTTGATAATTATGTGCAAACACAATAAGCGAAAGGTTTTTTTTAAATAATGGCGCCAAAATGTGAGTGAAGGCCTAATGCTATTGGCTAACATTTTTTTTTCGTAAACCAATTTAGGACCTAAAATGAAAGTAATGGCTAGTCTAGGCTATATGTTTGCCTTGACCTTTGGCTGGACACTGACAGAGTAAGCCCACCTTTTCCCATTTTTCATTTTGGGCGGGAAGCGGACATAAGCCTGCCACTTAGGGTTAATTGTTCAGCAAAACTTCATTCATGCTTTGTCAGCCCTGTTTCCCGCCGTCCCTGATCCATTCTTCAGTCTGAATGGGACGGTCTAAAAATGCTGTCACGGGTCATGTAATCAACTATTTCACGCCTCTTCTTTACTGCGCACTCCACCTGTCCGCGCAAGCCTCAAGTTTTGTGTTCTGGGTGCCTGGAGTTGGCTAATTAAAACACTGCCATTGTGCGCTCTGCTTTTGGTTAGAATAGACCAAGGTCTTCTGCGCATTAATGGCATAGGGACTTCGAACTTGAAATAACGGCTACTGAACCGAACGAAATAACCTACGCTTTCAGACCAAAGTAAGCTAGCAAAAATAATTCCTCGTTAAAAAAAAACAAACGTTTAGCCTAACTTTGACTATTTCTCTGGCTGTCCTCTTCCGCAGCTTCTTCACACCGTAGGCTACATCGAACTGGAAGATTCTCAAGTAGAGTTGATGACACTGCATGTAGCATACGACGTCAATTGGTGGTAGAAGTGGGCAGCCCGTGTCTTATAATAAGCCTACTGATAAGAAGCAATAAAACGTTGCCGGTTTCTGTCTCTTACGTTTAAGTAGACTATATTTACAGTGATAGAGATATTTCAATGCATCCCATTAAATGGTCAAGTGCACATTCATTGTCCCTGCGTATTTTGTCTGTGGTCCTTTGCCTATAAAATGACAATATTTAAGCAAAATGCTTATCCCAAGTGGAATGCATTGTTACCTGTAGCATTTAGATGCATTACGTTTAGATATTCTTATACAATAACAGCCTAAGTGTACACCACAATTCTATTCCAAACATTGAACTTTAATAGATTGTAGATTCAGGGATTAAAACGCTTTCAAGTATTAAGATGTTTATTTGTAAATAATTTGAGCTTCCAGCTCATAAAACCCACATAAATACAAATAAAATGTTTTTGAATATTCTGAATCACTATTTAGTTATCAGTTTTTCCAGAAAAAAAAAATCAGGATCACATCAAATCAATCAATATATGGTACGTTCAAAACGATACATCAACGTTCAGTACTTGGTTGGGAATCCCTTTGCCTTTAATCACTGCCGCCCTGGCATTAAAGCAATAAGTCTGTAGCATTGCCTGGGAGTGATGAGAGCCCAGATTTTCTTGATGCTTGCCATCAGCTCTTCTTTGAGGGTCTGGTGGCCCTCATTTCCCTCTTGATAATACCCCATAGATTCTCAAAGGGGTATAGGCACAGTCAGTCAAGCACTGTGATGGGCATCAAACCAGGTACAACCTCAGGTACAACCTCAACCATTGTACAAATTATGTATTTATTTTCTTGAATAGTTCTTGAAAGTAATTTAACTTCTGAAAGTAAATTAACTTCTAGGTTAGAAAAAAGTGTGTGGTCTCCTGTTGGTCAGGGCTCTGATAAATCCCTCTTTCCTCACTGCTATGTGCACAGCACTCTGAACCATTTATGACCTGCTTCAGCACAAAATCAAAGCAACAGATGATACAAGTATCCCCTAACATTTATTTTGTTTTGTTAATTTGGGGTTATGGACACAATTACAAAAAATTATCTTTTTTTTCAATGCACCACAGAACTGTAATGTACCTAAACAAATTAGCTTCTATATTGTCTGGCAGTCCTTGCATAAAATAATTTTAAAATGCATATTAAAGAACACTCTCCCTTTTCATTGTGTGTGGAGTTATTGCTACCAAATTGCACACAAAGTCAATAGAACAAACCATTAGAGTACTGCAATTCTCAGCAATCTAATAGCATTCCTTCGGGAGGTATTTCACATCTACTTGCATATTAACAAAAAATAATACTACACTCCGAAACATTTAAAAAGTGAATTGACTACATTCTTTTCTCTGACACTGTTACATTCACTGTATGGAGCTGCTGTTCTTGCTTTAGAGTTGGATTGTTGATGATGCAGTACTGAGGACAGTGACTGTAATTGCATCATTCAATTTCAAAAACAACAAAATTTAACTAGGAAAGCAAAATCAGGTCATGAAATCAAAGCCATGAATAATGGTAACCTACACAAGAACATGTTAGTGGTTATTCCTTGTTAACACAACAGGAAAGATTCCATAACAACAGACAATAATGGACCCCAATTTAGACGTGTTGACACACACACACGTTGTGTACAATACATTCTTGACATGCACACTGTAAAACCCTGCAACAGCTTTGACATCAACATGTTTTGAATTTTGACCATAGGCAATTCTGGTCTCAGTTCATCCTAAAGGCACTCCATTAAAATGAGAATACATCATCTATTTGGATTATTTGGACTTAAAGTCCTTTGTTAAAATCTTTAAAACGGAATACGAATGCAATATCATAATTCTACACAACCTTAGTATATAAAAGTTAAGTGTTGAAGTAGTGATTTAAGCTTTCCAGAAACAACAGTCCATTTAAAGTCACCTGATTACAAAAACTGAAACATCAACGAACCCATGAGAGAAGCAGTATTCATAATTAATATCACCATGTTGTTATTAGTATGCACCAGTGACACCAGGAAGTACACACCCCATCACCATTACAACTTTCAGTAAGTGTGCAAGAGTGGTACAGAACAGAACAGTCAACAAAGTTCTGTGTGCGCTGAGGCTAGCTAAGAAATGATTAGGAGGCTGGGAAAAAGGTGATAAAAATTAGCTTAAAGTGCTACGAACAGCAAAGAGGTATTTTCAAACACAAAAGCAAAAAGATAAGGTGCAATACATATACAAGCAGGAAAAAAACACTTATTTAAAAACAATGACCAACAATATAGTTTCCCCATTAATATACTGCATTATCTAAAATATCCCTTTGGTTTAAAGAAACAGAATACAATCATGTTGAGCATATGATCACTTGTTTGTACCCTGACACCCACATCAGCACAGCCCGAAACCACGAACCCGAAACCACATTTTAGTATCTCACCAATCATTAATTTTAAAGGTACTATGTAAAAACGCATAGACAATGATTTGATAGTTTCACTTCACTGCACAATTGCAAATAAATGAAAACTAATAAAAACATCACATCTTACACACTAACATAGCATACCATAACTGCTGTTGTCCATGTTGAACACTGGACATGATTAGTGATGATTTTTTTTTTCATTAAAAATACCAGGGAACTGCTAACTATCTGTTTCTTTAGGCCTGTGAGGTATGTTTTGTCTTTTTGTATTAACCTGATCAGGAGTGTAGAACATAGAGTACAGAGTGGAAACAATGCTAAGACTGAAGCTGTGGTAGATACTGCAAAGGTATCAACTCTTAAAAACATGCGATCTATGTTACACATGAAGAAAATAAGCACTACAGTACATGGACACCTTGTCCCTCTATATACACACACACACACACACACACAAACACACACACACACGTGCATGCACACAAATGCCTACACTTACATACACTCACTCACATACACTCGCGCTCACACACAGTCATTATATCAGTGACTCTCCCAAGCTTCTGTCACAAGTCCTCCTCCATGCTAAAGCTGCTTCTCCTGCTGCTGTTTTTTGAGGCGCCGGGGGAAACGGCAAAGAGAGGGTCGGCCACTGACTGGGCTGGGGCCAGTCCACAGTCGTCATCCATCAGGATGTCCCCAAGCCCTACGTCCGGGTACAGAGAAGTGGTGGTGGGGTCGTCTAGCTCGGCAAAACTGAGTGTGCCGAGGTCCAGAGTACTACTGATGTTGACCACCACTGGAGAGCCTGAGGGAGGCGGGGAGAGGAAAGATGAGGAAGCCTGTGCCAAGGAGCCTGCTTCTAGGCTCAGAAGCGTTTGGGAGTGGAGATCTGCACGGAAGGCCTGGGGGTTTGTGCCAAGCTGTCCTCCCTGCTGCTGCTGCTGCCGACACTGCTGGGCCTGAGGAGGGGGATCCTGGCCCAAACCAGAGCTGCCCGCAGCAGAGGAGATACCATGGAGGCGAGCTTGCATCTCCAACTCCTGAGGAGCAGCAGTCACATAAAACAAAGCACACCAAAAATAAGGAAGTGAAAGCAGAATGCAAAGGTTGTGAAATCCAATTCTGTATTGTCAGGAGAAGCTAGGCATGCAAACTGGTCAAGGGGGAGAAGGTTCAGAAGAGTATGTGGACGGACATGGCAATTTATGCGTGGCATACACTAAACTATGCACGGGGTTTGCGCCTACATGTCTCTCAGGTAAGGTTTTGACTTTTGCCCAAAGATCATATTCAAAGTTTTAATATTTTAATATTCAAATATATTTATATAAATACTATTTTGATAATTAAATGAGTTGTATGTGTTCTGTCCACCAGAGGGCAGTGTACAGGTCGGTGACTATGGTTACATAAACATCAAAAATTTGGTAGGCCTGTATTATCAATATTCAGGTTAAATCAAGATCCTGAATAATTATTTTACATGTGTGGAAGAGTAGTGTGCATACCGGAATCTAACCAACACACAATTCAGTTGATATATTCTAGTTTAATTGCATGCAAAGTTTATTCGTGCCAGAATTCTGTTTAAAAATGGAATATTTCCTGCATTTACATGTAGTCAGAGTCAACGTCTAAAAATGTATGCGTTGTGTTAAAATTATTGAGCAAAAAGATATTTAGTGTCAGAGTAAAGATTAATGAGCAGAATACTGAAAATGCAATTACGACCACACAG
The DNA here is from genome assembly GCA_017657215.1 of Limnothrissa miodon. Lineage (NCBI taxonomy): Eukaryota > Metazoa > Chordata > Actinopteri > Clupeiformes > Clupeidae > Limnothrissa > Limnothrissa miodon. Next base: position 1,124,886 of record JAGFZM010000108.1, on the reverse strand, counting down.
CTCACATTCCAGTTTACAGAAGTTTGCGTGAACTGCTAACATCACCTACAGGAGCCCAGACGACCAAAAATAGCCTTGTTAATGAGCTCAAGATTCACAAATTCACAAATTCACCAAAACACACACATTTTGAAATGTTTACAAGCAAAAACATTTGCACAAAATAACAGGTATGAATATTATGGGCTGCCTAATGTTCATTTGAATATCTTTATTTTTTTTTTAATATTCAAATTACTCAAAACAATCTGAGTACTTCGATGTTTCATACAACTCAACACAGTACAAACTGCAGTTTAGCACTAAGGAATTCTCTTTAACACTACTTTTACACATGGACAACTGCCTAGCAGTTAAGTTGTGAAAGAAAACATTGAAAACATTCTCAAAGATTATTTCAATCTCTAATAGGCTGGGCCTAGATTATATACTTTCAGTTACACACTAAGGCTACGTCCACACGAAGTCGTAAACGGCGATAATTTTCAAAATTTGTGTAAAAATGGAACTAGCTCAGAATATATCTGCGTCTACATGAAAACGACTGTAAACGCTCTGCACAGGAAGTACTTATAGCGTGCATGCGTGTACAAGTCATGTGGAACATGTACGGCGCCATTGTTGTTGTGATTCATCTTTGAGCATGCGCTTTAAGACGGGCGATGACGCAATCCACCAAAAAAATGATCCAGTTTAGCCCATCCACACGAAAACGCCTAACAAATCTTGACGTTTACAGATGCGTTTTCACCCGCTTCGTGTGGACGAGAGGTGTTTTAGGACAAATATTTTTGCGGATAGGTCCGTTTATGGCTTTGTGTGGGCAGGGCCTAAATCACCAATATTTTTTTTCCCCCCGAAATACCACCATCTCCATTTGCATTGAATTTGCACTTTAACTTTCAGGCTATACACATAAAGGTTGAGGGCACTTAAGAAGCAGAAAGGATAGTTTCTGTTGGAATGTTAAGCGCTAAAATTTGTTAAGTGTCAGAAAAACTCCAAAAAGTTCACTGAAATCTTTAGCAGTAATCAAAAAGAAAGATTTTCGTATAAATAATTCATTGCATCATGAATAGGTCTTAGCGAGGTAGGAGTCCTCTGGGCTACTCCCAGACTTAGGTGCTACTCTTAGGCCTAAAATGTTTTGTGAATAACTTTAATTATTAGTTACAACTGACACACCCATTATTTTTAGAGGTTGCTCTTGAATTTGGCTGTTAAGAGTTACTTTTAGCCTTCAGATTCTTTGTAAATATAAGACCAGGGCTTTGAAATTTAGCAGCATCAACTGATATTCAACTATATTTTGCAAATGAAAGTGTGGAGTTTCACGTGCTACTTGCTTGATAGACTTTATTTATTAGACATTTATGCACTTAGTAGGTGCTTCTATTCAATATTGCATTTGCCTGCTGTCAATTACATCAGGGTCGGTCTCCCCTTGAACAACTCAGGGTTCAAGGGCACAGCAGTGGCAACCCGAATTTAAACAACTTCCAGGCTAGCATGCTAGCCATGTTTCTAAACCACTATGCCACCACCAATCTTAGCATAGTGTGTGTGTGGAAGTGTGTGTTTACAGCTCACCTGTATGCGTAACAGAAGGGACTGGTTTGTGTGCTCCAGCTTCTTCTGTCTCACTTCCACTTCTTTGGCACGCTGTTGCTCCTTCTGCAGTTTACGGATGTACTCTACTGAGGCCTTCAGAATGGTGCCTTTGTTCCAGCGCATCTCCCTAGCACCCCACAGATCAACAGAGACCAGGAATGGGCATTGTAAGCAAAGAACATAAAAGAAATATAAAATTTGCCAAGTGTTGAGATTTTAAAAAATTATATTAGCCCAGCATAGCTCAGCTTAAATTTAATTTTTTATTAGACTATAATATGAATTATGAAGCATAATGGTAGTAAAGATGATCAGGGCTGTTTAGAGGTACTTGGGGACTCCAGGTGAATAGTAAGAAGAATGAAATAAATGTACAAAACCCTACATTAGCCTACACACCATCATAACCAAAAAATGTTAATGAATCTCTTATTCTGCATACAGTGTTTAATAGTCCTAACCCATCCACAGAAGGTTAGTAAAACAATACAACACCAGCCTGTTAACTATTATTACACTATTGAAACATCATTACTAAACACACATGGAGAAAAACAAAATGTTTGCAAGTGCTGAGGTAGTTTGCATGTATTTTTTTTGGTACCACAGTTCACAAACACCAGTACATTTATGCAAAAACATGTTTTTGCCTACTCAAATGGCAATGGAATTGCACAAGTTTCAGTTTTAGCACTTTGTTTAGCAGGAAAGCCTATGCAGTTCTAGCATGTGAAAAGGTGGTTACTGTTGATATGACTGATTGAATTAAATGATTAAAACAGATCTCAGTCACCTATTCTTTTTCTTTCCATCTTTGACTGTTATTTACCTAAAGCATATAGGCTAGGCAGATTTTAAAGTCATCACTTGAAAATCATGCACATTTCTTTGGCAGCAAGCCAGCGGGTGTGGCCTCTTTAGGGAAGGTTTCCACATATGACAGCTCAGAATTCAAATGGGTGCCAATACGGTTATTGCTGCTATGGATTGATACCGGTTTGCTTTATCTGCTGCTACGGGCCAGAAGAGCGGGTGAATGTTGAGACTGTAAAAACATACAAACATCTGGGCCTGCATCTTGACAATAAATTGAATTGGTCTGCTTATACTGATGCACTTTACAAGACAGGACAGGGAAGGCTGCATTCCTAAAGAGACTTAACATATGCAATAACATATGCAATAAAATGATGTTTTACCAGTTTGTCATGGTAAAACCTACACCTACACTAGAAAGAGGGATGCTGGACGACTGGATAGGCTGTTGAGAAAGTGGCCTGAGTCACTTAAATCAGTAACTGAGAAAAGGACTCTGTGCAAGTTCCTGTCAATAATGGACAATGACCGCCACCTCCTCCTCAGCACTCTTTCTTAACAGTGAAGCATGTCCAGCAGCAGGCTGATATCTCCTCCCTCCATTCTCTTGTCCCATGCACTGAACCTCTAATTCACCCCCTCCCCTATAAGAACTCTTTGTACTTTGGCCAGCTTTTACAGAGCTAACATAACATCATACTATTTCTAACTAGCTGTGCTCATCTATTTTTTATTTTATACTCCTATAATTTAACAGTTACAAAATCTGCTTATTTGTCAGCTTATGTATGTATGGCTACAGGAAGTGCACTGCCAATATCCCTGCTGCAACATGTCATTTCATCTTTAACTTTTCCCTGACATCTTCTTCCTTAGGTCAAAAACTCATGCAACATGGACCAAAAAGGCAATACTCATTTTAACCGACTCAAGCAAACCCACAGGTGACTGGTGGACTGCTTAATTCGAATTAGCCCGCTAATCAAACACACCTATGTGACAATACTAAGGGGTGTTTTTTTTTTAAGTTTTCACATGTATGAGTAGTAAGAAAAAACAAAAACAATTACTAGGCTATAGTGCATTGCTCATAGTAAGCTCACCAACTTTAATAAAAAACTACTTCCAAAAATAAATCTGGTCTAAATCAGCAGCACCACAAGCGCAAATACACATTGTAACAAAAACATATACTCACGGGTCACAGGACTTTGGTATAAGTGAGCCCAGCTCCTTGATGCGGTCATTGATGTTAAACCTCCTCCTCCTTTCAACTGAACAGATAACAGTAGGTCCACTTAAACACAGTGCAAAGGGATGCAATGCAAGGTGTGTGTATGTGTGTGTGTGTGTGTGTGTGTGTGTGTAAATAATTAAATAATTTAACTACACCTGATTGTTTTGCCTAGGTTTATCTTCACTTGATCCTAACATTCCAACTGCATTGTGATAGAGATTACTCAAATTTCTAAAATCTGATACTTTTGCATCTGATCTCTTCATTTATACATTTCTATTTGTAGATAATGCATGCTTCATACTTTATTTGACTGAATTTAACTAACACCAACCCTTTTGAAAAAAAGGGCAGCAAGTGTCTGCGTCAGCTTGAGCTGGCTTGCCTGCTCAGCGTGATGTCAGAAAGGTTATAATAACCCCTGCTTGCTTATGCTCTGCCTCTTTTGCCATGCGCACAGCGATGGCACTTGAGGCCAGAAGCTATCCGTTTTCGGCTTCTCGTTCAGAGAACCAAAGATACATTAGTATCTGAAACGTTCTCTTTCACTTCTAGCCGAAAACATTATACAGTACATACATTCATATAATATATTGAAATCAATTGCATAGGCTGAGGGCTATTGTGAAATGACTTACATTACATTTACATTTATGCATTTAGCAGACGCTTTTATCCAAAGCGACTTACAAAACGAGGATAACAATCCAGTCCAGACTATCGAGCTATTAGCCCCTAACAATTACGCTAACACCCGCCTTTATCCGCAAAACACTCACAGTCGTACCACCCATTTTAAAGTGTGAATATGGAATATGGGTTTCCAACAACACCAAGGATTTTTTTCCATAATTGTTTATGATTGTGGATTATTATTATTTATTTTACTTTATTACTGGCACTTACTAATTACTGGCAAAATGGCTAAAAATCCTAGACTATCTTGGTTGGAATAGCATCTACTGCTCTAGCCTATTGTACCAAGTAGTTCCACAGCCTTTTCCTCCGCTTTAGTGCGATAATGGCCTAGTGCAGGGGTGTCAAATATATGGCCCGTGGGAAGTCTCTGTCACTGTTTTGTTTAGCCTACTTTTGATTTGTAGGCCTACAGTTTTTGTGTACAATTTTCAGGATGTTCTTGCACTATTTTGAAAAAAAATATTTTTTTATTTATAAATTTTGTTATTATCCCATTATTAATTTGACACCCCCGGCCCCTAGTGGTTTAGTAACTTGTCTAGCAGGCTGGTAGCCTTGAAATTGGGCTTGCATTCTGGCTGCCAATGCTGTGCCCTTGAACAACGCACTTAACTTTAAGTTGCTCTAGGGGATACTGGCTAAGAAGTAATTGATAGTTCACAAAATGTAAGTCACTTTGGAGAAAGGCGTCTGTAAATGTAACATAGGTACATGTCAACTGCAAACATCCAGGCAAAAGTCATGCTTAAGATTAGGGCTGTTATCTCTAGACTAGTTTAACAAGTAATGTATTTACTTTAATTTAGCCTAAGTCCCTCTTCTTATTTTTGTCAATACATAAAGTACATGAGGGATTACAGAGCAAACATTCTATGTAACAACAGGTATACACACTCACTTACTCACACATGCACACACACATGCACACGATCCTAGGGTTAGAGAATCCTGATTTTTGGAGTTAAAACAATTTTAACTCCAGATTTTGCTAAAATCAAATTCAAGCACCCAACACACACACACACACACACACACACACACACAATTAGTGATAATATTTTTTCAGTCTAATGAAACAGACACTCTTACTGAGGTTGTGGTTGTCTTTCTTCTGTCTCTCTTTCATGAGAGCCTTAGCTTCAGCATCTGAAAAAAAAGTTTATAACTCTTATAGATGGTTAATTTAGTGTCTTTGTCTTCACCAGACATGTCTTGTCAATGTCTTCACCAGTGATTATTAAGTTACTGATGATTAAATGATCTTTCGCTATTTAACAGTATTGGTCTATGTACACCAGGTTGTGTGAAGCAACTACTCCGTTTGTCAAATTGACCTGACGTCTTCCAACTTTTCAACAAAAGGTTATCAAGTCCAGACCAAAATGCTACTTAGAATTTTAGAATTGTACACAGACCATTTAGGGAAATGTGTGGCGCAATAATGAGAGGAGTTAAGACTGGTGCCCTGAAGGGCAAATCCAAGCAGGTTGGCATTTCTACAGAGCCATCTGCATAAAACTTATGCCGCACACCATTCTCAGGTTTGAGCATATAAAACGTTGTAGGATGGAAATGAGGTCAATGAGGTTCCAAGGATTAGTTTTTATACTAATCTTCAAACTAGGAAAGTTAAGTCTTGGTTCTGTAGCTGATTTGTTTGCATGTTAGCTAGATTACACAAAAACAAACAAATTCCTACAAGCCTGGCTTATATAAAACCTATGGGGGTATGTCATGTCCTTATGCCATATATTTAAATTTAATTTAAAAATAAAATCTAATGATCTAATTTTATTGTTCATTTCACTAAACGTAATTGATTGGATACAACACAGTAGTGATGGCAAGATAAGGCTTTGTTGAAGCTTTGAAGCTTTTCACCAAAATGTGTTGCAAAAAGGTTCATTTCATGAGGCCTCACTTAAGTTTCAAATTCTCACTAAGGCCATCTAGTGGTTAATAAATATAACAGGAAGAAATTGCACCGTGCTTATTTAAGGTAGTTTCAGGCACTTTACCAATTGTGGTACATTTCTATAAATACGGGAAATAATAATATATAATTACATAATCAATAATACCATAAAACGCCAAATTATAGCCCAGGCTTTTATTTGTCCAAACTGGAAAAATGTCCCTGCTTATATTTGGGTCAGGCGGCTATTTGGGGCGGGCATTTATTTATTTCAGCAAAAATGATGAATGAAAAGAAAATATTAAATTTAATTAATTGTAAATTTCCTCTCTTGACTATAAGACTATTCAGTGGATGAAAGTCCTTAGAGTGAGGCAAACCTCATGCAAAAAGCTATAGGCTACCTGGTAAGACTGTAAAAATGACAGCAGGAAATTTGCCAAATCATGACCATTTATTGGGGAAAGTTTGACAAAATGGTTAATGAAAAACATTTTCTCTTTTTTAAACGAGAATACATGTAGGCTAGCCTATGCCAGACTTTCCTGAGGCAAAGGCGAATGATAGATTAATAAGGAACAATAAATCCCATTATGCGAACTTGCCTGGAATGAACACTAAAACTCGCGAATGATACGAATAAAATGTTGGTTAAACGAACTGGACGTAATCATCATCAGTCGGCTGTGATCCCTCTAGTCTACTCATCACTGTCGTTATCATCTTCAACATTTCATTGTTCATTTTTTCCTCCTTGCAAATTTGTTTTGGGCGGTATGGAGTGGAACCGGCATAAACGAGTGATGATGGGGCTTTAGCCAAAATCTAAAAATCAGAGCAGGCTTATAATTGAGGTCGGCTTTTATTTGTCTGAATCCATAATCAGACCGGGCCTGAAAACAGGATAGGTGGCAGTTCGGGACTCGGCTATAATTTGAGATTTTATGGTATATAATTATATAGTTAAATTATAATTGGGAGTGAATTTGACATTTCACCTATGGATATATAAGTAAATTTAACATATGACGACATTAAGGTACTGATAATATCTTTACATGTTAATGCAATAGTTTAAAAGGCTAGACAGCCTGATCAAAGTACTCCCAAACAGGCAAACTTCCTCTTCTTGTTCTTGTTCATCTCTATTGTTAGTATTAGTAATGCACAAGTTTCAATCCACTGCAAAAACACTTCTGAAAAACTGTCTCCAACCACTATCAAAAACCCACAAGCGCATATCCTTCATGGGACATCTTTATAGTCAAGATGTCCCACCAAAATCAACCAAGATTCAACGCGCTAGCACGGCAAGTTCGCCAACCAAGACCTCAAACGTCAAAGTCACGTGATCTCTCTATTTTGACAAACGCCTCGATACGGAGCGTCGGATAAAAAATATGTGAAATGCTCGAGACTTCATTCGAAGTCTCAATACAATCTGGCCATCACTACAACACAGCTACTGTTCACAATGTAAGTACAACCTTGTAGACTGACTAATCTTATTTCCATCCACATACAAAGATCGCCATATAAAATCTTGGTTCATCATTGAAGAGACTTTTAAAAGCTTTGCATTTTAATCAAGCATGACCAATGTTCTCTCTCTCTCACTCTCTCTCTCTCTCTCTCTCTCTGTGTGTGTGTGTGTGTGTGAGTATTTTGAATCTAACATTACCTGTCAGTTCCCTTTTGATGTTAGGCAAGTCGGCTGGGCAAGAGTTGCTAACTGTAATGGTTGGAGTTGCCATGCCAGGACTGCTGTACACATCCAGGAGATTCCCTGGTAGCTGTGAAAATCCACAAGATTACCCCTTACCAACACTAGTCAAGTAATAGTCACACGTTTATGTGTTTTAGATAAATAATCACAGGAAAAGTTTTTACAGAAAATAATCACAGGAAATGCAAATAGTGTCACATTTTTAATGCAGAAAGAAAGAGCATCAGTGATCCCTGCAACCAAATGGGGGTATCACAGTTTTTTTACATGTACAAAGCCCTGATGAAGACCTTTTATGGGGCTGGGCTTTGTAACATGAAGTAGCCAGTTTATAATAATGCCTTTTTAATCCTTCCTTATTGTTGTTTAGAGTGCCTTTCTGAGTTAACAGGACGCATGTCACCCCTCTGCTAATCAAGCTCCACTGGTTGCCTCTGGCGGCTCGCATCAAATTCAAATCACTGATGCTGACTTACAAAGTGCTTAGAGGATCTGCCCCTTTTTATCTAAGCGCTCTCATAAAAGCTCAGGCTACCCCCCGACAACTCCGGTCCTCCAATGACTGTCGACTGGCAGTCCCAGCACCTCGCCCAAGGCAATCCAGACTCTTCTCATGTGTCGTCCCACGCTGGTGGAATGACCTACCAAAAACAATCAGAACAGGGCCATCTCTGGAGGCCTTCAAAAAGCTCTTAAAGACCCAGCTATTCAGAGAACATCTTCTATCCTAGCACTAAAATGAACTGAAGCACTATCCCCTAGCACTATGCTCCTTAAGGTTTCTGCTATGTAGCTTGATTGTTATCCTCGTTTTGTAAGTCGCTTTGGATAAAAGCGTCTGCTAAATGCATAAATGTAAATGCATAAATGTTAACACACTGTGGGATATATACTACAGTATATGGATGCTACCAGCCATCTATTTTAAATAATCTAACTCTTTATTAAACACGTGCAGCTGCCTGCTGAAGTCTCAAAACTTTATAAAAGAAATCTCAATTTCTCCAACATTTTGCCAAATATGAGACAAGAACAATGAGCCCCTCTACTGCTGAATTTGTACCCTGAGCATTAAGATTCAGAAAAAAGCGGTCTTGAATATTGCCAAACGTTTTTCCTTTTACCTGAAAGTTCCTCCTTTTCTTTTCATGCTCTGGGAGCACAACCAAAATCCTCATTTTCATATAAACCACAAAGACAACCTCTCTGTCAGCAGTCTCTTTTCAACAAAAACTCAAACTGACTAAAAACTACCTGACATTACTCTGTAGACCCTCAGACTGGGCAGCATAGTTCCATCATGACCTAGTGTGGTTCTGAGGTCCCTCCCACTACACCATATTTGTGGTGGGTCACACCCTGCTTTAACTTGACCTGTTGTTAATTAATGACATGTCAAAAGGCTGAGTGTGTGGGAATCAGCAAGAGAAAGGAGGGTAGTGAGAGAGACATAAAACAACATAACTAAGAGAGATAACAGCGGTCTTAGTTCATGTTGTGTTAGTTCTGGTTAAAACAGGCTGAAAATGAAATTCTTCCACTGTTACTCATGTTGTAATAATACAGTTTTGAAATAAATACAACAAAAAATGACATTTGTGATTGAGAAGACGACATACATACCGTATTAGGAAGCTGAAGACCAGAATCAATCAATGACATAATGTCATCATTGAAACTAGACTCAAGGCTGATTATGTCGTCAATGACGTCGTCAATCTGAAGAGAGGGGAGAGCATTGTATGTCACTATGTGCACTTCAAGATATAAAAGCCTGGTCTCTGAGCTACACGCAACCACCAGATATACAAAATGTTCAAGGGTTACAGCTAAAAGTATGTATTTTACAAAGTGAAGCTTATCAAAATAAACTACATTTCTGTGGCACAATAGTACTTGCCTAGTCCACAATAGTACTAGCTATTCCTCCTAAGCCTGTGCTCTCTGTACCAATATCATTAAGCTCTGTGTGTGATATTTGGCAGCTTATTGTGACTAAAAAACTTCCACATAGCTACCATGTAGATGACACACAAAGGTTTGACTAAAGAAAAGGCTCGAAAAAGCATGAACAAAAAAATGCAGAATGTATAGTGAAACAAAACATTAACTGATGCTATGTAAAAAGACATTTAGAGCATATTCAGTGGGCTGTCGGTTAGTGATCCACCATTGTACCTTCAGATATAGTGTATAATAATTATATAAAAAAAAAAAAACATATTGTTATATTATATAATGGGAAATAATAGTGTTACTGTTGCACCCCTCCCTCTCTGCTGCCACATAAGGCAAGCAAATGTTAAAATAAATTAATACACAACACAGATGACATTAGAGATGAAAACCCAATGTGTTTGATTTAGGCCTCCGGTATCCCTTCGTGCACCAGTCTCTACTGTCAAATTCTCTTCCTCTCCCACACAACGGATCCTCTCTCCTCTGCATGCAAAAGAGTAACCTAACTCATTAAATAGCAAATGAAAATCTGGTTAGCATCATGGCCACGAACAGCAAAAGTTGTTCAAAATTCTTCTTAAGTTGGCTCGGCCTAATCAATTAGGACTAAATGATTTACAATCAGCCTGATGCGAAGACCAAAGTGGATGTTAGAATACTGCACTTTTAGCTGGCCCATTATTATAGTTAAGTTGTCAATATCAACTACTTGTGCATTAAAATCAAACATGCAACTATAAGACTAGTTTGTGCCACTACTGACCCTGTAAAAGCAAAAAACTACCTCAGGGAGAAAATTTGTAAACAATCCAAACAGGATCTGCTATCTGTTATACAAGACATATAAATGCATGAGATCAATGTAAAATGTTCTGCGATTCCCTCTCTTGTTAGCGTCTCTTGAAAACTGTAGAACTTTGTGGGACTATGCCAACATGATAGGTATTGTGTACGCCAAAATAATTGCAATGTACAGTAGTCATGACCATTGGATAGGCTACTGTATATTCTTAGTCAATATTGGCTAAATGTGATTAGAGCACACCATTATCCATGCAAAAACAACTTTGGTCATTCACCACAGTTCTACTTTCTGCCAAGTAAACGGTGGGGATTACCTCCTCCTTGTTGGACCCTAAGTTCAGCAGTGCCATGGGGCTGTTGGGGGCACTGCTCACAGACGGAGCCATCTCAGGGGCCGAGCTGGACTGGGGTACAGGGGAGACGCCAAGAGTCTGAGTTGCTACTTTATTCCCAAGAGTTGTAGAGAGGTATTGCTTGACCTGCTGTCGCTGGGCCTGCTGGATATGGTACTTTGTTGGATTTTCCAAGTGGGTCTGCACCTATTGAAATTCATAAACATACAAAATAGTTTGTTATTTAACCAAAATTTTTATTTTCTTAGCAAACTAATGTAAATATTTGCACTAGATGTGCGTACATACGTACATAATATAGAGGGATGCTGTACATGTTGTTTAAATTAACGTCTGACAGCAGATTTCTAAAAGAATGGTAACACAGCCCTACCATGACCGTAATAATAGACAACGAAAGGAAAAGGGCTGTTTGCATGGCAAAAAGACAACAAGAAACTTTTATCTAATTGCCTACATTACCCACATTCCAAAAAAAATATTTTGCAATGTCAGTGCCTTTTATGGCAAAGTGAATAAGCAACAACATAAAACTTTGTGTGATAATGTTTAAATAATTTATGGCTACCTACCTTGAGCACCTCCACAGGTACCTGTGCAGGAGGAGGGCGGGCAGCAGAGGGGGGCACTGTGACAGAGATAGCAGGGGAGGAGTCAGAGGGCCGGAGCTGGGCCACAGAGGCCTGCTGCTGAGCCTCTCGCCTCTCCTGCTCCTGTGCCTGCTCCCTCATCAGCTGCTGCCGCAACAGTACACGGGAAGACATGGCTCCTGAAGGGGCACTTGTTGAAGGCCGACAATTCACAGGGAAATAGGGTCAGTCAGATGTCAATCACTAAAAATGGAAGAAAAAAAAAAAGTTATAGGCCACTATCATTATCTAACCACTATTTAAAAGAATACATATGCCACTGACTACTGAGGTGTTTACCGGTTTACAACTACAAAGCATGAACATTAACAAGCCCTTGATTTTTTTTAGGTCTATTCAAATACTTCATAGGATATACTTTCTAGGCTTCTAGGTATTCAATTCAATATAGTAACATGAGCCCATCACCTGGGGGAATTCCAAACGGGCAGTTAAGTGGTAACCTTTCCGAAGTAACAACAAAGTCTAAATTGGCTTGAGACACAGTAGTAGAGTAGCCATGTTTAAGACATATTAATGCATCTGTTTATCACACTTAGGTTCTTAGGGTGAGTGTTTGTGCTTTGTGCTGTGTTTGACTTGTCTCTGTATCACATATATGCAACATGATAGTAGTCTCTGTTTTATTTGGTTCATTTACCCAGGATTGCCAACTTCTTGGAATACCCCTCTACCTACGATGACTTAAAACAAGTGCCTCAAGTTTAGTCCAACTTATCAAACCAGTCCAACTAGATAGTGGCCTAAATAGCTACATGACCTCTGGGTAATAGTTACATTTACGTATTATGCGATGTCAGATGTGTGTCTTAATTGTGACAGTCGACCATAGACTGTATGCCGTCGACTCACCAACAATGTTGACTGCGTTAAACTTTTACGTTGTCGTCAACGTTGGTCACTGGTAGCAAGCCTACTGAAGTAGATGCACATCAAATTAATAAACACAAACGCCCCATGCACGTTTTATCAAGTGGACTAACGTAACGTTAACATTCATCCTAAAGATAAGACATGTATTGCATGCTTAACCACGGACGTCATTCTCATACCTACCCACAACAGTTTGCTTATTTCTTTGCTTGCGTTACAAACACACACAGACAACACTGACTGAATGTAGATTTCTGACTTGCCCGCATAATGCCGATGTCTGACAATCAAATCAAATCCAGTCATCAAGCATAGAAGGTTTTTTTTTTTTAGCTCAAAGGCAACCTAGCCTTGCATCCCTTTAAACCCAAAGCTAGCATAGCTTGTCACATTAAATTTTATATATTTGTATATATTTATATATATAAATGTCGATGAGCATGAACACAAACGCACTTTGTTCATATCTGTTATGTGTAATATATATACTGGGACAGTAATATTACACTGTCAAAACTAGCTTCGTTAATCTCGCATCAAACTTTCCAAAACTGACACCAAGTTAGCTGCTATCCAGGCGACCAACTGTCATTCTTTTGCCATACAAAATGCCCTTCAAAAGCATACGATTTTAAATAAGCACAGGAGTTTGTGAGAAAGGAGGTTAATTTCAACGCTTTGTTATTAAACTGTAGGCCTAAACAAAACAAGGAAGCTAAAGTTAAACGTAGCCATCATAACGTTAACCAGACACAGCTTGACAAGTTAACGGTGGCGTTACCGTGTCAAACTAAACACTGCTGTCAACCATCCTGATGTTTTCAAAACGGCTATTATGCATATAGTTTGTTATGCTTATAGAGAGGTTTCATTCAACAACACCACGGCTTACCTAAATAGTTTGCAACTAGGTATGTTAGCGTTAGCCAAGTTACACATGGATCCTCAGACGTCATAGAAGACCAGACAGCGCTCTGGCTCAACGTGTATTTTTTGAAGTGCACAGTCGTAACGCAACTTCCTTATTTTGTTTCCCATAGTACGTTTTGAAAGACATCGGAAATAAGAATCACCAGTTTATTGTCAGGGCGTTAGCAGTAACGTTATCCGAATGCAGCTTGCAGCTAATCAGCTAACTCTGGTAACACTGAAGAAGCTGCTTTAAGAGGTTGACGTCACACGCTCACACACAAATGCATAACTTCTTAAGGCCTGTGACACAATTTTGAGTTCAGTTCTCATCCAGAATATCTTTTTGATAATAGCTGTTGCAGTTTAGTAATTATAGAATTATAAACTTTAATTAAAAAAAAACATGCACTACATTTAGGCTACATTACCCAGTATTACAGAACCTGCACATTGATGGTCCTTGCCTCCCCAGTTCACATCCTCTCAACAGTACAAGAAGTTTTCCACTAAGGGGGAGGGGGGATTTTTGGATGTGGCCCTGTCAAATTAAAAAGCAAAGATATTAATGATTTAAACATTTTTAGAAGGTACAACCCTTAAATTTTCTTTATTTTTACATTTTTATAAAAACATTCACAATTATTTATTAAAATATTTATTTATAGTTATTGTCAGGGGCGTATCACCAAATTCTTGGCCCAATGCACAAGCTGTATGCATGCCATTTTAAATCTATGAGTTATATAAATATCTAAAGGCAAATAACAGTATAGGGCCATCTCCCTTCTTGGGGCCCTGGTAACTCCTACCCCTAACTCCTACCTACAACGCCCCTGGTTATTATTATTATTATTATTTTAATTTAGAGTGTTTGAGGATTTATGATTTGTAATATGTATTTCTAACTGCTTTGGCCAAAAATGGCTGCAAATACTAGGAAACTAAAAAAAAAAAAAAAAAAAACAGAGGGTTAACAGAGTACTGTCATGATCTGTTGTTATAGTCTCAGGGTTAAGGACTCCCCAGCCTAGATCTGAATTGTACATTATATTTTTACCAGCCTATAAAGATGAATGGTGAGGTGCTGTGGTCAGTTGTAAAATTTCCAAATGGTGGAACAGCTGTAGTTCTTCAGAGCTGGCTGAAAGACAAGACCTTGTTATGGCCACCCCAAAAAGTAAACATTACAAAAGCTCTTCGGGACAAGATGGAACCAGATGAAGCATGGGTCACCTACAACGATGTCCGCCAACTTGTTACCTGTAGTGAGTCAAATCTGTGCAACAGGATCTAGAACACTGAGTAGAACACCCCATGAAGAGCTTAAATGTTCTGACTACAAACTTGTTTTAACAGTTAAAAAGATAAATGCTGGCCTAAGGCTGCTAATGCAGCTGCATTTTGCACCGAATCTTGAGAGGATGTCACATTGAGATGGGGGTCACATTGAGATAAACCCAGTGTTGTAATTACTTCTGACTATCAAGTAGAAACTTGCATAAGCTTACAATGTGTCACACAATATGTAGACTGAATATTTGCTTGATTTCACAAACATTGCAAATCGGTGCATTGATACTTCACTTGTTCGGTTAATTAGTGTTTTTATTTTTCCTCTGACTCTCCAGAAACATTTGATGAAGCTAGACGAAGAGAAAAAAATTAAATTTGACAATGTGTGCAACAACCAAATTGGATACTGAGGACGAAGGAGAAGAACGTGAGAAAAGACGACAAAGGTAAAGTGATATGCACCAAAACTTCTGTCCCGGCCTCACATTTGAACTAGTTATTTATAGTATTTAGCACAAGGTCACAGCTTTGTTTCAACCTGACTTAGGCTAATTCACTTGATATGAAATGATCTGTTTTCTGTTTAGGCCAAACCCAAAGTACATAGACTCAGACGCTGATGAGCCATCTAGTGGTCTCCTTAAGAGAAAAAAACTTACCAGACCACCTGATATGAGTGTTCCAGGTATTGACTCAGTAGCATGATATATTTCCATCGACACACTTGTATAATGTTAAGGAATCTTGATTAGTAGTCCTTTCAAAAGTGTAGCTCCTCGGGAGGCGCCGTGGCTCATAAGATCATTTTTGCCAACTATTGTATGTTACAGGAGAATTAGGTCAGTTCAGAGGGACACCAAAATCCAACCAGGCCCAAAGTACATGGTCCCCAGATCATGCAAGAGAGGGTATGTTGTAAATAGAAGACACCATTGTTTTTCCATATTGAACTATGTTCTTTGAGTAATTTAAGTTACATGCCTCTTTTGTTCTGGTGCGCAGCACTACTTTGATAGCATTTAGCTTAGCCTAGTTCGATCCAAACAGGGATTAAAGGGCTCATAGAATGTCAAATAACATTTACCTCGTTATTGTTGAATTTAGGTAGCTTAAGGTATCCAATGGACCATACCAAAACTCTAACACTGTCTCCAGCCTCCTCCTACATGTATATTTCAAACTAGTTTTCACCAAGCTGAAACGGGCCAATCTGAAAAGAGGCATGCAAACCCGTAAGATCAGTAAGACCCACCTCCTATCCTTGCATCATCCAATCAAAGATCGTTTTGAACCGTCTCTGTTCCAATCCCCTGTTGCTTCATGAATTTGCCAGGGTGGGTGTGGTGTATATGAAATATACATGTGATTGATACATTAAGAATATGTATATGCAGGTGATGTGTGGGTTTGGCAAATGGGATTGCGTATCAGGGTCATGTGATGAGGGTAGAAGAAGATACAACATGGTGTCAGAAGTGTTGAGTTTATGATGAAAAGGCACTAGAACATTTGGTCCAAAAAGGCAAAGACGAAGGAGAGAGAGCAGTCGGTGGATGTTACGATTGAACGTGAGGACAACGAAAACCTGCAGGAAAGGGGAGCCAGCATGGCGGCTAGTGCACCCACTGCAACAATTAACATTCAGCCACCTGAGCCCTTTGATTTTAGCAAGCTGCTTGAATGGACTAAATGGATCAGGAGGTTTGAGAGGTTTCAAGCGAGCAACTTGACTACGAACTCAGAGGAAAACCAGGTTAACACTCTTACATATGGTATGGGAGATGAAGCCGACAATGTGTTAAGAGGGTTAAAACTGAGTGACAAAGATAGGAAAAAATATAACAAAGCTGGCATTGTTGTTATTCCCAAGAAGAACAGCCAGCGACTACGTCTGTGTGTAGACTTCACTGGTTTGAACCAGTATGTGTGCCGTGAAAAATATGTTCTGCCATCAGTTCACCAGAGTCTAGGAATGCTGGCGGGAGTATTTAGCAAACTAGGATTCTGGCAGGTTCCACTAGCTGAGGAGTCAGAAAAATACACTATATTCATAACACCGTTTGGACGCTACCACTTCCAGCGTCTTCCGTTTGGAATCAACTCTGTGCCCGAACACTTCCAGTGTGTCATGATGGAGGTCATAGATGGACTCCAAGGAATGGTCTGCCACATCGATGACCTGCTTGTCTGGGGAAAAGACCAAGAGCAGCAAAATGCTCGTCTCCATGCCCTGCTGCAAAAACTAGAGCAAGCAGGGGTAATTTTGAACATGGACAAGTGTGAGCTCTCTAAGAGTGAAGTGGTCTTCCTCGGGCATGTCATCACAGCTTCGGGTATCAGACCCGACCCAGAGAAGACAGAGGCCATAAAGGACATGAAGGAGCCTACAAACGTGAGTGAATTAAGAAGCTTCCTGGGGATGGTAAACCAGACAGGAAAATTCATACCCCAGCTGGCCGAGAAAGACAAAGCTCTTCGTGACCTTCTGTCAAAGAAGAACTGTTGGCTGTGGGGTGCTGACCAGGCAGAAGCGTTCAAAGTGCTTAAAGACGCACTGTCCTCTCCACCGGTCCTGGCCATGTATGACCCGAGCAGGGACACGAAAGTATCGGCAAATGCTTTATAATATGGACTGGGAGGGGTGCTCCTGCAAAGATGGGAAAAAAATGAATAGAGGCCGGTAGCTTACGCGTCTCGCTCACTCTCACCAATGGAACAGCGCTATGCGCAAGTGGAAAAGGAGGCCCTGGGTCTCACCTGGGCATGTGAACGCTTCCGGGACTTCCTGTTAGGAAAGGACTTCTGCCTAGAGACTGACCATAAGCTGCTCCTTTCCTTACTGGGTGCCCAAGCACTGGACCTATTGCCACCAAGGATACAGCGTTTTCGAATGAGACTCATGCGCTACTCCTATGACATCATACATGTTCCTGGAAAGTCACTCTGGACTGCTGACACATTGTCACGTGCACCCATACAAGCACAAATGACTGAAAATGATACAGAGCTGATGGAGAGCACCAACATTTATGTGGACTGCATTGTTAAGAACTTACCTGCCAGTCCCACATACATGGACATGCTCAAAATGCAGTTGGAGGCTGACAGTGTATGCTCCCGTGTCATGAAAATATGTGCAGATGGATGGCCAGAGCACGCAAAGCAGGAACCATTGTTGAAACACTACTGGCCAGAGCGGGCTACACTCACAGTGCAAGATGGACTTTTGCTGAAAGACACTTAACTAGTTATTCCAGCAATGATGTGGAACGACTGCTAGACAGCCATCAGGGCATTGTTAAATGTAAAACACGTGCCCGTCAATCTGTGTAGTGGCTTGGACATGGACAACAGATCAACGAGATGGTGTTAAAATGCAGGACATGTCTGCAAGAGCGCCGCAACCACAGTGAGCCACTCATGCCATCAGACTGCCCTGAGCGCTCATGGCAAAAGCTGGGGGCAGACCTTTTTGAACTGGGGGGGGACAAATACTTACTTGTTGTTGATTAACTTCCCAGGTATGTGGAAATAGCACTCGTCACACACAAAATGCACTGATGTCATAACACACTTAAAATCAATGTTTGCGCGGCATTGCATTCCTGAGGTCATCATGTCTGGCAATGGACCTCAATTTTCGGGCTAAGCCTTTACTTCGTTTGCAGCATCTTATGGATTTAAACATGTTACCAGTAGTCCTAAGTTCCCACAAAGCAATGGGGAAGCTGAGCGTGCCGTACAGACTGTAAAGAACCTTCTAAAAAAGGCAGCAGATCCATATATGGCTCTACTTGCATATTGGGTTACCCCTCTTCAGAACGGTTACAGCCCGGCGCAGCTCCTCATGTGTCGACGTCTCAGAACCACAGTACCAACTCATCCCTCTGAGCTACACCCTGCACTGCCCGACTGCAGCATGGTGGTGCAGAAAGAAAGGGAGAAGAGGATGTCAAATGCTGTATATTATAACAAGAGACATGGTGCAAAGCCACTTAGTAGCCTGTTATCAGGACAGCAGGTGTGGATAACTGACAGCAAAACACCAGGGACTGTGATCCAGAGCCACACCTTGCCGAGATCTTACCTTGTGGATGCGCCACATGGGGCGGTAAGACGCAAGCGCCTGCATTTGATACCACTACAGTCATCATTTCAGGATGAGGCTACACAGCAACAACATGAGCCACTTCCGGTGCTAGAGCAGGATCACACACCACCTGCACTGGGGTCTCCTGTGGCAGCACCAGAGATTTCCACTCCCAGAACTAGGTATGGGAGAGCCATCAAACAGCCCACTAGACTGGACTTATGAAAACAATGGGGAAAAAAAAAGATTTGTCAAATGTTCATGTGGAAATGTTGAAATGCAAATTGCTTGGAAATGTAACAGATTAACAGATTTATGCAAAAATGTTCAAATCAAAGTAAAGTTGATTTAAAGAGTCAAGAAATAGAAACAGTAACTGAGTAAGAAGTAAGTAATCAGTTTATTAAGGATTTGTGTTTAACCATATTTTCCTTTCACAGGAATGAATGGATTACTGAAAAAAATGTTGGCACCTGTTCTTAAAAAAAAGGGAGATGTGGTGTATATGAAATATACACGTGAGAGATACATTAAGAATATGTATATGCAGGTGAAGGTGTGGGTTTGGCGAATGGGATTGCGTATCAGGGTCATGCGATGAGGGTGCACCAAGGTTTCCGGTTGAGTTAATAAAAGTGCTTGTTATGAGAGAACACAGTTCGTTTCCACGCTTGTCTTCTTAATAGTGATAAATAAAAGATACGACAGTGGGCAGAAAATAGGAATCGTTTTGTTCTAGCCCTTTTAAATGAGCCTGCATAAGACGCTCTACCAGTGCTCCTGGGTCACTTTCAGGTGCACAAATTTGCATACGCTATTATTGAGCCGCAAAGAACAATTTCTGATGGTCAAAAAACGTGTTCTATGAGCCCTTTAAGTGAGAAGGGACAACACCTCTACATCACACTAGTGACAAAAAAAGGAGACAATATGTTGGATCATTTCAATCATAATGGTCTTAAGAGGACTTATATTTAACTAACTGAAACCTATTCATACCCTTGGTGGTTTTAATTTTTCGGCTACTTTGACCCGGTGCCTGTTCTAAATAACAGTAAGTGAATACATGATTGTTGTGATTTATATCATCCTGACAACCTAACTGCCTTCATGAATATAACAGAAGATATTTAACTTTAAAGTATGTCTACATTTCAACTTCAACACCGAGATCTGGGCATTATGGACAGCTTAGGCCCACCAAACTGTCAAGAAATGGTAAGTTACAGTTACAGTCAAAGTAAAAAGTATGTGAACCCCTTTTTTTTTTTTTGCATTGATTGGTGACTAAACTTTTGATATTTCATGGATGTTTTCATAGACAACATGAAATACAAAGCTTTGTTTGGTATTAGCTTCAGTGTATTGTGTTTAGTCATATTGATGAGTTCAGATGATATTTAGTGACCAATTTCTGCAGTAAAACAAAAAAGTTATAAGGGTTTACATATAATTTCTACTTTGACTCTATATTACTGTAGATCATTTATTAGATCATGTATTAGATCATGCTTTAAGGTTGAGAGCTATTCTGGATCATGATTTACACATATTGTTTAGATCCTTTTGTAGATGTAGTTGTTGTTTGGGGGTGCCAGTAATGCACCACATGAGAAATTTCACAATGGAAAGCTGCCAAATATTTGTCAGTTGTACATTTTTAAATACAATTATTAAATAATTGAATTGTTTCATATGAATGAAAAAGGGGGAAGTACATTTACTGATTCTTCATTAATTAGATCAAACACATACATGGGAGGTTACATTAATTAATTTATGTTAATAATTTCACCTACTTGTAATTTTCTTATTGTGTGTTTCAGAATTGATGTCAGCATCCGGGGCATGAAATCAACATTTTTCCACAATTTGTAGATGTGACAATGCATGGTGACAGCGGACAGATTTTGAAAGGTAAGTGAATTAGAAACTATTATGCTATGTTATTCTGTCACCATGCATAGAACATACTAACTTCACATCAGAAATATTGTTCACATCTTGATGTTATGACAAATTGTTTACATTCTCTTTAAAGACATTGCCATCCAAAAGCTCACAGACATGCTCGCACAAGTACTTGTGGTGGTGAAGGAAGTCTCAAGAGATGTACAGTTCATCAGGAGTGAACTTGCAGAAGCTAAAATGTCTTCGGCTGCTAGTCAAGGACCAACGCCAGCTACTGTCCAACATATGTCCCCCATACAAACTGAGCTGCATAAAAATACATTCTGATTGTGATGCCATTTTGGCATGAACTTAAAGCCATTTTTTCTCTCATCTCTCTAGATTGCCTGCTTGACCTTAGTGGGAGGCACTAGCTCCACAAATATGATCTGCAGAATGCTTATGACCGTTTTGACAAACAGTCTGGCCTGCAAGTTTAATTGGGCAGGGAAAAAAAACAAACTTTGTGATACCAAGCAGCCTTTTAAAATAGGGGCTAAGCAACATTCTGTTTTTCTCTCTCACAAGCTCCCTCTAAAGACCGCTGTATTGCATTGTATTGCACTGCATTCTATTGGAGGCAGACCGCGCTGCTGAACATTGCAAGTGCTGTATCTACCGCTATTGGCCACGGTGGTGCATTCTACACCGGTCGTTCGCCGTGTAATGACTCATTTTAGCATCCTAAACAGTATGAAACGGATTAATTAAATGAAAAATGTTGCATAGTGGGCCTTTAAAGACACACAAATCCAAGACTGCATGTTTGGTGAGTTTATTTAAATGTTTCTTCTTTAGCTGTTCTGGCCAACTAACATTAAGTCCATTTAAGATGGTGTGAGAAAGAGTGACAGAAAATCTAGGGGAGAATTGACATCGGAGCGTTCTCCGTCCCCGATATCCAATTTGCTCATCAAAGGGCTTTATCCAATTTTGACAGTCCTCATTGTGTGTGTATGGTCCACACCAACAGCTTTTACTGGCTAAATGTCATTGAAAGGAAATTCAACCCTTAAATAATATAAACCAAACAAACCAGACAAAAATGGCTATGAACAGTGTCTTAAAGTCTTTAAACAGTCTTTGAACGGCCTCAGACAGGCTCTCTCACATACATATTTACAAAAAACAAAGCATTGACAAAAGGGCACTTTGGGCATCAAGGGGCAAAGGGGCTGGTGCTCAAGCACCCACCGCCCCCCCCTCTGCACGTGTCTGTGTGTGCCTGTGTTTGTGAGGGTCAAGAGAGCAATAGTGTGTGTGTGTGTATAGTGAGAGAGAGATATCCAGGCAATGTAAATGAAAAATAATCCTTGAGGTTTTCCGTCATGAAATAATGTTCTTGGTGATCAGATTATGATGAAGATATGTACATTATATCATATAACTTTGGCATTATTGTCTTTCAGCGGTTGCAGACCTTCAATGAAAAGGTCAAAAATTGGCTGCGCTATGCTCCTTGGCGTGCAGGAGGAGAAAAGAAAAACTAGATCTGAACTAAAAAAAAAATAAATTATGAATGAATTATCTCCATTGTCTTATTTTTTTATTCAATGTTTTGTATTAATTTAATTTGTCCACTATTTTCCAATTCTATCCATTTATTTGAGCTGAAATGTAGGCCTACAAATCCAAAAGGTTCAGTAACATTAACATTAATCTTTTGAGCACATAGAAAATAGAATAAACGGAATAAACTCATAAATTAACATTATCTTGCATTTAGACAATGGTTGAAATAATATTGTTTCATTTTGTTGAATCATTTTGCCTAGTCAAAACTTCATTCAAAATATCTGTAATTACATTTTGACTAGGTAAAATGAAAGTTAAAGGTCTCATTCCATCGTATTTTCATTAATTTTGTGGTGGTCTCTTGTCTAAAACAATGTCATGAGAGTTGGTTTTGACAAAAATATGTAAAAAAAATCAAGTATTAAACGGTTTATTTTGGAAGGAGACCTTTAAAGATAAAGATATCTCTATGTCGAAGATATCGACAATTAAATTACGACTATCCACAATTCCATGTTGAGATATCTACAACGTAATTTTGACTAGACAAAATTCCAGTTCAAGATATCTATAATGTCGCTTTGAGTAGTAAAAACTTAATTTTAAGATATCTAAAAATGACAATATAGATATCTTTAACTGAGAGGAATTGAAGATATCTCGAACTGGAATTTTGACTAGGCAGAACTGAATTGTAGTTCTCTCAAACTGCTATTACGGATAGTCATAATTTAGTTGAAGATATCCGTAATTCACATTGTGGATATCTGAAATTGAGTTTTATCTATAATGACGAACCCCATAGAAATGAATGGGAAAAGTGACGTAATTTGTCCTAGGAAGAATGACGTTGTGGATATCTAAAATTACGCGTGTGGATGGGAAGAATACCGTTGCAGATATCTGAAATGTTAATTTTGACTAGGACGAACTGAATAGAATTGGCAAGTGAACCACGTCATTCTGTATGCTGCGGGTTAGCATTTTCCTACTTCCGGTTCCTAAGCGAAAACCCCTATGGGAAAATTAATGGCTAAAATAGCAAAACATCATATACAACAAATATGGCAGCGTATGACGTACGAGGACCTAGGCATTCGTTGAGTAGCAACATCGTCTGGGTGTTTTTTAGACGCATTGTAGCGATAAATTAATGTTGCTATCCCTCTGCTAACAGCGAAAAATTAAGGACTACATGGAGTTGTCTCGATTACAACGGTCAACAATTGGCAAATATTTCACAAAGCTTGTTTTAAAAGACTGCACAATATCGACTTGTTTGAAAAGGGATGACATGTCATCGAGCGCGGTTTTGTATAGCTCTGGTTTCCATGGCGTCTATGCCTTCATGTACATGACGTTCGCCGCTAAGCGTCGCGAACATGTAGTCAACAGGTCTTTCTGCTTTAGCCTAGTGATAGAAACATCTTATTTATTTTCTCATTAGAGTCCAAATTTGCAAACCCGTCGTCCATATCATGTTTTTTTTAACATCCTCCATCGGATGCGGAGGTCATCTACTCATATGCTTTCGCTCACACCTTATTTGAGACGAGGCTGCAAAATTAACATTGGATTTCCCATAGGGGAAATCCTGAGGAACCGGATGTCGTTAAATGCTAACATGAAAAACTACAGGCTTCTGGGTTACTTGCCAACTCTATTGCGGATATCTCTAATACATTTCCAGTTTAGCTTTTAAAAGTTAAAACGGCTTGCATTTAGGATGTGTGACGAGGCGAATATCGTTTTCAGTGATGTCATTGTAGATATCCACAATGCCAGATATCTCTAACTGCCATTGCCTCTAGTTGGAATTGAATTACAGATAGCTGTCATTTTTACTAGTCAGAACATAATTTCGACTAGACAAAATTATGTTGTTGATATATATAATGCAAGTTCCGGATAGTCGAATTTAGCGATTATATGTTAAAAAGGCTTGCCATAGTATGGCGCACAGACGATGATCTACTAGGGCCTACATGCTGCACGGATTGGGCGTACATTCTCCCATCGTCTATTAGCTGCTCTGCGCTTATTCATCTCAGTGCTTCTACTTAATCTTTCCAAAAAAGACGGTGGTTTCTGTCCAATGCTAGATTTACGAGACCTACACTATCTGAAAAGACTTCCATTCAAATGTTTACAGCAGACATTCTGAGCATAATCTCCCCAATGGAGTGGTTCACCACCCTGGATTTAAAGGATGCATGATCCTCGACTCCCAACCTATGACTGTTGCGGTGTGTGACAGACATCACATAGATGCAGATTTCATCTTCCAGCAGGACCTGGTCACCGCCCATACATGCCATCACAGTGAATCTAGGGGGTATTATCAAGAGGAAAATTAAGGCTGTCAAACCCCCCAAAAAGAAGAGCTGACAGCAAACATCAAGGAAACATGGGCTTCCATAACTCCCAGGCACACAGGCTGATTGCCTCAATGGCAGGGCGCATCAAGGCAGTCATTAAAGGCAAAGGGATTCCCAACCAAAGTGTAGGCTATTAAAGACTGACATATCGTTTAAAAAGTACCATTGATTTGACGTGATCCTGATAGCTTTCTTTTTTTTTAATTCTTTAATTTTTTTGTTTAATTGGCGAGTGCTGACATCAAAATGTTTCTCAGCCCACTTAATTTCCATAGGAAAAAAGCAGATAACATCTGATGAAGAACTACATATGCCAACTTAAATTAAGTCTCCATTGTAGTCAAATTATACCTGGAATAATAATAAAAACAAGCACTGCACTATAAAAAATATTACTGATATTGCTCTGATATTGTTCTTTAGTATAACCACCAGGTGCAGCATTAAAATTAAATGGAACTATAACTCAGGTTCCAGAAGGTTGAGCACCAAGCACCGGTGTTGACTGCTATATACTATACTACTATACCCATTCCCTACAGCCTTCCCAGCAAACCCCACTTTAATCTAACAGTTAAACAACTTTAGAGAAAAAAATTAAAAATCAACCAAGAGAATCATTTCAGAACTGGATTATCAATTCCCACACTTTCAAACTCTTAATGAGAAATGTATAAATATTTATTTCTCTCTAGTACATGATGTACATAACATTTATACAAGAACAGCAAGCCAAAACAACTAAAACACAACCAACTCATATTGATGTTTGTTGGTTAATGTATCAGCTGTCCCAAAATGTGTTCATAGCTGATGTTAACGTGTCTGAAAGCTTCCCAGCAAGTTTGTCTGCAAAAGATAATAGCAAGCAAGTTAAAATTACAATTACACATTAAACATCTTTACAATAATTCTACAAAGAAGCTCTGGTCTTTGAAAATAGTAAAACTACAGCAACAAAAAGTGACAACACGCTGCTACATTACATAGTGTATTGATGTATATTCAGACTAGTACCTGCTCTCTTTTGCCGTTTCTTCCTTTTTTTGTTGGCGGCCAGCAAGGCTTGGCCTTGTTGAAGAGGATCCACGTCAAGAATGTCTCTCAGGTCTGCAGCTTTAGGTGTTGCACCCTCCATACAGCTCTCATTTTTGACTTGGGGTGATTTGATTTCAATTGTCATAGGACCAAACTTTTAAAGAAAATTAAACAATTGATGAATAGATTAATCAGTGAAATAATCCATCAGATTCAAATCCAGAACCAATAGTCAAATTACATCAGTTAGCCAACTCATTAATTTCAACTCATTTCCTTCAACAACTTTAATTAGGTCTTTTAGATTCTTATTGGTTTTAGTAGTAGAGAAGTCACTGTCCAAACCAGAAGTGCGCCAACTTGCTACAGGTAGGTCAAATTGTACTAAGGTGTACAGGGCAACGAATAAAATAAAATTTATGTGATAAGGTATTTCCTTCTGCCATTTAAAATTCTTAATTTAGAGTTCCAACAGTTGTTTACAGGACAGTAAAAATTCCAAATAATTTCTGTACCTCTGGATCCTGGCCACCCTCCATTAATTCCGCTTCGCCTTCTTCCACTGGCATGTCCAGTTGAGCGCCTTGCGTCATCCCTGATGTTGCCATGCAGAATCCCATATCAACATCAGTGGAGTCCAACACTATAAGGATTAGAGAAGAGGTCACACAGTATTAAGAATTTAGATATAGATTTTTAGAATAGTGCCGTCAATGTTTAATTTGAAATTAATTTGACAATACAGTAATCTTTGTGACTCGTCTGTGTCTTTATTAGGTCAGTTATAAACAATACAAACTAAGCCGTTTCTCAGGCCATAACTCCAGTATGCAATGAAGACACAGTCAGTCCACTTAACAGGTGGAACAAATATGTGTAATTGGTCCTGTGTAAGCCCTGGGACCTGTGACCTGTGATCATGTCATCTTAGACCACTCCATCTTGTTTATTGTAATATCTAACTATGTGCTCATGTCTGCCACACATTCTCAGACAAAGACAATACAGAAGGTACATTTATCCGTATCTAAGTTAATACAGCACAATCAACAACATTTCTTTCGAATAGACTTTTAAAATGGAGCCCAAACACAGTAACCACTGTATCCCAAATACTGATAAGACTATGAAAGCCCATCATAGTCTAAAAGGAAATATTTCTACCGTACTGATGTTTCTCTTTTTTTTTAATCACTCTCATACTGCTTGTTTTAGATAGGAAAACATTATTGTGAAGCCATAAGCACTCGCACCTACCACACACACGCATAGTGAAAAATGGTGCATCCACTATGAAGCAGTCTAATTAGTAAGGATATAAGGATATTGCCCATGACTGACTGAACAGAAACATCTAGTTCATTGTCTTATATTTACAAATAATCTGATTTCATGCATGAAGAATTCCAAAGAGAAAGGAAATATAAAAGAATGTATTTCACCACAATCTTTCAAGTCAACTAGAATGTTTGTAATTTCATTTCTCAATTAACTATATAGGATAAGTTGAAACAAATACGAAATGAGTGTTTTTCTACATTAAGATTTGACCATGTCCAATTTCAAGCCCATGCAGAGAAAGTCTAGTGGCCTGTGTGAAGCCATTACAACTAGGCAAGAAAAATGAAAGTAGCCCTCCCTCTCTGCCATGTCTAATCAGACATTGCCCTCAATTTCGAACTGACCCAACAATGAGACAAATACTCTCTTTATATAAAAGGGCATATAAGGACAAATTTGCACCTAATCATAGATAATCTCAGATCGACATTTCGATAAATAATTAAAAATTAATTAACAGCACTTGTTCAATCATGACAGCTTTGAAAGTAATAGTACCTGCAAGTGCTTCTTCATTTCCCTTCTCTAGTTCATCCCAGTCAAAGGCCTTGCCCATCTCTGCAACAATCTCAGCACTGACATGGGTAGGCAATGTGTGCGTCTCTGGAGGGTGAGTGAAATAACTTATGCGCCCCCTAGAACAGTAAATACACAAGCATATGTAGTCTTTTGCATCAACTTTTCACAACTATATTTGAAAATGCTGTATATGGTAGTGGGTATGTGTTATACAAGAATGCATGATGGGCAGTGCATTGTATGTTTTGTGTGCAAGTTTAAAATCAGTTCTTTGCCACAGCTGTAGGCCGTTAGAGGCCAAAAGTCGACGTGGAAGCCAAAAACCAGAGCCGTGTAAGGAAGTGATTCCTCCGTTCATTTTACACTTTCATTTCACATAGTTTATTCTACAGAGTGAAGAAAACAATTATCATAGAGCAATGTGAGCAACAAAACGATTTTTCTTTTCTAATTGTTAAATCAACTGTAAAGCAGGGCTTTGAATCAATTTTTTTTCCCCAATTGGTTTGTTCTGAACAGAAACAGAATTTTAAGGTTTCCAGTTTTCGGTTCAACCTTATAATTGATGTTCCTGAACCGGTTAGAAAAACAAATTAAGTTCCTGAAGTGGTTAGTAACGTTCCATGTCAGCTGCGGGACTTGCAAAAACATAGGCTGATCATATAACTTTAAAATAGTCTTATTATGTCTCAATCCTCATAAAACATTAAAAAGCACTATAGGCTACATTATGTTATCAGTATGACTAATTCTGACACACTTAATTCTTGTTTAATATTGAAATTAAGACAAGGAATATGTATGCCATGTTTTTTATTAATTTCCTCTATGGAGTGAACGACCAGAAGTGAGCTTCACCAATCATATTACGCTTAGAAATCAAAGAACAAAAAAGAACCGTTACTAACCGGTGACCATTATTTTCGGTAAACGATTCTGATCCAGAACATAAAAACATTTTTTTGGTTTCGTTTCTGTTCCTAGAAAAACATCAAAAGTTTTCGTTTGAGTTTTCTGAACCGGTTGAAAGCCTTGCTGTAAAGTGATAATTTTTAGGACAGTTGTATAGCCTACTTTTATATCCACATTCTTTTCATGCAGTTGGAGCCACAGATTTTATGTTTCAGCTTAGCATATTTATTTCAGTTATTTTGTGGATAATTTTGTAGTTTAAAAAGTTCTCATAAACAGTTGATTTTTGTAAAGCAAAATAGGAATCTTCAGAGCATCATACTAAGCTTGTAAACTAGTGACGGCCCTTTCATACTAATTTTAGTGGTCGTCAGTCAGTTCACGTCACATTTTAGAATGAGCTCATCGTTAAAGAAGGTATTTAAAAATTGTACCAAGGACAACTCCCAATGACAAAGCAAAAAAAAAAAAAAATTTAGTTGGCAAAAACAATAAGACACCATCCAACAATCTGATGCAAATATGTACCACAATCCTACACCTGACACCCACCCTGTCCAGTCCATGAGGACACTCTTGGCAGCTTTGTCACTATCTGGAAGCCCCCCTTTCCTCAGCTTGCCCTGCCGTCGAGCTAGCAAGGCCAGGAACTCCTGAGCAGTATGGAAATCTGTAACCCCATAATGTTCCATAATCTAGGGGAAAAAAACAACCAGAAGATTTTTTTGGGTTTTATAATGTAAAATTGCATATTAAAAGGAGAAATCCAGTGTGAATCAATTAATATTTCTGTTTTTACATCACAAAGTGCAGTCCCTAGGTATGACAAGAAAATTCAGTGCATAGATTGAATTTGCAAAAGGCCAGCTAACGTTATCTAATGGGGCACAGGAAAACAAAACTGAAACTGTTGGGGGTTTGGCAGGAATATGTGTGGCATGCACCATTACCACAAGCACATCCACACAAAAACAGGATGACAGAAACAACTTGCCTGTGTCTTGTTGCAGCGCCTCAAGATTGCTTCAATGGCAGGCACAGGATCTACAAGTTGTTCAATCTTAACACAGTTCCGAAGAATCATGGCTGCATCACTTGTGGAGGTTGCCATAACTATTCCGGGGCAGTCTAGCAGTTTAATGTGTTTATCTAAGTGTACTTCCTGGAGGCACCTGTATAACACACAAAACTGGATGAACGCAAATGTCTCTTATATCAGAGGTGCACATCTCTAAATATAGGCCAAGTCAGGTATGCATTTTTTACCCCCCTCTATATTTTGAAAGTCAGACATGGGTTAAATGAAACGTAAGCAGATTGTGGATGACAACTAAACCAAAACAGGCTGAATCAAGAGATGAAAAAGAAAGATACACAGGGCCCTGGTAATGAAGGCAGTATAAAGTATGACTTTATTCTCATAATTAACTACTTTATTCTCGTAATTAATGACTTTATTCAAGTAATTAATGACTATTCTCATAATGTATGACATTCTCATAATTAACAACTTTATTCTCATAATTAACGACTTTTCTCGAAATATGACTTTGAGAATAAAGTTCTTGATATTTTTCCCTTTTAATGCGGCCCTAATCCTCTGTCGTATATAAAACTACTACACCTTATGCTTACTTTGTTACTCCTGGAGTTGCTCCAACATTACATGCCCGGGCTCTCTTCAGACTGTTTATCAAGCTACTCTTCCCAACATTTGGAAAACCTTGACAAATAGCACATTTATTAAAGGGTATAGCCACAATTAGCATTATTATATATGAATATGTATATATATATATATATATATATATATATATATATATGTGTGTGTGTGTGTGTGTAAATACTAAAGGTCGACCGATTTATCGGTAGGCCGATATATCGGCCCGATATTTGCATGTTTTTAAGTCAGCGGCATCGGCCGATATCCTTGCGTGGTCGCTCCCGATTTGGCGTCAGGCACATCCGCGGGCAGCCGCATGTTATAGGAGTGGTGCAGCCACATGTGAATGTGTGATATTCAGTCAGAAACACTTATAAAGACAGTCCTAGAAGATAAAGGTAAGGCTAAAATCCTTACATTTTGATGTCCTGTTGTCATGTATTAGCTATTATGTTATTAGGAAATTATACATTTAACCGTCTGGAATTGGCATAATGCTATAGTTGTTTGCCGTTAGCTTTAAAAATGAAAACATATCAGCACCTTGCTTGCAAACATACTAGCCCCGTGTGTTTATTTATCCTGTGTCGGGATTGTAAAATTCACTCTGTGCATGAGGCAGGGAAGGCGGCATTCAGCATTCACAGATTCAACACCGGCCGCCACATATTGCGCTTCGTTAAACTTTTTTATTTATTTATTTATATTATTTTAACGCCATTGAAAAACACGCAGCATTCGTTAAGCTGAATTCCCTTTCCGCTGTTCTCCCTCTCCGTCACTCACGTGTCTGTGTCTCTCTCTCTCTCTCTCTCTCTCTCTCTCTCTCTCTCTCTCACACACACACACACACACACACACACACACGGCCCCTCTTCTCCATGCACACCGCGTATGTCTCCATGAAAACCAACGAGATCATCCCTGGAAGCACCTGACGCTGCCAGGGTGAAAGCATAAAGTTCTTCCGCAACTTTTGTAGACTATACGTGCAACTTTACCAAACAGTAGAAGTCAATGGACACCCGCCCTCAACATATTTCATCCAAATATAACATTCACAATAGTGAACGCAATGACGCAAAGACGACAACTAATTACTGTTAAATCCGGTTAGCATCATTAGTAGGCTACGCTGCAGACATTTGATTAAAATCTTGCATTCAAGTTGACTGACCATCTACCAATGTTACCAAGACTTATAAGGGCCTGTCCCAAGGAGAAAAAGTATTTGCTTACCTTGAAACTTAAACACATCCACAAACTGAACAGTCCAACCAGTAGAGTATGATAGCCTAAGCTTAGCCTGCTTCTTTGTTTACAATATTTTGAGGCTTCAACCAGACAGCTGAATTTAAGAGGCGGAGTTGTAAGAATACTAGGCTATAATCTGCACAAAGTTTGCTGTTATGAATATCATTAAAAATGTTTATTTATAAAGTTGCATTTTTATTTAAATGTATATTTAAGTTTACATGTTTATTTACATATATTGCTCATTGATTTTTTTCCCCCTTAACTTTAGATAAATATTTAATTTTGATATGATATAATAAAGATTTCAAAGATATTTTAAGACAGTGTTCAATAAATTATGTTACGTTTGGAAATCTTGTGCATCCTCTTTTATTAGTATTATGATATTTTAGCATCCAAATTAAGGGCGAAAAGTAAAAGGTATCAGCCCTAAAGATCGGCCAAAAATAAATCGGCAGCACATATCGGTGATCGGCTGACTCTGACATCTAAACATCGGCATCGGTTATAGAAAAACCCATATTG
This sequence comes from Limnothrissa miodon, assembly GCA_017657215.1. Lineage (NCBI taxonomy): Eukaryota > Metazoa > Chordata > Actinopteri > Clupeiformes > Clupeidae > Limnothrissa > Limnothrissa miodon. The sequence goes on along the minus strand of JAGFZM010000108.1, from coordinate 1,092,850 downwards.
GTCGATCTCTAGTAAATACATACACACACACACTTACTTACACATAAATGCCAAATTCCTTGACACATTCACCCCAAGAAAAATTAAATCTGTGCTTTTTTAATTTTTCAAGATTTAAATAAACACTCACCTACCACACCGACAGTGATGGCCGTCTTGATGTCCTGGTTCCGACAGTAGTTTCCCAACAGTTTCATCAAGCATTCTGCACCAACACAAGCGCTACTGGCCAGAAGATCTGTTGAGGCCTTAGTTACTGATACATTACTGCGTTTCTGAAAAACAGTTAACACAGGTACCGGTACTTTATTAATTGGCACTGTAGGACATACTCAAAACAGGCTGGACAATTGTTTAAAGCATATTACAACCAATTGTGTGGTGTATGGACAGAGGTGGACAATTCCAGGTTCATAAAGTAAAAACCCTGCCATGTTTTCCTTCTAACACAGGTGAGTTCAGTGAGAAGTTAATGTACCTGTCTTGAACGTTCATTACCATCAGCTGTGTTAAAAGGAAAAGGAAAACATGGCAGGGTTTTTACTTTATGAACCTGGAATTGTCCACCTCTGTGTATGGAGTATGGTGAATGGTCAAAGTGTAGTTCACAGTTCAGGGACTAAAACCATACCAAGTTTTTGCTCTGCTGTTGAGTAGAAGCTTTGAAGGCAACGGTTGGAAATTCATGGCGGAGATACCTAATCCACTTCTCAACTATTTCCTTCGACACAAGATCTTAGGGGAGAAACATGATATTTTTGTATTGCCAATCTTCTTGCAAAATAACATTCAAAATCTGTACCGTTTAAAGAACCGCTCAGTAAGTCTGTTTTTTTAACCCTGCATTAAACACCTCAAAGCTGTAGGGGGAGTTCTGTACAGCTAGCTGTATTGCTGTATTGTACAATTAGCTGTATTGGTAGCGGTGCACTCTCTCACATGTTGCATGTTCACAACAGGCCAGTCTAATTGAAAAAAATGATTTGCTACGTGATTTTATGACCACGAAAATGGTTGCATAAACTTACTGAGAGCTTCTTTAAGACCATTATGCTCCATTTATTACAGCACAAAACAAAAAAGGATAGATGACCAGGAACCCAACCCAACAGAGCCGAGAAAAGCAGTGGACCAGACCCTACTACAGGCAAAAGAACCATCAAGATACATTTCAGCTACATTACTAATTTCTGAAGACGGGCATTTGGTGACTAAGATCTGCAAGAACTTTAATGAGTATGGATCTGCAGAAATAGCAAAAGAGACCTCAGCAGGCTTACAATTCTTCCTGACTTACCAATTTTATTGAGCACAATAACTATCTTCTTGTTAATGCCACTCTGGACAACAGCTTGCTCCACCTGAGGACAGCGACAGCCCAAAGGATCACGGGCATCCAGGACCTCCAGAATCACATCAGCACCTTCAATTACCTTTACAGAAATACAAAAGCAGAAAATGTTTAAAATTTACACCACAGGACTATTTCCGTTTTCGACTATTGTCTGCCAACATTAGGGCATGGGTTTTAGTTGTATAAAGTAATATTTGTCAGTTCATGGCACAAAGAGGCAAACATGTATGTGAGGACTTTATTCTTACCTTCTTGAATTCCCGATAATATGCCTTTCTTGAATTTTCATTCTCAAAATTAACATGCGTCTCCAACTTCTGCATTTCCAATTCCTGAACAAAAAGATGCATGGACAGCAAGATGCATCACTAAAATACCAGACTGGTCCGAATATAAGACTTTTTTGTCCTGTAAATACCACTGCCACTCATGATGGAGAGGTAAGGGATTATTATAAACAAATTACAATTAGCCCCAAGTGGTCTAAAAAAATGATGGATTAATAACAAGCACTTCCGTATCCTTTCACCCAGTTGTAATTGGGATTGTGCTGTCGTGATTGGCTAAACACCAATGTTAACAGTTAGCTTCCGATGTACTAAATTGGACTGGCTACATCAGATGCGACAAAGCAGTGAACATGAAAAAACAATTGTAATTGTAATTGTATTTTGATGGCTTGCCTTGCCAGTTTAGCCCTAGGGTAAGTATATCTGATCGGATAACTAGTAATAACCGGCTAATGAGGCTTGGTGGTCGATCATATTTTTTGGCAACAAATGAATATGCATTTTCATAAGAGAAGAGCAGACTTTAGCGAACGTCAAAAAAAACTTTTGTCTGGTTAATAGGCTATGCCTACTTTAAAAGACAAATTGCTTTGGCAGTAATGTCCTCTTACGTGCAACCTACTGAAAATTAGTTGGGTTAGTAACAAAAGCAATGTAAATGGTAAATGGACTGCATTTATATAGCACTTCTCTACTCCTACGAGCACTCAAAGCAATGTATGCCTCTCATTCACCCATTCACACATATGCATTCATACTCCGGTGGCAGTGGCTGCCATGCAAGGTACCATCCTGCCACCGGGAGCAATCGGGGTTCAGTATCTTGCCCAAGGATACTTCGATGTAGTCAGATGGAGTGGGGCTCGAACCTGCAACCCTCCGGTTACCGAACGGCACCTCTACCATCTGCCCCCCCACGCCGATGTCCTTGCCCATCCATTAATGTCCATGGCCATTAATACAGACCTCTATGTGTAATGCACATGATTATCCGCCTAGTAGAGCCTATAGTGTATCGTTTGCCCCGTCATGAAAAAATCTCATGTATAGGCTATGATTTTTGAGTCTGATAATTACATATACTATAAATAACAAATATGTAGTAACATCCTAGTTCAAAATTGTTTTATGATAGGACTATGACCCTAGACCCTGACATTAAAAAACTGTCAGATGTTACCCTCTGTTCAAAGGCCTGCTGCCGTTGCTGGATGTCTCTCTGGAAAGTATCCAGACTCCTCCTTTTCATGAGTTCCTTCTCCCTGGACAGTTTCTGCTTCTCTTGGAGTTCCTCAAGCTGATGGTGCCAAACAAAAGTTACATGGATATTAAAACTCTTAAATTGAAATCATCTTATAGATGAAGGTTTTTCAATACAATTCCTTTGGTCACAGCAAGTTATACTGATGAGCTATGTCTGGTAGTATATTGATGAACTACGTCTTCTATGCATGCATGTTCACAGCTGACTCCTGGTAGATTAACTGATGGCCAAAGACTCTTGCTTTAGGGTACCTAGCTATTTAAGTTGGCCATGATGCACCGCAAAGCATTACTTGGGCCAGTAATTCAAAATATCAACATCCAAGATGCTTTTTATGTATGAAAACAAATTGGTGTCAGAAAATGGTATCAGCAGCAATAGAGTTCTTTTGATTAGAATATAGTCTAATGTTCGTCAGGCCCATGTGTTCACCACTGCAAGGTGCAACACACAACAAGTAAACAAATGGGTTGGCGCACTGGTTTTAAACAAATAAACTCAAAGATTCCACCCAACCTCATCCTTACCCTTTTCTGTCTAAGTTCAGCTTGTCTCTGTGCATTTTCTTTGAAGTGTCGCACGTTAGGCAAACCAGGATCCTTCCTGTTAACGTTACCGCCCGTTTGCTTTCCATCTTTGCTCTAAAGAGTTCAAGGAATAATGAATTGCTAACATACTGAGGGTAATGTTACCATACCATACACAAATAAATCTAACATCATTGCTGTTAACAGACAGTATACCAGACAGTAGACATACTGAATTCTGCTACTGAGTGAACGTCACAACATTAGCATTTAGAAATATGGCAGTTAACGTCAAAGTTAATCATATTTTTCGGCCTGAGTTACATAATAACTGTCCTACCTTCTTGCCGATGAAACCAAGCCTTTTCGCTCGTTTTTGCTCTGAAAAACAGTATGTACAGTTAAAATGTAAGCGTATATTACTTGCACATAAACGTTAATATCATGTATTTACAATAAAAAAGACATTTACTGGCTTTCGACATTTTTCCACGTGTTGACACAGCGAACGCCACAGTGGAGCGGATATGACCGAATGCCCAGCTGTGCGACTCATTTTTTTATTCAAAATAAAAGCACAAACCACAATAGATCAAGAAAAAGAAGGGACATTGTCATTATTGTTATAGACCAACAGACTCAAAACATTCTGTTTGTATTGTTTCATCATTGCTCTAATCTCGATTTCGTAATAAATATTTTTAAAAATCCTACCATTGCATTAGTGATTTCGACGTCTCTGGTAACACGTAAAATGACCACGAGATGGCACCAACCGGCTACATTACGGGTACCCCGTAATGAGATGGCATAACATCTGCTTGATGGCATATGCCACTTTTTTACACACTTAACCAAAGATCTTTTGGAACAACCGTCTCCATCTTATTTTGACGAGTTGACAGGTTTGACGATAAATGACGAATGACGAAAAATCCATCCAGAAATGTTTGCATTTCCACGTGGGAACTTTCAGGGTAAGTTAAAATAATTTTATCGTGTTTTTATTAAGATGTTACTTATGGTTGTTTTTTAATATGGTTAATTTTATTAGCTTCCAAAGTTAGGGTAAATTAGGGTAGGACCAGGATCCATGCTAGCAAATTACATGGTAATTAACACCATCATGCTACGAAAATAAGATTAGAAATAGTAGTGGTATTGGACAAGAAAATGTCAATGACTATGTAGGTTACAGGAGTAATACACACATAAAGACTTGTAAGTTTGTTTGTTTAAGTAAGCCATCTATGGTTAATGCAATGGCTGACAATCAATTGCAGTTCATAGCAGCAGTCCATGATAAAGTAGCTGAAGTTATTATAAAGTTAACCCTATGACTGTTTATTTATTTATGGAAATATGTTTGCCCAACCTTTTGAGAGCTTGTAGATCCCAAGAAAGAAAGAAAATTACTCCCGACCCACCCAAAACAGAAATCAGTGTATATAGTCTATGGGTTAGAGCAATAACTGTAGGCTACTGTACTGTAGCTGGTGGACTAGCGAGACACCAAGGCACTGTCTCGCGGCAGCCAGTCACTGTCCCGCGACACCGGGTAGTAAAACGCCTAGGTTTTCTCTGTTCAGCTTTGTAGTATGAACATGGAACACAAAGGGCAAATTATGCAAGATGTATATCAATTTTGTGCCAAGTTAATTTCCACACATATCAGTTACACAATCTAAATTGATACTGTTTATATGTATATTTATTTATCTTTAACTGAATTTTGTTTCAAGAACAATTGGTGACTGATTAATTATTTTGTGTGGAACCAAAGGAAACAACTGCTGGTGGCTGTGAAACACAAATTAACATTGCATTTCCTGAACATAACTTTAGGTTAGGGATGGCTCGATATCATTTTTTTTAATGTCCGATACCAATAGGCTATCAAAAGATAGTACCTGCTGATACCAATTCCAAAAATTCAGTGTTTGTAAACATGAAATCCATAGGAAACATATTCCTATGTGAAAAGAAAGGCTCAAACCCAAAAAGTTAGTTATGCAACACTTACTTTTATTTACTTTTAGCAGTTTAGAGTCACACCACCATCCAAATTTCAAACTAAATTAAAGATTCATTATATAATCATAGCTAAAAACGATATAATCGTAACTAAAAAAAGTGCCACCATGTAGACTTAAAAAATATGGCTGTACCTCCTGTTGTAAAAAGTGTATTGAAGAGTTAACATAGCTCTCGGGTGGGCTGTGGCCCCTGATAACTGGTTAGTTCATTTCAACATACGGGGCAGATTCTTTGAGAAAGATTAGCATTTCAGCTTTCTCACCAGTCAGCCTGCTTCTGTGCTGAAAAGCCTCTCACTCTCCACACTACATGAAGGTGCACAGACATATTTTGCTGCTGCAGATGCCAGCAATAGCAGTCTAGACACAGTGGACTGTCTGAACGCAGAATAGTCAGCTCACTGAAGTAGGTCTGCACATCAAAGCATGCAATAGGGGTAGCTGACTCAGAAACAGTACGTTCCTCCAATTTCATCAAAAAGGCTTCTAAGTCCAAATGAGATCCCCTGTGCTGTTCTTGAGGCTTCCATCTTCATTAACTTGCCCATTACTGCATTTTCTTCCACAGCTTAAGGTTTCTGCATCAGTGAAGAATCTAGATAAAAAAATAAATGTAACATTTATGTCATTTACCATATTAGTCTCTCTCTCCGACACACACACAGAAAGTGTGTGTATCTTGGAAATAGCAGTGTTGCAGAGTATAATGGCTCAGATTTTACATCACTGAAATGTCTGTCCACAGCCTCAAGAAGGGTTGCCTTCATGGTTTTCACTCCCTCATTGGCGGGGTCTTCTCGGCGCAACACTCGATTAAGCACACAGACAATTGGGATAACATCAGAAGGGATGCGCATGCAGATGCAGAGCTCATCTCCTTAGTCAGTGCCTCAGAAAGAGCTAGCACAATTAGCGTCCTTTCAAGTAGCCCCCACTGGTTTGTGGTTAACATGGCTGGTAGGTCGTACTCCGCAGTGTATGCAAATGTAGCATGGCAGTATTAGAAGATCCGACTACGCCACTAGGAGTTCTACCAAGACCAAAATTCCCCCCCTTCTAGACACATGTGAGCACTGCACACAGGAGGGGGGACACCACCAGCTCTGGGTTCACCTGCCTCCACAAAATCAAAAGCGGCTGTAGTCAGAACACTACACTGCTCACTACCTTCGGCCAGTGGACAACTGAGCTAAAGTGTGGCAGACAGAAAGCATTAAAACCAACTCAAATAAGAAGGGGAGAACACTACCTAGAAGACAACAGGTTTCCTACCAGGAGCAAACACCCACAGGTGTGACAGGAGGCAGCCAGGGAAAGTGTTGCAGCGATTCCCCAACGGGCGCCACCTGCTTTTATACTATTGCCCAAATCACTAATTGGCTTGCCTTCTACCAATTGGAGAGCTCGCCTTGCTCCTACTGCTACACACACAAGATCGTTTTTTGTGCTATGAGGCTCTGGATCATGTAATATGTAATATGTTTCACCTTGTGCGAACATTTTGCTGAAAACACTTGGGTGGCACATTCAATTCCACATGAATGTCTTCTAAGCGTGAAAATGCAAGCTGGGAGTGCTTGAAGTGACCCACTATTTATATATTATATATTTCTGCCAACAGACACAGCATCACTTATGCTAGCAGTCCCTCATTCACAACAAGTTGCAAGCTATGTGCAAAGCATCCCCTACTGGGAACCCAAGACGATTCATGGTTTTCACAACGTTAGTTGCATTGTCTCGTAAAATTACACGGACCTTGCTCTTTTTTTAATCCCCATGCTTGTAACATCTCTGTTGCTGTGCTTTCCTCTGTGTGAGAACTTCTTAGCATGTATAACTGCTTTTTGCAAAGCAAAAGTTGAGGCGATCCACTGAGGTGTCAGACTCAAGACAATGGACACACGCAGGTGTTGGTTGTAAAACTAACTGTGGCAGCGTCTTTCAAGCACTTTGAGATGAATTCGCACACTTGTTTGTATTTGTTTGGTGGAATTGTTTCTGAGACTAAATATCGGTTACCGTGGCTCCATGAATTCAGTAACCTTCTCCATTATCATCTTTGCTTTCTTGCTTTCTGGAGCAAGTTTCTCACGCTTCAGTAATGTTTCATTCAGTGTTGTTTGCTGTGGCAAGGTTTCCTTTATCGCACGGGTTGTCTGTATATTCTTCTACAACTCTTGTCCGTGGTGTTTATGCAAGTGTTTAATGAAATTGGTGGTGTTGAAGGCGCCCCCCCCCCCCTTTTTTTTTTTTTTTTTTTTATGGTTGTGCATGTGCCATTCAATGCCAGAAGGAGTAACTTCAAATCAAGCAAATAGACATGAAAGCCCAGGGTCTTAGCTTTCATTTGAAACCAATTTTATGTTTCTAGGTAAAGGGGTTTTCAAGTTATAAACTTTTGAATGTCAGTAGGCCCTCTTGTTTACAAAAAGTTCCTATGGGAGTTTACATAGGGGTCCCAAGCAAAACGCATACATATCTTTACAAAAACTATTGTGAAAAGTCATATTTTGGTCTTTTGACTTCAATTGTTTGTGTGGCAAGCTGAGAAATAGAGTTAGAATTGGATTTATTGATTTGGGGGTATCATAAGGATGGTACCTTCATATCTTAACATACGGAATGCTGGGGGTGACCGGAGGTCGGTATTGGATATATGTACTCAGTACAGCCCAGGTCAAAATCACACCGTCCTTCTCCTTTAAAGGCCCACTAAGCAACTTTTCAGTTAATGAATCACTTTCATACTGTTTAGGTTGATAACATGAATCATTACAAGATGAACGAATGGTTTAGAAAGTGCCTACAGCGATAGGAACCGCATTTGCAATGTTCAGCAGCAGCGCCAATCTCTATGCATCCGCATTCAGCAGAAATCAGGATGGCGATAGCTGTAGACAATAAGATTCAGCAAGACGGAGCCAACAAGAAATGTTGGTGAAAGCAGATGACCGCTAAGACACGGAAAAGATCTTGACAGAGGAATGTAACCAAAAGTTGCTTAGTCCCTCTTTAAGACACACACCACAAACTGAACGCTTTAGCCTGTGGGCCATGTGTTTGGTTGGAAAATAATGTCATATGTAGATTTCACCACTGCTTAACCAAATCCTTGTCTAAAGTCAGTGGTGCCCTACTTAGTATGTTACGAGTGCATTTGTACAGATCTGGTTATGGCCTTGTGTCTTGGCCCTCTTTGCTACCAAAACTTGTTTGTGTCTTGTATAGCCACAATTTACAACTCTTAACCTCATCATGGCTTCAAAATTTGAATATAAGTTTAGATCTTTTGAGACCCTTGTTTTTAACTTGATTCAACCTTCACCAAACAACTGTAATGTTACAAATGTTACAAAAGCAGAAAAATAAACCTAAACATGTTTCCTGGATCCAATCCCCACTGATCTCTTTAAGAGCACTCTCCCTCTACTGGCTAAGCGAATACTTAAGATTATAAATCACTCACTTCTAGAAGGACACGTTCCCAAACCTTTCAAGACATCTGTTACAAAGTAATCTACTAAAACCCTGACTTTAATGTAATGTGGCTAATTACTGACCCATATCTAACCTCCTATTTCTATCAAAACAACAATTAAAATACTGTCTGTAGCCTCTTAGGAAAAAAAAGTACCTTAGAAACCTACACGTCTGGCTTCAGGACTTATCATCGCACAGAATCAGCCCTTTTCAATTACCACCTTATTTCATCTCATAATGGCAAGCCGTTATATAGCCGTATAGCGCATTTCATACACAAAGTAGGCATTTCAATGTGCTTTACAAAGTGCCTTTTTGTCAATGCTTTTTTTTGTAAATATGTATGTGTGATAACCTGTCTGAGGCCGTTCAAAAATAATAATAAAATAAAGTAATGATAATTTCGGTACCCTCAATCACGTGATCCGCATAAACGTGCCCTGACCGGCCCGGAAGACTTGAAGGAGTAGCCTACGCCAAAAAGCGACCACCAAGGACCGGTGAGTAGGTTCTGCTGCTATATTTATAGAGCGATGTGCACATTGTTTGTATTCTTGTAAGATGACAGACAGTGCTTGTGGCATTGGGCTGCTTTAGCCAACATTCAGGCCCGTGCCGTCTAACATATATGGGCAGGTGGGTCAGTAAAGTAAACTAACGCACGTTACGTGCAAAACCGTGCTCCTAAGGAAAAAAAAAAATAGTTCAACGGGAGTTTTTAGCTACAATTTTTAGTTGGGTCTGGTTACTGTTGTAATGTCCGTTCACCTGATATTTTACAGTTTATGTAGCGTGGTTTGTCCATTGAAGTTAAATGTTTTGAAGTTTAAAATACAGACTTTAGGCATACCGAGAAAAAAATAGTCTTTTTTATATATAGATAAATAGATTTTTAGCATGTGTTTGTTCTTCATCTGATTGAGAGATAAACTGGACTTCATATAATGTGTTGTATAGAATTGCGTTTGAGCTAAGACCAACTCCATTATTAGTTTAACTGCACATAGGCCAATTGATCAGTGATATGCTACAGCTGACACTTTCATTAACTTGTGAGCACAAAAAATACCATCTTAATGCTTATTCACAATTAGATTAATTAGTTGTTTAACTAGTATGTTTTAATGTAACTCAAAAAAAAAAAAAAGTATTTCCAATATCAGTTGTCTTTGCATCTTGTCATGATCACAAAATCGTTTAATCAGCCATCTCTCTCATGCTCTTTTTAGTTGCTACACTCTCAGATCAGTGCCTACCTTCAGCAACAGCAGCCTCCCCTCCATCCTCCTCAACAAAAGCTTTTCAGTGTAGGCTACCCCATCAAGTAAAACAGACTACACTTGCTTTGCACCTGTAGCAGGTTGACTTCTCTGCCTGCCTGTTTTTGGTCATGCCCTGGCTTCCACCCCCTTGTTAGCCACTAGTATCATAGTAGTGGTAGACAAAGCTCCTCATGGTTTGTGTTTGTGGGTTGTTGTGTATTTGATACAATTTCACGTGTGTTGTTGTGGCCTGTACGCCACCCACCTATGTTGGTCTACCTCCCCTGCTTAATAAAGACTAAGTGAATTGTAGTCCCAGTGTCTGTATTATATTTACGTTGTTGCCAGATTTCTTTGCTTTCCTTAATTTTATTTACGTTTCCGTTGAGTGGGATTTGTGCCCCAGCGGTATGATTAGAACCTGGAAGGGACCTCCCACCAAACTCGGGGGGGAAACACAGAAAACATATTATTAACAAACATAACTTAACAAAACCTTACCATGTTAAAAATGTGTGCACCAATTTGCAACAGTGTAAGGTTAAAGTAAATGAACTAATAAATCAAAAGAATGAAATAAGGTGTTTGTGTGTTCTTTGACTATGAGCATGTGTCTGCAAATAATAAAGTGTTCTCTTTTGTTTCGAAGCCGAAACGTTTGAATGGATGATGCCTATCATCTCCTACTTTTTCTGAAGTCAACTTTAACCAACCCTTTGAAAAAAGGGTTGTAAGTGCTCTGACGCGCACATGCAACTACTTAGACAGCCCTGTGTGATGTCAGAAAGTCTATATCTTGACTGCGCTTATGCTTCACCTCGCCTACTAGCGTGTGTTCTGAGTCACTCCGTTTGCCTTTTCGCAAATATTCTTAAAACCATCGGCTTTTTTGAAAGCCCACAACAAAAGCTTTTTTAAAAGCTATTCCCGGAAACCATCTTGCTCAAAGCTTCTCACGCCGGTCCCTACCTTGGTACCTCGAGACGCAGGATGGCAACTCGTCGATGCACCGACTGTGATCGCTATTTTCTTGGGGAGCGAGCACGCTATGCTAGCGTTCTCTCAGCCTGACCTCTGCTCAGCCTGCGAGCGCCTCCCTCCTGCGGCTATTGCCAATCGAGCGCCGTTCTTCGTGGGCTCCACCGGTAGTCCAGGGGCGGCTTCTACCCCCGTTGGCACCGATGTCCCCACCCTCCGCCGCTTCACCGAGTTTCCCCCGGCGTCCTCGCACACGTCCTCGCACACGCGCCCTGGGGTCTCACACACAGTCGGCTTACCCTCAGCCTCCGCACTACGATGAGTGTCTGCCCTGTCGGTCGAACGTTTTTCAGCTTCGCGAACAGCCTCAGTCACCGACCTCGGCTCCCTTAGTGCCAGTGGGGGGTAGCATAGCACTTCGCTTGTCTTTGCTGCCTCCTCATCGCGCCTCTCTGCTCAGGCAGAATTGGGAGATGTGCACAACGTCACGTTGGGTTCTTTCAACAGTTTTGAAAGGCTATCAACTGCAGTTCAGGTGGCCACCCCCCCCCCTTCAGAGGTGTCATGGAGTCAGTGGTGCCCTCAGCCAGGAGCTTTGCGATCTGTTGAGGAAGGGCGCTATTCAGTGCGTACATCCGACACTCGCGCGCACAGGTCGCTACAGTACGTACTTCCTCGTGCCCAAAAAGTCGGGCGCTTTTCGCCCTATTCTAGATCTCAGAGCGCTCAATGCTTCGCTCAAGCCTCTCACTTTTTGCATGCTCACGGGGCGTATGGTGGCAGAATCAGTCCGCCAGGGGGATTACATGGTCACCATAGACCTTCAGGACGCCTATTTCCACATAGGCATTGTCCCCAGGCACAGGCGTTTCCTATGCTTCGCTTTCGAGGGCAGAGCTTACGAGTATGCAGCCCTCCCTTTCGGTCTGTCTCTGGCACCTCTGTGCTTCACCAAGTGCGTGGAGGCGGCGATCGCCCCCCCTACGTGCACAGGGTATCAGACTCCTCAATTACTTGGACGACTGGATGCTGCTGACGGGTTCCAGTCAGCTCCTAACGTCACAGGTTCACACTGTGCTGCGTCACCTGATCTGGGCTTCTTAGTGAACCTAAGCAAGTGCATGCTCTCTCCCTCCCAGGAGGTCGAGTTCTTGGGCGTGAGGCTGAACTCACGCTCGATGAGAGCGACGCTCACTCTGAAGAGGTTACAGGACGGCAGGGCGTGTCTACGCCACTTCAGACTAGGTGCCTGCGTGTCAGCCAGGCTGTGCTCTCAGACTGACGGGCCTCCTGTGCGCAGCGGGATCAGCAAGGGGGTGCGGGTTTCCCCAGGCGCGCACCCCCTTGCGTCGCGCTTCATGAAGGGCGTCAGGCGGCTTCGCCCCTCTTCTACACGTTCGGTCCCTATTTGGGACCTGGCCACTGTCCTACGCGGACTGGCACTTACGCCCTTTGACCCTCTGTCGAGTGCCAGTCTAAAGATGCTTTCCCTAAAGACTGTGCTTCTGCTCGCCTTGGTCTCTGTGAAGCACGTTAGCGACCTGACTGCTCTATCAGTCAGTCCTGATTGTCTTGAGTTCGTGCAGGGAGACACGCGGGTAACGCTGCGACCAAATCCCTTTTCTCGCCATAAGGTGCTGCCCACTGACCCTCGTTCAAGGGTCATCGAGCTCTCAGCCCTGCCTGAGACGGGAGGTTCAGTGCCCGTCACTCTGTGCCCGGTCAGAGCGCTTCGTGCCTACCTGACGTGCACGCAGAACATCAGAAAGACGAGTCAGCTGTTCGTCTGCCATGGCGAGCGTGCCAAGGGTCAGGCCTTGTCTACCCAACGCATGTCTCATTGGCTTACTGAGGCCATACGGCTGGCGTATGAGGCGGCAGGTGCTCCTCCGCCTCCGCATGTCAGGGCGCACTCCACCCGTAGAGTGGCGGCCTCTTGGGCCTTCTGGAAAGGCGTCCCTATGCAGGATATCTGCCTGAGCACGTCTTGGGCTTCAGGCAATACCTTTTCTACGCACTGGATGTCACCAGGCTGGGCGTGGCAGAGAGTGTCCTCTCTGGACCCGGCGGCAGTCCCGTGGGTCTTCCCACCTCGGGCTCCTCGGTGGAGGGCTCTTGAGGCTTGGTTGTAGTGATCCATTCGTACGTTTCGGCTTCAAAACGAAAGAGAACGTTACGGATACTAATGTATCCTCGGTTCTCTGAGTGAGAAGCCAAAACGTACGCTTCGGGCCTCGAGTCGCCGACGCTGGCGAGCTTGGCAAAGAGGACCTGAAGCGTAAGCGCAGTCAAGATAAAGACTTTCTGACGTCACGCAGGGATGTCTAAGTAGTTGCCTGCGCGCGTCAGAGCGCTTACTGCCCTTTTTTCAAAGGGTTGGTTAAGGTTGACTTCAGAAAAAGTAGGAGATGATGGGCATCATCCATTCGTACGTTTCGGCTTCTCACTCAGAGAACCGAGGATACATTAGTATCCGTAACGTTTATATAACTAATAATGTGGCAACTTAACTAAACTCGTGCTTGTGTAGTGGGGGTGATGTTACCCTGTGTGGCGGCAGCCATCACAGGTATAAATAAATAAAGTTTCTTTTATCTTGATATGGTATGTTATTCCATGTTGCATTCTTTTTGAATATGGGTTGCGACAGTTATATTGTAAGGTATGTTGCTGTATGGTGCTTCAAATTCTTGTTCCAAGTGCCTTTTTTTAACTTTGAGCACCTGCCCCTCCAAAGGTCTCTGCACGGCCCTGCCTCTGACTACTCTCTTCATCCCTTTCACTTTTCTCAGGGCTTTCACTGCCTTCACTTGAATCATGCTCTTATATCTTCTCTATCTACCTGGGAAAATGCCTCTACAAGCATGAAGCATATGATTAGGCAATGAATCCTCACTGATGTGATTAAACATGCTTAATAGCCTATATAAATATTTTGTGTAAAACTTAAACTTCCTATACTAATTTGCATCATAAGACATTGTGGTACTTTTTTTTTAAGGATGTGACCGAAAAAATCTTTTAGTGTCTTCTATAGCCCAGTAAAACACAAAGCATGACTTTAGTGTTGCTTAACACATTACAGTAACTGTCTAAAATTATGTGCTTCGATTTTAAACTAAAGGCTTACCTTCTCTCATCCACAGTAGGCCTATGAGATTATGAGGGGTCTGTAGCAGCATCACCCTCTGTGACAGTCTCTGAAACTGAGTGCAATGCATTTTCAGGAGTTGGGTTACAATGTAACTACTACTTTGACTACTCTATTGACCATGACATTGAGACTAAAGGTTATTAGCTTAAAGGGATAGTTCGGTTTTTAACACATTGAGCCCCTTTCACAGGTTGTCTAAAATGAAATAAAGTGGTTGACACCAAAATCTTGATGATTGCTCCTGTCTCGGCTATTTGGGAAATATAGAATCGCCTCTGCCTGCCTTTAAAATGGCTAGCAATGGGCATGTTTTGTTTCTATCCTTAAAACACCTTAAAAAAGTGCTACTCATTGAGTGATTAGTGGCGTTTGCTGATGTTCCAACCCAAGTATCGTAGCAAAATACAGTTTCTGTCATGTTTTATTTGCCATTTTGTAAGTCCCACAGGGATCTATTTGCTCCTTCATATAAACAAAGTGCCAAATAAAACATGACGGAAGCTTTATTTCGCTACGATACATGTTTTGGAACATCATTGAGCACCACTAACCACTTGGTGAGTAGCACTTTTTTAAAACCAGTGTTTTAAGGATAGAAACAACACATGCCCATTGCTAGCCATTTTGAAGGCAGGCAGAGGCGATTCTACATATCCCAAATAGCCGAAACAGAAGCAATCGTCAAAATTTCGAAGTCAACCACTTTATTGCATTTTAGACAACCTGTGAAAGGGGCGTAATGTGTTAAAAATCCCTTTAATTATGTTAGCCCAATAATGCAGATTAATTTAATGTTCAATTAGTATTTGCCAATTGCAATGAAAAGGGCATCACGTTATTTCTCATTTTGTGTTGTGCCATTTTCAGCAGTGACAATCGCGGTGGTATTGAAGGTATTTGTAATGGTCGCGCCTCCTTTGTTGACCGTTCCACACTCCAGGTCCCTTGAGTACTGAGTCTATGTTTAGACTTCCTGTTTCCTCGGCATCTTTCAGCATTAGATTATCTCCCTCTGTTAGGCCACGCGCTACTTCCTTGTTTCATTACTCTTCCTGGTGTGCTCTGCTGTCATTGTCTTCACCTGTTCGTTTGTGTTCCCCCTATTGGTTCATTGGTTAATTGTCTTGTTAACTTTCCTATTTAAACCAACCCGACCCGGCCCCCCTTGTGTTGTTCTCCCTCATTCCTGTGTGTGTGAGTCTGTCAGCTTCCATGTGTGTGATTGGTGATATCGTTGTTGTTGTGTTTTCTTGTTTCAGGCTCGTGCTTCCCGGCCAACTCTTTGAGTGGAACCTTCTAGCCTAGGCTTCTTTCGTTTTGGACTTGTGAATCTAGGACTACAACTCTGTGAGGCAGACTTCTTTCTTTTCTGGCTGGATGGACTGAGTTACTAAAGGGCCGGCCGGGAAGACGAGCCCCTCGGTTTTGTTCTGTTTTGCTTGGTTTGGTTTATTTGCTCTTGTCGCAATTTTCCTGATTATCATTGATTCTAGCAATGTTATGATTTATATTTAGGTTATTTAGTTTAGGCTGTCAAGCCCCTGAATCCACTTGTGTTTTGATTGCCTTCTGAACTAATTAAAGTAACTGTTACGCCTGCACAGTGTGTCCTCCTGCCTCGTCCTCCGACAGTATTGTTGTTCATTTATTGTAAGCTACTTGCTTTCACATTTGGGACCTTTCTTGGGAAAGAAGGTTGTTAACAGTTGCTTTCCCTCATTTCTTTTCTTCTCTCGCTCCTGCCTCTCTTTTCTATTCTGAAAACCGGATTTAGTTTTCTTGGGCATCATCATTTATAATACAGATAACCATAAAATACTACTCGCAGTGCTGCTTCTCGCCAGAATGAACAGTAGGCCTACGTGAAATTCGCCTAGTTAAACAAGGCCCGGGTAAAGAGGACTAAACCATTTTGTGCAAAGTGTAGGGGGGCCCAATCAATCAACTGCCAGCTACTGCACAGGAGGAACATGGCAGTCAAGAAATTTTACCGATTACAGAATTCAGCAAGCTATTCTCAACAAGATGTGCAGGCTGCGACAGGGGTGGCACCTGGGGAGGCCAATAAGATTTCGGGGGTGGCAAGTGCTAACCCGGGCCCCCCCCTCTGGCTCCGCCCCTGGATGCATATCAGTATTACAGTTTTTCTCCATTGGTTTGGCTCATTTCTTGAAACTGAGATGACATTCTTAAAACTATAAGGTCATTTGGCCAAACAGTCTTACAGTTCTGCATAACATTATAGATCACTAGCAAAATCAAACATCCTTCCCAAAACTTCATACGTGCTTCAAAAGCAGATTCCTTCCCCAGTACAGTCAAAATGGCACAGATCCTTCTCAATTGCTTTGGCACATCTGCATTAATTTAGTGCTTTTGTCAAAATAACCTGGATGGTTTAGCACAACACCATGGATCCCCTGCAAAAGCTCATATCTCTCCAAAAACAGTTTATCCCTGTGTCAAAACTAAATATCTTTCTCATTTAAGTAGTCAGTGCCCCTAAAATGCATCGTCCCTTTGGCATTGTGTAAGCAGTGCAAGTCAAAATGCTTAGATGTTTTGTCACTATCGCAGAGGTATAACTGGAACTGCAACTGGAAAAAAGTTACTTCCATAGATGATAGCAGTATTCTGTACTTGCATAAATATAAACACAAACAAAAAAACAAGAATAATTATGATGAGCGGTTGAAATTCACATTGTCCCACACGATTACATATGAGTGGTAGGACAGGCCCTTTGAGACATCTCTAATTTTCCTGGACCAGATCAGTATAAAGACTGTGCAAAATGACAATCTTTGGTATTTGAGTGTTGTTGGGGCCTAAACTGGGGGTGTGTATGGCCACATCATTCTCATATATGACAACACATATTGTTAGAGTATATTGCAAAAGGTTTTGATGATGGAGAAGACTATAGAGACAGGCAGAAGGCAGCACTCAGCGACTTATACCTCTGCTATTGTGAGGCGATGGTTTACAACATGTCTATAACTACAGCCTGAATTTTGTACGGGACAGTATGGTGTCCTTGTGGTCCTCTGCCTCTTCACCCTATTCCACCACCTTGCATCATCAAATCTCTCTATTTCTTCATCTTCCTCGAGCAGGAAGTTGCCCTTGTTCATTTACTTGGTGAGGTTCTTTTTTCAAACTGTAAATGGTCCTGGCCCTGGCCATCTCTATATATACAGTGGCTTGCAAAAGTATTCGGCCCCCTTGAACTTTTCCACATTTTGTCATATTACAGCCACAAACATTAATCAATTTGATTGGAATTCCACATGAAAGACCAAATCAAAGTGGTGTACACTTGAGAAGTGGAACAAAAATCATACATGATTCCAAACATTTTTTACAAATAAATAACTGCAAAGTGAGGTGTGCATAATTATTCAGCCCCCTGAGTCAATACTTTGTAGAACCTCCTTTTGCTGCAATTACAGCTGCAAGTCTTTTAGGGTATGTCTCTACCAGCTTTGCACATCTAGAGACTGAAATTCTTGCCCATTCTTCTTTGCAAAACAGCTCCAGCTCAGTCAGATTAGACGGGCAGTGTTTGTGAACAGCAGTTTTCAGATCTTGCCACAGATTCTCAATTGGATTTAGATCTGGACTTTGACTGGGCCATTCTAACACATGGATATGTTTTGTTTTAAACCATTCCATTGTTGCCCTGGCTTTATGTTTAGGGTCGTTGTCCTGCTGGAAGGTGAACCTCCGACCCAGTCTCAAGTCTTTTGCAGACTCCAAGAGGTTTTCTTCTAAGATTGCCCTGTATTTGGCTCCATCCATCTTCCCATCAACTCTGACCAGCTTCCCTGTCCCTGCTGAAGAGAAGCACCCCCAGAACATGATGCTGCCACCACCATGTTTGACAGTGGGGATGGTGTGTTCAGAGTGATGTGCAGTGTTAGTTTTCCTCCACACATAGCGTTTTGCATTTTGGCCAAAAAGTTCCATTTTGGTCTCATCTGACCAGAGCACCTTCTTCCACATGTTTGCTGTGTCCCCCACATGGCTTGTGGCAAACTGCAAACGGGACTTCTTATGGTTTGCTTTTAACAATGGCTTTCTTCTTGCCACTCTTCCATAAAGGCCAACTTTGTGCAGTGTACGACTAATAGTTGTCCTATGGACAGATTCCCCCACCTGAGCTGTAGATCTCTGCAGCTCCTCCAGAGTCGCCATGGGCCTCTTGGCTGCATTTCTGATCAGCGCTCTTCTTGTTCAGCCTGTGAGCTTAGGTGGACGGCTTGTCTTGGTAGGTTTACAGTTGTCCCAAACTCCTTCCATTTCTGAATGACTGCTTGAACCGTGCTCCATGGGATGTTCAAAGCTTTGGAAATCGTTTTGTATCCTAAGCCTGCTTTCAATTTCTCAATAACTTTATCTCTGACCTGTCTGGTGTGTTCTTTGGACTTCATGGTCCTATTCTCTTAGACAACCTCTGAGGCCGTCACAGAGCAGCTGTATTTGTACTGACATTAGATTACACACAGGTATACTCTATTTAATCATTAGCACTCATCAGGCAATGTCTGTGGTCAACTGACTGCACTCAGACCAAAAGGGGCTGAATAATTATGCACACCCCACTTTGCAGTTATTTATTTGTAAAAAATGTTTGGAATCATGTATCATTTTCGTTCCATTCTCAAATGTACACCACTTTGTATTGGTCTTTCACGTGGAATTCCAATAAAATTGATTCATGTTTGTGGCTGTAATGTGACAAAATGTGGAAAAGTTCAAGGGGGCCGAATACTTTTGCAAGCCACTGTACATGTTTGGCAACATTCACAATCATACGTAAACAGCTATTGTCAGGTAACTAATCAAAATTTTGGTCACCTGAGATCTGGAAACCTTCTTGATTGCTAAAAGGACAATTCACCTTATTGTCAATTACTGTCATGATTTTTTTAAGAAATTCATATATGTGGTTCATGGCTTTATATTCTTGACTCATTTAGACAATTGAACAGACTATAATGACATATGATGACTTACACAATGAAATCCTGCTGATATGTTTTGGAGAGAGTAACCATTACACTGAAAAATCAACTAATCAGTTTAGATCAGCAAGATCTATTTATTTGGAAAATGTGCTAAATGTGGGCTCATTGTGCTAACTGTAGGCTGCTTGTACAGAACCATTTGCAAACATGCATTGAGTCAATTGAGAAATGTACTAAGGCATTTGCAATTTGATGAAACCAATGAGAAATGACATTCTGTTGTGAACAATTGCAAGGTGGTTTGGAGATTTGTCCATGGTATTTTGATGGACAAATCATATCATGTCATCTCGGTTTCAAGAAATGAACCAAACCAATCGAGAAAAACTGTAATTGTATTGGATCCACATGTAACCCAGGTTAAAATAATAACAGGTTAAAACAATAACGGGTTAAAATAATAATAAAAAAAAACAGTTGGATAATTTAGTTAACAATTAGATAGTAAAAATACATGATGTAGTTGCATAAATAGGAAAAATAAATATATTTTAATCGATTATTTAGTGACACAGGAAGTAG
>JAGFZM010000108.1:1018042-1059567 GCA_017657215.1 Limnothrissa miodon | reverse complement strand
AAATTAATTATTGCATCGTAATATATGGGCCCCAGCGTTTGAAGTTGGGTCATGTCAAAAGCCTCAGGGTGAGAAAAATGCATCATAAGTTTGGTAAATAATGGGAGTCAATAGGGGCTATGGGAATACAATCAAATCTTTCCAGACGTGCCTTGTCAGTGGCGGAGATTTTTATTGTATAGACGTGTACTATGTATCTGTGCGTAATACAAGTGGAATTATTGGTCCATCAAAATTTTTGACAAAGTTTGATGGAAAATAAGCGAATGCGCGCAAGTTCGATGAATGGAAGTCTATGGAGCACGTAGTGCCAATGTTATGAGCAGACTCTGGACGTTTCGTCCGGATACAGTGACAGCGGTGAACTTTGCGGGGTATTTGCTCTATGTGATGTTTTGCTTTGTTGTTTTTTTATGAGAGTCTGCGGTCTTCGCACTTCAAGGCGTTCTGCGCGAATTCATTCATCCAACGTTCCATCACAATAAAACGATAACGATAATCTCATGTTTCCTTCTGAAAGACGAAGTTATATTTACACAAGAGGAAGAGGCTTTCTGTCTGTATCAGTTTGAGCTAATGAAGCTTTGCCTGAATTTAGCTGAATATATCCAGCTAGTTAACCCTTGTGACATTCATTCTGTTATAGGGCGAATTTATGCAACTATGTAAAGAAACGAGGTGTTACCCCCGTCAATAATAATGCCTGTTTAGAATGTGTGCGTTCGTGTGTGTGCGTGCGTGCATGTAGGCACTCATAACTGACAGTCCAAATGACGGCAGGATTTGAGGTGGGCCAGGTGGGTAAGATAGCTGTCAAAACGTTTCTTTTCTCAACAAGTAATGCCTGTGAATGGGGCGATGACGTATTTTGACAGTTGAGTAACGTGTGCGAAGTCGTATCCATAATATTTAGAGGCATATTGAAATTTTGGTTTCGTACTTGTAATTTTTGAATTCGTATTTTTTATGCATGACTGAACTCATTTGAGAACTCACAAATGTTTATTTTACGCACAACTAAATACGCACGTGTATCAAATATATGGACACAAACATTTTGACAGTAATCTTACTCCATAGGTGTGGGGGTCCGTGCTCAGTCTCTCTCACAGCCAAGGGGTCCTTGAGCTGAAAAAGGTTGAAGACCCCTGGTCTATGGCACTTCCCCACCCACTCCTCCTGGTACCTGCATTGACATTTTTGCTTTTTAGCGACATTTTCGGGTTCTGGTACATCAGCCATTTCGAATGAATGAAAGTTTAGCTTATTGTTAGTGCGTTATTCTCGCTCAATTGTAGAACGTCAAAGAACCAATTGGAAAGCAATGAGGTTTTGCGATTGTACCGTGGTGGATTACGGAGCCCCAGAAGATTACCAGATTAATGTTTTTTTTTTTGTTATTGCTACCTATCTGTTTCAGGGATTCTATGAAAACAATACACAAACATAGCAGCTAGTTAATAGTGGCAGGTCTTGTTTTTTTTTTTTTGTACCAGATAATTTTCTTCAGGGGGGCAGGGCTTGGGCCTGGGGGGGCATTGCCCCCCCCAGCCCACCCGTAGAAACGCCCCTGCCTACAACTTAACAACTTGCTACATTTGAGGCGTTTTACTGAAGACATCATATCAACATTGATAATGATGAAGGACTATAATAATAGTTTAGCTATGCAGCCAAGTTTATCTTTTTGAACATTGAATTTTTCTTAATATTATTATTTATTCATAATTTTAGCTTTTATGCACTTAAAACTATCAAACGCATCGCAATCGCAACATTTGTCAGAAAAAAACGCAATTAGGTTTTTTCTCAAAAACGTGCATCCCTACTGTCAAACCTTTACCACACAAGATACACGACCATTGTAGTACCAAATCAAACTGTAGAACTTAAAGTGAAAAAATAGCATGTGAAACACATGCAGAGGGGAAATGCTCAATGTGTTAATGTAGCCTAAATATTGATCCTTTATGAAAAACTTTCAAGGCTAGCATCATGCAGCATGATCTGCAGTCAAAACAGTTGATTTATTTTTTGGGATAAAGGCTTGGAGCTAAGCAGACGAAATTTATGTTTGCCAGAGGTAGCCTAACTTCAGGTAACATTAGGCTTATGTAAACATGTCATTACGTTAGCATTTCATTGTAGCTACCTGAGGTGGCTCATGTATGGAAACTGAACTGGCCAAATGCACAATGGTACTCAACTGACAGCTACTCATTTAAGCACCTCTTCGCATATACCTTGTCTGTTTACTTCTATCTTGCTGTGTCAACCTCTCGTATATAGTGTACCGGTGTGTGGTGCTCTGTTTGACAGCCTGACTCGCTGAGGAAAAAGTAGCCGACTGGAAAAGCAGTCACATACTGTTCTAGAATCTCAGAACTTTTCTGGTAGGTCGTCCTTTTATCAGGAAAACCAGGCGGTCTATTAGGCTACACAAAACTCACTGTTTTACTAATTGTTACAACGATAGTTTAGCCTAATTAATTACTCTTAACTGAAAAGGTTTGTTGCTTTTGATGTCATAATTCAGCATGAGCTTATGTGCTGGGGCTCAACCCCGGACAGTCCCGGCCCAATTTAATCCCTGCCTTTCGTCTGATTACACTTTTTTATTGATTGATCAGTTAACATGCCAGTGCAGGTGTCGTAATGCATCGCCTGGTGGCAATTTTGACAAACTGATAGACTGGTGAGTCAAATGTATTAGGAAAAGCTACATATATGTAAAAATGCATTCATTTTTTTGGGTGTGCCAGCTGGCTCTGTGGGTGGCACTGGCACACCCATGGCTACGCCAATGCTACAATTTGAGATAAAAATTAAATTGCGTTAAAAAACATCTCATAGAGCAGAGCACCTTAAAGTTCTGGGAACTCCTATATCATGGTCTGAGCACAGGTAGCTTTAAGTCAGTTAAGGTTCATTAGATCATCGAAAGGCTTACTAGATCTTGTTAGAGTTTCGACAGCTCATGGAAGTGTCAGTGTATCACTGTCTCAATTTGGGCTATCTGCTTTACGTGACTGTCACCAGGCCTATTTTATCACCATAATACAATCCTCTATAAAATACCCCCTTTTACCATTTCAACAATAACATATCAAGACTGCTAGTTTTTACAAGTGTTGTACATTATGTCTTTTCCACATTAACACTGTTAGCTACTATACCAGGTTGATAATTTTACAGATACTTGGGGAAGGCTCTGCTCCTGCCAACATAACTCAGACAGGATCTGCTGTATCCAGCCATTCTGATCTCAGACTTACTTAGCAAAGACTACTGCAAAGACTTTGATTCTATCAATATTACCAACTTGTAACATGTAGCATTTGTGTTTAATAATCCTTTTAAAATAATTCTCTTTGAGTCTTTCAGGGAGAAATAATCTCATTGATTATTTAACTGTTACTGTACATAAAAAAAACACATTCATTATTAATTAAGCAACTTAAGGCCAACCATTGTTGCCCTTGGCACATTATAGAGAAACAGGACAAAGCTGTATTTCGTTACAATTGGAATATCAGTGAGTGATACTAACTACACAATTGCACAACTTTTCAAACAAACTGCTGTTTTAAGGACAAGGTTATGATTGCTCAAAGCTAGCCATTCTGAAGCAGGCAAAGGGTTAAAAGCTAAATTCTAAATAATTCTAATTGAGCAGAGATGGGGTCATTTGTCAAATCACGCAATTGTATCTTAGACAACAACCCAGAAAAGGGGTTCAAAGTGTATTAAGTAAAGTATGTTAAACAAGTAGAAAAAAACACTGGTAACACGAGTCAATTTGCTGAATGTTTTATTTTCACAGAAAAGCAAGTCATTTTTTTCTTGTTTTTTTTCATTGCAACATTTTCTACAGTAGGCCTATAGTATAAAGTTCTCATAAAAACTGTATGAATTAGTGCAGTGGTCCCCAACCTTTTTCTAACTGCGGACCAGTCAACGCTTGACAATTTTACCGCGGACCGGGGGGGCGGGGGGGGGATTGCTCCAACAATATAACGATATTATAACATCAAACTCTCTGGTCGCCCGTGAATGAATCTCCTGTATGTTTGCGTGCCCGACACTCAGAAACTCTCCATTCCCCTCTCCTTTCCCTTCTCCCTCACCTCTGTGTTACCGACCACGGCCCTAACGCGCTGATACTGGTTGCTATGGTGGCGTTTACATGCAGTTTTGAAGGCTTCATTGCCTCATTTGAGAGCCGGTCACCGCATATTATGCAGAGCGGGCTTGGTGTGTGGGAATCACCTGTCGCGATAAATCCCTACTTCAAGTAGGACTCTTGGTACTGGCTGCTAAAACCTTTCTTTTTCTTGGAAGTCGTAGGCTGCTCTTCTCTCTCTTCATTGTGCCTTTTCGCTTTCACAAAGAAACTTTCCAAAGACACCTGTTTACTCATTTTGCTGGGTTAAATGAGGAGGAAATGAGGAAATTTGGCGCTCAAATGAGGAGATGTAACAGAGAGGAGAATACGGTCATTTCACAATAAAAGACGTTTCAAAATAAGACCGCTCGATTCAGATAATAAATAAAACAGAAATAAATAATTAATTCTTGTGCGGCCCGGTATTGATTGATCCACGGACCGGTACCGGTCCGCGGCCCGGGGGTTGGGGACCACTGAATTAGTGTACTGTACATAATTTTACAATTTTTCGCACATTGTTTTTCAACATGAATTTGAATGAAGTTTGAATTGAATTGTTATACCTGACCTGACAAAACATCTAGATCTAATGTACCCTTAACGATTGTAATATTATATAGACCCCCAGGCCCATATTCTGACTTTATCACTGAATTCTCAGAATTTCTTTCCTCACTAGTCATTAAAACTGATAATATTATAGTGTTGGGCGATTTCAACATCCTCATGGATGATGTAAATAATAGCCTGGCATCAGTGGTCCAATCCTTCATTGGCTTTTTCCAACATGTTAATGCACCTACACATAAAGGTAGTCATACTATTGACCTTGTTCTAACATATGGTGCACAAATAGAACAACTTGCTATCCTACCTCAATGTCCTTCACTAACTGACCATTCCCTAATAACTCTAAAGACTACAATAGATTCTACAGCCCCTAACTCTATTTGCTACCACACTAGACAAATAACCCCCCAAGCCACAAGCGACTTCATAGATAAAATTCCTTCTCTTCTTGAACCCTTAATGACACAATACACATTGGAAGGCCCTCCTCCCAGCCCTACTCAAGTTGATCATGTTAAGCTTAAAACTGGTGGAATCCAAATGCAGGCCAAGACCAGACGAATTTTCAAACTTTGGCGTTTATTGCAGCCGACAGCTCAAAAGGCACAAAAACATCAACTAAGAATTCAGATAATAGGAAAGGCAAAAACTCAGGAGATCCAAAAAACACAGGAGACATTAATCCAAAAAACAGAAAACCTTAAAGAGAAAACTACCCTTGAGGGCTTAACACAGATCACTACTCACTGGTAGACACAGGCACTGAAACAAACAATCCGACACAGAACAGGGCTAAACAGGGCTTAATAAAGACAAGAGGGATTGGGCAGAACGAAACAAGGAGGTGGGGTAATTAATTGGACAATCAGGTGAGCACAAGAGGTGGGTGGAGCACACAGTGACAGAGGGAGACATGACAGAAACAAAAACACATGTAATGCTGCAGGTGTCCAGCAGGGCGGCTCATAGAACCAGTCCTAACAGATCAATTAACTGATAATGTTATAGATGCACTTTACACTGCATTAAATTCCATTGCGCCACTTAAAAAGAAAATTAGAAAACAAGACAAAATTGCCCCATGGTATACAGCACAGACACGCTCAATGAAGCAAGCTGCACGTAAACTTGAGAGAAAATGGTATGCCACCAAACTTGAAGTGTTCCATCTTGCATGGAAAGACAGCCTAAAAGACTATAAGAAAGCACTTAATAATGCAAAAACAGAATACTACTCCTCACTTATAAATGATAATAAAAACAATCCCAAATTCCTCTTTAACACAATATCGCGCTTAACTAAAAGTAGGAATGAAGTGACGCACTCCATTCCAATAACATTAGACAGCAATGATTTCATGATTTTTTTTAATGATAAAATTGAATCTATTAGAGGTAAAATAAATAACACCATTCAAACCTCAAATTCAGCTGGTTCCCCTACAATGGAAACAGCAAGTCCTAGCCGACCTATGGCATACCTGGACTCATTTACACCTGCCAGTATATCTGAAATTATCAAGCTGATCTCATCAAGTAAGGCCTCTACTTGTCTACTGGATCCAATTCCTACTGATCTCCTTAAGGCTACTCTCCCTAACCTAGCTGACCCGATACTTAATATTATAAATCACTCTCTTGCAGCAGGACATGTTCCCAAACTTTTCAAGACATCTGTCATTAAGCCTTTAATCAAAAAGCCCAACTCTGACCCTGATGTCCTGGCTAACTATCGACCTATATCCAGCCTCCCATTTATATCAAAGATTCTTGAAAAAATAGTGTCTAAGCAAATTCGTACCTTCTTGGACGCAAATAACATTCAGGAAACCTATCAATCTGGCTTTAGAGCATACCATAGCACAGAATCAGCCCTAGTAAAGGTCTACAATGATCTCCTTATCTCATCTGATAATGGATGCATTTCATTATTAATCCTACTGGATCTAAGTGCTGCTTTCGACACTATTGATCACAGCATCCTACTACATACTGTAGACTTGAACATATGATTGGCATCAAAGATTCTGCATTAGCCTGGCTCAGGTCATACCTCACTGGACGTTACCAGTATGTACATGCACATAATGAAGCATCATGCCACACTGAAGTCAAGTATGGTGTGCCCCAAGGATCAGTACTGGGACCTCTGCTATTTTCCCTTTACATGCTACCTTTGGGATCTGTTATTAGAAAACATGGCATTACCTTCCACTCTTACGCAGATGACACTCAACTATACCTTTCAATGAAGCCTAATGATTGTACGCCAGTAACAAAACTTGTTGCCTGCCTCAGTGACATCAAAAACTGGATGACTAAGAATTTCCTTTGCTTAAACTCTGATAAGACTGCAGTCATGTTGATTGGCCCTAAAAACCTGACCAACACTTTACCCCATCATCAGAGCTTACTTAGTGACCTTTCACTCACACCTAACACAAAGGTCAAGAACCTTGGGGTGTATGTTGATCAAGACCTCTCTTTAAATAGTCATGTAAAGCATATCTCCAAAACCTCATTCTTTCATTTACGCAACATTGCTAAGGTCAGAAAATTCCTTTCTTTTGAGGATGCAGAAAAACTAATACATGCATTTGTTACCTCCAGACTTGACTATTGTAATGCACTGTTCTCTGGATGTGGTACTAGCTGCATCAAAAACCTTCAACTAATACAAAATGTTGCAGCACGAGCACTCACTAGGACAAAAAAATATGAAAATATCACACCTGTCCTTGCTTCCTTACATTGGCTTCCTGTTAAAAGCCGAATTGATTTTAAAATACTTCTCCTAACATATAAAGCCCTTAATGGCCTTGCTCCAGCATATATTAAAGACTTACTTGTTCCCTACCACCCTTCTAGACCCCTAAGGTCACAGAATGCTGGTCTCCTAGTAATTCCTAGAATATCAAAATCGACAATGGGAGGAAGAGCATTCTGCCATCGTGCGCCTGTCCTGTGGAACAAACTCCCTTCTAACATTCGTCAAGCGGACACTCTCAACACCTTTAAGTCTAGACTCAAAACTTTTCTATTTACTGACCCCTTTAGTTAGGGATGGTGTATGGTAAGCCACACCTCCTCAGGGTATTATTGGAAAGGACTGCCTCTGCTGTAAGCTCCCGTCCAGGGCTTGGTGGCCACTGACCATTTCCTTTGGTGGTGTTGGCTTGTTATACATCATACCTTAGTTATGCTGCAATAGTTTAATGCCGCCACAATCCACCCATATGTTAACCCGTACAGTTTTCACTATTCTTTCTCCTCCTCTCTTTTCCTCTCCACTTACTTCTCTCTCTTCACTTAGCCAACATCTGTATATGGTTTCACATCCATGGGTTCTCCGTTTCCAACGTGATCCGGCGGCACTCCTGAATGGTCCTCAACCCACTCCACTGTCCATGCCACTGTCTCCCTGCTGAGGGTCACCCCTGCCTTCCACTGCCTTATCCTGCATCTCTGGCTTCCTGGGCGGTCTGCCTTCAGCTTCACAGATGACCCTGACATGATCAACACAGCCTCTAGCTGGCCCCTGGCTTGACTGCGCCTAATGATATGGGACTATATCCTGGGATTCTAATGGGACTCCTATATTACTGTATTTACCAAAATTTTCTTGTAATGTGTATCTACTGGAATAATAGTGGACTACCCGCCATCTGAGAGACTGAAAACCTGCCCTAGGCAGTTGGGTTAGCCCCTTGAGCCGTCGGAACTGCCCAAGGTTTCTTCCTCTACCATAACAAGTAAAAACAAAAAACGCTGCTAGGGAGTTTTTCCTTGCCCCTGTTGCTCATTGGGCCTCTTGTGTTAAGCGCTTTGTGACATGCCTTTTGTAAAAATGCGCTATATAAATAAAATTGAATTGAATTGAATTGAATTATACAGGTAATAAATGTGAAACAATAGAAAAATAATAATTCTATATTCTACAGGTTTTTGGTTTGCATTTTCCATCTTTCCAGGTATCTTAGGCAGTAAAAACAGTTTATGCTGGCGCCACAGAAGAAACTTCTGTTTTGGATGTGGAGACTTCAGATGCATCATCAACCTTCTTTCCAAAGAGCTGCATGATACATACTCGGAACTGAAAGAACATGAGCATAAAGAACATGAAAGAACATAGAACGAGCATTTTGTTGTCATTTACCTGCCGGTTCATAAAGACATAGATAATGGGGTTGTAGATGGTGGCGCTCTTGGCAAAGTAGGCAGGCATAGCAGCAGCCAGAGGATGGAATGCATATCCCGGGTTAGCTGCAGCAAAGCAGGCAAAGGTGGTGTATGGTCCCCAGCAGACGCAGTAGGCAAGAATCATGACGACCACCATCCTGGACACTTCCTTCTCAGCCTTCTGTGTTGATTCAGAATCCTTCTGTTGTTGGGCTACCTGTGAGTGAGTGAATAAAAGCCCATTCAACACTTTTATTCTCATAGTCACTCTTTGTTTGAAAGGTTATACCATATCTGTTTCGAATAGAAAGCTGAACATACAGCACGAATGGCCATCCAGACAGCAATGTAGCAGAGGATGATGATTGCCAGAGGAAGGAAGCAGCATGTCACCATCAATACAATCATGTAAGACTGGACTCCAGGGTCCTCACTTCCACTGAAGACATCAGGGCCACAGGAAGTCTTAAGACCATGAGGCCAATACCTAAAAAAAATGACATACATTGGATTAATATGCACGTCTGTTACATTAAATATTTAGGGTAGTGGAATGATTTTAGGTGAGATTTAAGTGTAAAGGAATTCAAATTTACCTGCTCCAGCCAAAGATGGGAGGGGCGCACCAGAAGGCAGCCCACACCCATGTGAAGAGAATTCCTCCAGTTGCCCATTTTGCATCAAACTTGACATTTCCAAAGGGTTTGCATACAACCACCCATCTCTCAAATGAAATCACAGTCAGTGACCACAGACCCGCAATACCTGACAATTTTTTTTATCTATACCAGTTACGTATTAATATATCAAAGTGAACTGTATATGGCACCCTAAGTGTTTGACTATGAGATTGCAGAAATTACTGTTCTGGGAAAAGATATTTATTGAAACCAAACATTTGAAAAATATTTAACATCTGCATTGTTCCTTACCACAGGTAGCCACAGCGAAGCCCTCAAAAATGCACATGGGGTGCCCCAGGATGAAATAGCCAAAGAACTGGTTAGTCACACTGATAGTGCTGGCTAAAAGTGTCTCCGCAATATCAGCAAAAGCAAGATTGACCAAGATCCAGTTGAGAGGATGGCGAAGCTTCTTGAACTTTGCTGTGGCCACCAGGACCAAGCCATTGGTAAATGTAGAGGCAACAACAACAAACAGCATCCATAATGTTGTTGTAGATCCAGCGTGGAGCAATATGGTAATTAGGTCCTTCAAAAGGATCTGATATAAAAGGAGAAATGTCAAAGATCTGTTATACTAGCTCCCCTATGGGTACTCATCACCAACTGGTCAAGAAGTTGGTCTTAAAGAATCTTAAAGTTTCTTTACACCAAGCATGCTTAAATCAAAGCAAATATTTTTTAACCATGAAAATGTAAAATAGATGTATTAAACAGGTGAAAAGTAGTAGATTAAATAGGCACAAACCTTTAGTGTTGTTGCTATTGGTGTATACAAAGGAAGACTCCCTGGTCGTATCGTCGCCTCGTCTCCTTGCTGCGAAAATGGCAGTACCCCACTGGTCTTCCATGCTGAAGAGGACTATGCCTTGACAAGCTACTGAGAGAGAGGCTGTCACACACTAATTGTATCAGTTCCTCACTGTTTTGCAAGTTTAATCATGACAATGCTAAATTGTTGCCTTCAAACTTACAGTTAGCAAAACATTACTTTGCCTCACCTGTCTGGTTGTCCTGTGTTCCTCACACCGTTTTCCTTGTAGGTGAGGAGATATGGTCAACAGCTTTACGCAGACCTCTCCATGGCATTTTATAGGCACCCACTTTATCCATGCGTCACCCAGGCTGACAAAGGAGTAAATTAAATTAAGGTCAATCTGGATTTTTTCAAAGTGTAATTGTGCCACTAATGTAACCTCTCCAAATACCGCCCCAACCCCCACACCTTTCCCCACACCCGTTTTCCTCACACACAAACATGTGTACGTACACACACACACACACACTCTCTCTTCTAAAGACAAGGCAAAGCCAGTTCTGTTATTTAAGGTTAATCATCCTTGGGTTAACAAATCCTTTGTGCCACGTTTCAGGGGAAATTGCTTCACCTTGTAATGCTTATTAAAAGTGATTGAATTAGGCTTGAGTCATTAAGTTAAGGTCAAGAAAAAGTTGTTTATAATTACAAGTATAATCTAGGACAGTCTCCAGAAGGTTACCAGAATCTGTAAAGACTTCACTCACTCCAACATACAACATACCTAACCCTGTTACACAAATATGACATTAAAGACATTCTATTCCAGAATTTCTCAAACACTCAAACCACTGTAAACCACTAAAAAGTGTGTGTGAGTAAGGTGTAATTCTCATTAAACAAATATCTTGTTCTACAAGGCAGAAAAGGTATAGAATAAAAGTGGTTTTCACATTTAAAAAAACACCAGCTAAGTTATATAATTTAGCTGATGTCACTGGAAATATATTACAATTATACAGTTTTATTTATGCAAAAAGTTTGTAAGATACCTTAGAGATAAAACTGTCCCTCTTTAGTTACATGTGCTGTGTGTAAGAAAATGGTCAATGAAAACAAGACAATTTTTTTTATTTGCTGCATAGTTTTTATTTTTTTTTTCATCAAAAACTCTATATAGCTGTTTTTTTGTGCATTTTTATTTTCTTGCAAGATGGCTACTTAAAAATGGTATAGGATATTTCCTCTAAAAGCTATCAGTTCAGAGGAACTTACAAAAACCTTTTTCAATCACAAAGCTTTTCAGTGAATGTTACCCAAGCATTTTCTTTTTTTCTTGGAGGCCTTATCGGCCAACAGGTGTAGAAATTCATATTCCTTTGCGTCTTCATGTTCTGTGTCCTTTCCTTCCCTTGACTGATGATTAAAACACTTGCATCCGTTGTGCTTATTTTGGTTGCTTGATTAGTAGAAAATTCAAGTCTTGTGTTCTGTTGTGTTCCATCTCTTAGACATGCATTTACATGATGCATTTACACACACTGATCATTATCCATTCTTCTAAATGGAATGCATGTCAGTGTAAGGAACAAAAATATAATAGATATACAATATATACTGTACAAAAACTCCAAGTTGTTTCTCTGTTCCAGGTTATCGCCATTTTTTTTTCCCAAAGCAATGACGTGTCGCAGTATCTATGCTGGTGCCACGGAAGAGACTTCTGTTTTGGATGTGGACACTTCAGATCCATCATCAACCTTCTTTCCAAAGAGCTGCATGATGCATACACGGAACTGAAAGGCAAGGCCCTTGTGTTACTTTTGTGTACATTTTAAATTATGCATTAGGTTGCTTATCTAAAGGTTGTATGTCTGTAGAGTGAATATAGCTCACCTGTCGGTTCATGAAGACATAGATAACGGGGTTGTAGATGGTGGCGCTCTTGGCAAAGTAGGCAGGCATAGCAGCAGCCAGAGGATGGAACGCATATCCTGGGTTAGCTGCAGCAAAGCAGGCAAAGGTGGTGTATGGTCCCCAGCAGACACAGTAGGCAATGATCATGACAACCACCATCCTGGACACTTCCTTCTCGGCCTTCTGGGTTGACTCAGAATCCTTCTGTTGCTGGGCTACCTGTGAGTGAAAATAAAATTTCATTTAACACTTTTATTGTTATAGTCACTCTTAGTTTAAAAGGCTACATATCACCATATCTGTTTCAGACAGATATCAGCTGAACATACAGCACGGATGGCCAGCCAGACAGCAATGTAGCAGAGGATGATGATTGCCAGAGGAAGGAAGCAGCATGTCACCATCAATACAATCATGTAGGACTTAACTCCAGGGTCCTCGCTTCCACTGAAGACATCAGGGCCACAGGATGTCTTCAGACCATGAGGCCAATACCTAATGAAAATAATGGTTCCATACACATTTCTTACAATAAATATTCAGGCATATTTAAAAAAAAAAAAATTAAAGATAACAAAAATACAAACTTACCTGCTCCAGCCAAAGATGGGAGGTGCACACCAGATTGCGGCCCACACCCATGAGAAGACAATTCCTCCAGTGGCCCATTTTGCATCAAACTTGACATTTCCAAAGGGTTTGCATACAACCACCCATCTCTCCCATGAGATGACAGTCAGTGACCAAAGAGCAGCAATACCTGTTAAAAGGAATCCGTATTTATTCAGAGAGAAACATGTAGTATAAAGTATACTGGAAAAAATGTCTGAACCAGTATTTGGTGGTTTCCAAACTAAAAAAAGATACTGTAGGAATACCACATATATTTTGCCACACTGAAATAGTAAATGGCAATGACCATCTGCACTGTACTGTGCTGTTGTGTGGTATTGCATTTGAAATTACACACAATATCCCTTACCACACACTGAGACAGTGTAGCCCTCGAAAACGCACATGGGGTGTCCCAGGATAAAGTAGCCAAAGATCTGGTTAATCACACTGATGGTGCTAGCAAGCACTGTCTCCCCCAGATCAGCAATAGCCAGATTGACCAAGATCCAGTTGAGAGGGTGGCGGAGCTTCTTGAACTTTGCTGTGGCCACCAGCACCAGGCCGTTGGTGAATACAGAAGCAATGACCACAAAGATCATCCAAAGTGTGGAGATGTTGTACACCCATCTTGGGGCAATGTGGTAGTTGGGTCCCTCAAATGGATCTACAAAAACAGAGACAAATCATGGTACATTATCAGATTGGAAGATCCAAATACTTCACTTCTGAAACAAATAATGTAGCTCTTACCTCTAGTGTTATTTGAATTTGTGTATGTAAACACTGAGTCCCTTGTGGTGTCATCCCTTCGTCTGGCTGCAAAGATTGCCTCTCCCCATTGCTCCGCCATGCTGTTTAGTTGATACAAACTGTTTTTCTCTGCTTGCCTCTAGTGACTTTACTTTATTTGCTCTGTTGGTCGAGCAAGCCTCTGTTGTAGACTGGTGTCTGCAAACTTGGTTGCCAGAATTGCCCACGAATGTTTGTAGTGCAACATGCTGCTTTTATGTTTTGTGTGACGTCACTACCATTAAGTAGCTTTCAGAGCATCAGACCAGCATGGCCTACTGTCGGGCCTATGTAATCTCTAAGTCTCTGAGGCCTCGACAAAAGCCTTTCCTTTGCACGTGTTATGCATCCAGATAATCTTGAGCAACATCATTTGGATTCAATGACATCTAATCTACCTCATTTAGCCTGGAAGAGGATTTCCCATACTAACCTACTGCGGCCTGTGACACTTTTTACACTGGATCACAACTTTGAAGAACAGCAAAAGGCAAAAAGAATAGCTCTAATAATCATCAAACATCAGACCTTTTTCACAACAACTCTGCAGAATTCTTAAGTTTAAAGTATTGATCTAAAAAGTTAACAGACAATTTAGCAAGCCCCTTTATAGGACTCAGAAACATTAATGTCCATCAAAAATCATCAAAATGTGTGCAGCACTCATGTAGTTTAGGACAATAACAATTTAATTAACCTTGTTTAAAATATGGGGCTCTGAAAACTAGTTTGCAAATTGTTTAGAGTTTACAGCAGTGGTGAGAAAACCCTATTTTGGTATCCAAGATAACAGAAAACAGGATAGGGGTTTTTTTTTTTTTTAATTTGCTTTAATTTTACTTTCATCTAAAACAAAACACAGAATAATTTAGTGTAGAAATGTTCATCTACATACCTATTTTTTTTTTTACTTTTTTATTCCTTGAAAGATTACTATTTTAAAATAATATGTAATCATTACTATACAAATTGTATATGCACAGCAACTTATAAAACAGAAAAATGTGGTATATAAGGTGTGCATAAGCTGTTCAGTAAATGTTGAACAAATGTTTTCTTTTAAGAGCTACAGTATGAGGCCTTCTTGGCCCTCATCTCCCAGGAGCAAAAACTCCCATTACTGGTTACCAGTTTATGAAATCAATAAAGTTATGATGCATTGTTCACATTCTTGCACATATCTGATGACAGCAATTCATACTTACGTTCTGCTAGTTTTGGTAGGCCATACAGATGACTGTTGTCGTTCAGAAGACTATTCCACTGAAATGACCATAGCTGTAAGAGGGTGGGTATTTAGACGTGACATAATCAATTTTCTTTCTTTTTGGAAGTTAGGAATGTGTCAGATATACAATACATAATTGAAAAAAGTCCTGCTTAAGGTTATTTTCCAATTTGTCATACATTTCCTCTGTGGCAAGGTATGTGTTGAAAAATTTATGCTGGTGCCACAGAAGAAACTTCTGTTTTAGATGTGGAGACTTCAGATCCATCATCAACCTTCTTTCCAAAGAGCTGCATGATGCATACACGGAACTGAAAGACAAACGTTTTCAGTAAGTTTAAACAGTATTTTTAGTAAATTTTAAATTATATTTTAGGTCTACTGTTTTGCCTTTACGTTCATTAGGTTAAATAAATGTCACCTGTCGGTTCATGAAGACATAGATAACGGGGTTGTAGATGGTGGCGCTCTTGGCAAAGTAGGCAGGCATTGCAGCAGCCAGAGGATGGAACGCATATCCTGGGTTAGCTGCAGCAAAGCAGGCAAAGGTGGCGTATGGTCCCCAGCAGGCGCAGAAGGCAATGATCATGACAACCACCATCCTGGACACTTCCTTCTCGGCCTTCTGGGTTGACTCAGAATCCTTCTGTTGCTGGGCTACCTGTGAGTGAAAATAAAATTTCATTTAACACTTTTATTGTTATAGTCACTCTTAGTTTAAAAGGCTACATATCACCATATCTGTTTCAGACAGATATCAGCTAAACATACAGCACGGATGGCCAGCCAGACAGCAATGTAGCAGAGGATGATGATTGCCAGAGGAAGGAAGCAGCATGTCACCATCAATACAATCATGTAGGACTTGACTCCAGGGTCATCGCTTCCACTGAAGAC
Organism: Limnothrissa miodon; assembly: GCA_017657215.1. Taxonomy (NCBI): domain Eukaryota; kingdom Metazoa; phylum Chordata; class Actinopteri; order Clupeiformes; family Clupeidae; genus Limnothrissa; species Limnothrissa miodon. Next base: position 1,043,764 of record JAGFZM010000108.1, on the reverse strand, counting down.
ATCAGGGCCACAGGAAGTCTTCAGGCCATGAGGCCAATACCTTAAGAAATAAGCAACCATGGTTACAAATGCATGTTGGGGCGATGGTGGCACAGGTGGTAGAGGTGCCGTTCGGCAACCGGAGGGTTGCAGGTTCGAGCCCTGCTCCATCTGACTACATCGAAGTATCCTTGGGCAAGATACTGAACCCCGATTGCTCCCGGTGGCAGGATGGTACCTTGCATGGCAGCCACTGCCACCGGAGTATGAATGCATGTGTGTGAATGGGTGAATGAGAGGCATACGTTGTAAAGCGCTTTGAGTGCTCGTAGGAGTAGAAAAGCGCTATATAAATGCAGTCCATTTACCATTTACCATGTTTGTTACATCACATATTTAAGATAGTGGGATACATTATATTTGAAGATTTTTTTCCTTTTAAGTTAAAAAAGTTGCAAACCTGCTCCAGCCAAAGATGGGAGGTGCACACCAGATTGCAGCCCACACCCATGAGAAGACAATTCCTCCAGTGGCCCATTTTGCATCAAACTTGACATTTCCGAAAGGTTTGCATACAACCACCCACCTCTCCCATGAGATGACAGTCAGTGACCACAGAGCAGTAATACCTGTTGAAGGAATCAGTAGTCATTCATTATATACACAGTCTAAAAGCATTGTACAAAATTGCTGGACTTATTACTATTTTTTAAGCTTGTGTACTAAACATGTTACATGGCAATATGTGTGGTATTTTACAAATGAAAGCAGTAAATAGCAAGGGCCAAGTGTAAAGTGTAGTGAAATAATCGGATATAGACTTAAAAAATACTGTCCCTTACCACACACTGAGACAGTGTAGCCCTCGAAAATGCACATGGGGTGTCCCAGGATAAAGTAGCCAAAGATCTGGTTAATCACACTGATGGTGCTAGCAAGCACTGTCTCCCCCAGATCAGCAATAGCCAGATTGACCAAGATCCAGTTGAGAGGGTGGCGGAGCTTCTTAAACTTTGCTGTGGCCACCAGCACCAGGCCGTTGGTGAATACAGAGGCAATGACCACAAAGATCATCCAAAGCGTGGAGATGTTGTACACCCATCTTGGGGCAATGTGGTAGTTGGGTCCCTCAAATGGATCTAAAATAACAAAGGCAGTAAACACCACTACATTAGATCGCAAAATTTTATATTATTGACTTTTTCTTTCCACTTTCAGACCTAAGGAAGTCTTTGAACAATGTGTTGTGCCATAGACATTGCTTTTAAAAACAAAAAAGGCGATCTAACCACATCATTTAGGGTACAAATTTAGTTACACTTACCTTTAGTGTTATTTGAATTTGTATAAGTAAACATTGTGTCCCTTGTGGAGTCATCTCCTCTTCGCCTGGCAGCAAAGACTGCATCGGCCCACTGCTCTGCCATGATGTCTGGTTGAGTAGAGTTTATTTTATCCTGGCCTGTCTGAAGTGACTTTAATCTGTTTCTTCTGCTGTGAATAGTCCAGCAGGCCTCTACTGAGGTCTCTGTTTCCTGTCCTGCCTATAGATACCTACATTGTATCATGTTACTTATATATTTTATCTGACGTCATCATTAAGTGGCTTTCTTTGGATCACAGCAATAAGGCCTCCGGTTGGGCCTATCTAATCGCTAAGTCTCTAAGGCCTTTCCTCCACACGTGTTTTATATCTAGGTAAGGCCACACCAATAAAATTAGTTGGTTCTCGGATTTGCCGCTTGAAAAAAATGCAAAATGAAATAAAAATAAAATTGAATTCGAACTCACACGAACATAAAAAACACCGTGGCTGACTGCTATAATACTGAAAAAAAACCCAGCATGCTGCGTTCACGTGATGTCGAAAACCAAATCGTGCCTTTCACTTCAGAGCGCAAAAGACATGAGAAGTTTGCACAGTTGTAGGCTACTCACGGTGCCGAGAGCAGTATGCTTGTGCAACTCTGTGGAGGTGAGTTTGATATTTCATTGATTGAGAGGCGAAAAAAGTGTTTCACCATCAAAAACAATCAATAAATAAATGAATAGCATGTGCCTACACACTCACATCCTCGCGCGCGCGCACACACACACACACTTCTGTTTCTCATGCAAAAAAAATTGTCTCTTTTCTAGATTCACGTGACTGCACGTTCATGAATATTCATCTCCGTTGCGCTGATCACAGAGTTTTAGTCACTATCTAATTGCTATCTGGTGAATCAATGCGATTTTGACGTTCTAATGCCCTGTGATGAACTGTGACAAAATGGGTTTGAACATAGGCTACAGGAGGTAGTCTACATTGTATGTCATACCTCTATTCCACAGCCAGCCTTTTAGAAGTTAGATTCACAAACTCTTAAATAAATGACAAACCTTTACATAACATAGAATGACAGAATTATGAATTTTTGTACATTGCCTAAAACCTGCATGACAAAAAGTGTGCTGTGAGATGTGAAAGTTAAGTTTATAAATTAGGCCACATTTAGTTTTTCCTAATCACATGAGTAAATGTCTTTAATGAACATTAACTGTGAATGTGCTAATTTACTTTCAGAACATTTTTTTATTTTTATTTTTATTTCGCTCGCTCGCTCCATATTTTTCCTGACAAAATCCGAGAACCAACTAATTTTATTGGTGTGGCCTAATCTTAAATTATCTGTCAAATTGTATGATCTCTGATTTCCTCTATTTAACCTGAGACATTTACTGTAATATACAGTTGATTGTGCTAATGTTGATTAGCACAACCTCCTTTTCTTGGAAGAAAGATTTAAAATCATGGCTCTTTTGCTCATGGAGTTTCTTCATTGCGCTTACTCTTGTCTACCCTTAATTAGTTTAAAGCAGGGGTCTTCAACCTTTTTCAGCTCAAGGACCCCTTGGCTGTGAGAGCGACTGAGCACGGACCCCCACATCTGTGGGGTAAGATAGCTGCCAAAATATTCGTGTCCATATATTTGATACACGTGCGTATTTAGTTGTGCATAAAATAAACATCTGAGACTTCTCAAATGAGTTCAGTCATGCATAAAATAAAGTGTGTGTATGTTATCCACCAGAATACGGATGGAAAAAAAATAAAAACTCAAAAATTACAAGTACAAAATCAAAATTTCAATACGCCTCTCAATATTATGGATACCACTTTGCACACGTTACTCAACTGTCAAAATACGTCATTGCCCCATTCACAGGCATTACTTGTTGAGAAAAGAAACTTTTTGACAGCTATCTTACTCCATACACACCTGGCCCACCTCAAATCCTGCCGTCATTTGGACCGTCAGTCGAGTGCCTACATGCATGCACGCACACACACGAACGCACACATTCTAAACTCGTTTCTTTACATAGTTGCATAAATTCGCCCTATAACAGAATGAATGTCACAAGGGTTAACTAGCTGGATATATTCAGCTAAATTCAGGCAAAGCTTAATTAGCTCAAACTGATAAAGACAGAAAGCCTCTTCCTCTTGTGTAAAATAACTTTGTCTTTCAGAAGGAAACACAAACATGAGATTATCGTTATCGTTTTATTGTGATGGAACGTTGGATGAATGAATTCGCGCAGAACGCCTTGAAGCGCAAAGACCGCAGACTCTCATAAAAAAAAACAACAAAGCAAAACATCACACAGAACAAATACCCCGCAAAGTTCAGGGTCCATCAGTCCCGACACTGAACAGACAAATCAAACGTAATTTATCTCCCGGAATGAAAAGAACAAGTTTGCTGAATACGAAGCTATTTAACTAAAACGCACGGGGGGAAGTGTTCTTTAATTGCGATGATCCAACTCAAATAAAAAAAAAGATCACAAGGGTCACATTTTTTTTATAGGCCTAGTGGGACGAAGAATTAAAGATAACTGATCAGCTACCAGGTCCTAGTGAGAGCACTGAACCTGGTGAGTGGAACAGAGCTTCTCTATTCTAGGACGGACGGAATTTGCGAGGCTGTGTCACATCAGGCTCAGGCTGAAGTGGTGACCTGTATTTGTACATTTACAATTTTGCTAACCTATGCCATGTGTTACACAGGGATCACATGATCACATGCATGATTCATGGGTAGCCTACAATGTGTTATTTAAAAACGAATATGAAGCAATTTTCTTTTGAACATTATGTTAACTATGACAAATTTTATTTTTTGGAAGAGAAAAAAATGCCTCAGACGAAATATTTTCGCGGACCCCCTAGGGGTCGCGGACCCCCGGTTGAAGACCCCTGGTTTAAAGCATTGGCCGGAAATGTGAGGGTAGGATCAAGCTAGTCACATAGGCCAAGAAAACTTGAGATAATATATACAGCACTACCATTAAAATGTTACCCCATGTACTGTTTCCAGCACAGTATGCTTTTTAGCTTGAAATACTCCATCAGTTGGTAGTATTGCTTTGTTAAATGTAATCACACTTGTCTGTAAGGTTGAACTAAGGAAAATATCTGATTCTGAGCAAAGTTTGAGCCTCGAGCCTGATTAAAAAAAAAATTCGAAAATAGAAAAGAAGACAGGTGGCTGTTTTAGTTTTTCTGCATGCTTTTACTTTCAATCAAAAATACAGAATAGTTTACAATAGAAATCCTTATCTACATAACAGATTTTTTTGTGGATTTTTTTTATCTTGCAAGATATTGCAAGATATAAGACTATTGCTGACCATTCATCTAAATGATCATTGCTCTAAAGGATGTAAATGCACAGCAACTCACAAAACCTTTTAAACCAAAAGGTTGTACGCAAGCTGTTCAGTGAATCGTAAACCAATGTTTCCTATAAGAGCTGTGAGGCCATGGCCCTTATTCCCCAGGAGCAGGAACTCTCATTACTGGTTGCCTTTTCATGACCCTAGTGCAGTTCGGATTAATTTTCTGCACATATCTGATGACAGTGATGCATACTTTCCTGTGTGCTAATTTTCACTGCTGTCTTTGGAAGGCCATGCAGATGACTGATGTCTTAAAAGGCTGTTCCACTAGATTGAGGGGACAGTGCATTTACATACACTGAACATTATCCATTCTTCTTAATGGAGAGTGTCTTGTTAAAATAAACAAAAATATGTTAAATATACAATACATACTGTACAAAAAGTCCCATTTGATTCTCTTTTTCCAGTTCTCACGAATGTGTTCCAAGCAATGACGTGAAGGAGAATTTATGCTGGTGCCACAGAAGAAACTTCTGTTTTGGATGTGGAGACTTCAGATCCATCATCAACCTTCTTTCCAAAGAGCTGCATGATGCATACACGGAACTGAAAGGCAAAAGTTTTCAGTTAGTTTAGACAATATTTAACGGAAAGTGTAAGCTTTTTAACTGTTTTCCTTAAAGGGTCATTGGTTTAAATAAACGTCACCTGTCGGTTCATGAAGACATAGATAACGGGGTTGTAGATGGTGGCGCTCTTGGCAAAGTAGGCAGGCATAGCAGCAGCCAGGGGATGGAACGCATATCCTGGGTTAGCTGCAGCAAAGCAGGCAAAGACGGTGTATGGTCCCCAGCAGACACAGTAGGCAATGATCATGACAACCACCATCCTGGACACTTCCTTCTCGGCCTTCTGGGTTGACTCAGAATCCTTTTGTTGCTGGGCTACCTGTGAGTGAGAGAATATGATCCAATTTAACTTATTTATTCTCATAGTCACTCTTTGTTTGAAAGGTTATATCATATCTGTGTCAGACAAAAAATAGCTGAACATACAGCACGGATGGCCAGCCAAACAGCGATGTAGCAGAGAATGATGATTGCCAGAGGAAGGAAGCAGCATGTCACCATCAATACAATCATGTAAGACTTGACTCCAGGGTCATCGCTTCCACTGAAGACATCAGGGCCACAGGATGTCTTCAGACCATGAGGCCAATACCTAAAAAACAATAACAATGTTTACAAATGCATGTTTATTACATTAGATAGTATCAGGATGCATCATTTTTTATGAATCTCTCTAAAGATAACAAAAATTTACCTGCTCCAGCCAAAGATAGGGGGTGCGCACCAGACTGCGGCCCACACCCATGAGAAGACAATTCCTCCAGTGGCCCATTTTGCATCAAACTTGACATTTCCAAAGGGTTTGCATACAACCACCCATCTCTCCCATGAGATGACAGTCAGTGACCAAAGAGCAGCAATACCTGTTAAAAGGAATCCGTATTTATTCAGAGAGAAACATGTAGTATAAAGTATACTGGAAAAAATGTCTGAACCAGTATTTGGTGGTTTCCAAACTAAAAAAAGATACTGTAGGAATACCACATATATTTTGCCACACTGAAATAGTAAATGGCAATGACCATCTGCACTGTACTGTGCTGTTGTGTGGTATTGCATTTGAAATTACACACAATATCCCTTACCACACACTGAGACAGTGTAGCCCTCGAAAACGCACATGGGGTGTCCCAGGATAAAGTAGCCAAAGATCTGGTTAATCACACTGATGGTGCTAGCAAGCACTGTCTCCCCCAGATCAGCAATAGCCAGATTGACCAAGATCCAGTTGAGAGGGTGGCGGAGCTTCTTGAACTTTGCTGTGGCCACCAGCACCAGGCCGTTGGTGAATACAGAGGCAAAGACCACAAAGATCATCCAACATGTGGAGATGTTGTACACCCATCTTGGGGCAATGTGGTAGTTGGGTCCCTCAAATGGATCTATGAAAACAGAGGATAGTGAACAATATTGCATCAGATATTACTCTTGTAGCACTTGTAGCAATTCTCCTCTGCCGTCAGACAAGGGTTACAACAGTGTTTCACATGAAATTTCACATGAAAAGTTAGTCAGTAAAGGCATCCTAATGCATAAATGATATGGTAGGCCTACTTACCCCTAGTGTTATTTGAGTTTGTGTATGTGAACATTGAGTCCCTTGTGGAATCATCTCCGCGTCTTCTTGCAGCAAAAACTGCTTCACCCCACTGCTCTGCCATGCTGTTGGGTTGATAGTGGCTGTCTGTAGACTGTGTTGCTGGTGAGGCCTACTGATGCCTGATATGCGTGCTGCTGCTTTTATATACGGATGGTCTCAAACATACATAAGTAGCTTTGCGCTATTAAGGTCAGCAATTAGAAATACATTTCTTAGTGTCTAAGTCTCTCCAAAAGCAGGGTTTACCCAGGCCACAAAGGGATTTTCAGTGTCCCATCATGCTCCCTCCATGTAAACAGTTAGCATGCCATCTTCCAAGAAGAGGTCAAGCCAAATATTTCAGTGGATTTAGCCTTTGAATTCTAATTAGGCCTCCTTGGGGCAGATAGTAATCAGTTCAGTGGAGTAGCCTTGTGGGCCTTCAGTCATGTGCAAGGCCTAGACAGGACAGCTTGTGAAATAAGTGTACAGGATAAAAGTGCTTAAAACCAATAGTAAAAAACTTTAATAGTAGCCCCGTTAAAGTAGTTTCATATCTTTTTTGGTGCCATTGCATGCTGTAAAAATGTCATACAACATGAATTTATACTACTAGTTTTTATAGCATTCATCAAGGCCCTTTGTTTGAACCATTTCCACTACATGCTTTCTTTCAGGATATATTTATTAAAATCATATTCATTTTTATGTTAACATCTAGAAAAGCCACTGAGTTCACTGACCAACCAATCACTGAATCTGAATATTTTAAGGGTTAGGTACTTTCACCCCTGATAGTAGCACCTTTGCTGAACACATCAGGTCTAAACAATATGCATTTTCAAACAATGTGCCCCAAAGGTCTCAGTACAGTCATGTAATTAAAGTTCTTGTGAAATGCTCCGATTGTTGTGTAGGCCAACGTACCACAGTACCTTTGGCCTAGTTTTGCAATGCCATGATCTTTGGTGTTGTGTGCTTGTGATATGTGGGTTACCTACAAGCAGACATCCTAAACGTTTTCAGAAGTTAATTGACCAAAGCAGCTTATTTGGACAACCGGGGTTCCGAAATGCCTGTCCCACAAGAGTCTAATTGAAATTGACAAGGGTGCGGTTGGCCTCCTTTTAATCCCGGTGGATTGATAGTTCATTTTAGGGAAAGCAGGGTTTATCCAAAAACCTTGATGGGGTCAATTGTAATCTTCCAGTCTAGGGCACTGTGTTGATTTTTCCTACTGCTTGTCCTTCTCTCCATTTCTATTATGCCGAGCAAAAGAACACTACTGGCAAGAGAAGATGGCACCATGGCGTCCTGCAAGATGGAATCCTGGCAGTCAGTACTTTTTACCATTATTGATTTTATAATTGTCAGACTCTGAAAGTATTTTTGTAATGTGTGGTGTTGTCAGGGTGTTGTGTGAAGATCTTAGTCTAACAAATTAGGGATAGTCTGGCATTCTAGCCACTAAACTATTGTGCCGCATGGCTTCTTTCACCACAGACAACATTTCTTTTAGAGATGTTCTGTGTAAAGAGCATACTTTATTATTTACATTATTTATTGACTGATTTTAATTATTATGGTAGTTTCTCAATCATGAAGTAATTAACATCATTCCACGTAAAAATGTATTAAAAAACATACGTAATGATTGTCAGTGAGGACTTTTCCTACTACTACGGGTAATGCATTTCTATGCATTTGTCTATGAATCAGGCTTTTTTCCCCTTGTTGATTTAAACAGATGTTGATGTAGAGGGTTTCCAAAAGACCTCTGCCTCCCAACCTGCCCTCCCATCCGAACTTTCTGCGGGAGTATGTCTGGAATTCCGCTAGTTCTGAACTATTCATGATTGGTAAAAGTTCACTACTAGCAGAACTCGGATTTGCACCCGACTATCAACTATTTAGACTGCCCTCCACGGGGCACTGGACATCTGGTATGTTCTTTTCAGTGTATGACACTGAAAAATAAATTACATTAAATTCATTTATTCGAAAAGGTATCTGTATCAGACTTGTGTTTCATAGGGAATTCAGACCATGCTACTTGTATGAGGACAAGAAGGACAGCTTTTCTATGATACCTTGTTTTCTTCATACAATTTTATGGTTTAATGAATTCACTTATGGTTCATGGTCCAGAGACTGTTATAAAAGATACTACGTATTTCTTCCAATAATGCAATCCATATTTGTTTTAGGTACTGGAAAATAATTGCATTGAGTCATTGAAATAAACAGCTCTAGATTGGTAAGTAATAATGAATTATAATTATTATATAATTATAAAGTGTGATTATAATTTTGATTAAATTGTATTTACTATTAGATGTATGCATGCATAGGATATTTTAAAATACATGTTAGTTCTTTAGCAATGGGTGAGATGCAAATTCATTTGCAGAATGTTACCCAAAAACTTTTTTTCTGTTTATTCTCCTTTATGACAGTATGTATTGTAACAGCTATTGAAGAATTTTTAAATTATACGGACACATATTTGATGTCACTTTTCCTGAAAGAATTGAATTAAATGGGAAGCCTTTTTGCTAATGCCTAGCCTAACCATTCCTTTCTACGCACTTCCGCTCGATTCTCATCTCCCTCGACTGCTATTCTGAATTTGATCCAATTGAGCTTGTTGTCTCCGGTAACATTTTTACAATCAGCGAACAGAGGGAGGTATTGTAAATTCAGAGCTGGAATATTGTCAGTTAAGGCAGGCTTTGAGTCGAACGAATCATGCAATCTTTTTTAACTTAAATACCTCCAGCAAACTATCATTTGCCAAGACTTTCTTTTTGGTTAGTTTATTTTATCGGAGGTAATTCAAGTTGACATTAAATTATGTGGGAAACATCATTTGTGAGTAAATTTACAAAATGGCCATTACAGCTGTTTACAGTGATCACTGGCAATATTGCATTATGATCTGCAAAGACATTGATTTCGAATGGTAATTTAATTTGTGTTGTAGGCCTATGGTACAGTTGCACAAACATGTTCTTACACATGCAGAAATTCTTTTTTTTTTTTTAAGATTTTCCATAAGGAAAAGTAGATAATTAACTAATATATTTGCAGGAATGCATAGGATCTTGACATCTTGACTGCACTCATCTGGGGAGCATTTATAATAAATGCAGATTGTAAGTGACATGTTTTGTTAGTTTGTCGATTTATAATCTCTGTCTTCTGATCTAGATATCCAGTTGCAGCCACTTGGTTCAAAGTGACTGAAGATGCAATCTGATGAAAATAACTTTGCTCCATTTTGGAGATGTTCCATATTTTGTTTTTTTAAAGACTGTAATTATATTGCCATAAATATATGAATGCATATAAGGATTAATTACATTTGTTTTTAAATGTGTTGCCAGATATTACTTTGTAATAATAAAGAGTAAAGTTTTCACACATTTGGTTTCCAAATGATTGTGTGACAATGTCTCTATTTTCATACAATAGATTATAATCAGATGTGGGGAAAGGTAAATTACGTAGGCCTAATACATGGCAAATTTAAAAGGGAAATTTAAAAATGATTTGTATCATGATAGAATAATGATTGAATGGTTAGAATAAAAAAATATTAGAATGTTTAGAATAAAAGAAGAAAAGGCGGAGGGGGCTGAAAAATATTATATGACAGCTGCATTATAAATTATAAATGCATTATAAATTATACATTTCTTTAAAATTAAAGAAAATCTTCAAAATAAAAACTAAATTTCCAATTGAACAGTGATGACAAGAAGAAAATAAACCAGTATAAAATATATATTGACAACATAACCACATTTTTTATTTAACATACTGTTCCTAGTTACAACATTTTTTCTTAACTCAATGACAAATGATCAAGATCAAGGTAAAATGCTTCTCAGCATCTGACATGACGGCTGCAACGACCATTCTGAGAGACAGTCTGACATTACTAAAGGGTGATCCCAAAAGCTCTCCTTCTCAATACAGCAGGTGTAAGCAGCCAATCAACATAAGTTTAAAGATGTAACAGAACAGATTTTTCACAATACAATTTTAAATTAAAGGCTGGTGTAACACATGCTGCATATGGTGGGCCTACTCAGTATACTCGTGATGCATACTCATACAATGGGCCTTGCTATAGGCAGCAGCTGCCAAGTAACAGCAGAAGTAATAGTAGAGAGCACACCACAATTGTTTATATGCTATTACATAAGGACCACTGATATTTGTCTTCAGTTACTTGAACTGAATATAATATAAAAATAGAGGAAGTCCAGGCTACTGTTTGCACCTTGGTCAGAAAGGTATGGCCATGGGAGTCTCAGTGAGGCCTAACGTGTTCTTAAATACTACACTTAAATACTACAATTGTTGAAACACGGTTTCAACAATTATTTGGTAAAGTTATGTTGATGAAAATAAACCTATACATACAGTACTGTAGCTGCAAACACTTTACTTTGCACAGTAATCAGAGTTGCTGCAGTTAACAGGCTTGTATATTTGCACTGTGTGTGGACATATTCCTTCTACATAGGCTTAAACCTCCTAATGACCTTACCATAGTGAGAGTTGCCGTAAACATGGATTGTGTAAATAACAGAATGGATCGCAGCAGGGTCAAGCCCAGATTGAGCACGGATGATGCATCCAGACATCCTGGAATGGAGTTGTAGATCTAAAGTGCAAGTGGAAAATCATAGCATATCTTACCTTCACAAAGTTATTAGCCGTATTGTTCCACTGTTCTAAAATGTATTTAGATACATGTCACATCACATATACAGTCAGTCATTTAGACCAGTTTTAACCTCTGAAGTTAACTGCCTACCCTAACTGCTTAAAGGAATTATGAATGTAAGCATAACTTAACATGCATTTACTTTTACATTACACAGTATTCCAGTGTTTGTACAATCACTTTATTCTATGGTAACGACTATCGGTGAGGATGTCATACTAGCACTCCTGTCGGTGGGGATGTCATACTAGCACTTCTGTCGATGGGGATGTCATAGCACTTTTGTCGGTAGGGATGTCATACTAGCACTTCTGTCAGTGGGGATGTCATAGTTCTTATTAAAAAGCCTGTTCTAGGCTTTTTGTCTCATTTAATAATTTGTTTGCAAGAATCACTTTAAGGTAATCAGAGGCCATCAAGCCTTTACTGCCCTCTGCTGTGTGCCATGATGCACTAACATGGACTTATGTACCTTCTAAAATAGTGTGTAAGACTGATTCGCAGACCTATTAGTTTGATGGACTGATGAAGTAAAGGGGGGTAGACGAATTAGTAGGCTACAGACTGTGTGAAAACTTTATTAACATTTTACTGATGCAAGATATTTAACTAGACTGAGGCCAAGTCTTTGCTCTTTTTCTATTTCACATTTCTCGCGGGAGTAGCATGCAGATCCCGTAAAGCACCAAAACACACAGTATTGGTGGGCGGGGCACTGTGTGTGAATTCAATATTATTTATATAATTAGTGACTGAAAAAATGGCCGCCGCGGACAGCGGAGGGAGAAGGCCGTAAGTGTGTATTTAAAATATTGTCCTAGACATTTATTACTCTAATTTGATTGTCAGGAAGGAATTCTGCCTTTGAATCTATCCGTTGATGTTTTCTGAAAGGAGAAAATATGTTGCGTCATGAGCAGTATTTTTGCGGTTCATTTGCAAGCTTGCGCGCTGGAAATGACTTGTGCGCTCAGCTGAGGAGAGGCGTGTGTGCGAGGTTGTGTGCATGTGTCAGTTTCACGAGGGTCGTGTCATTAACTACATTAGTTATTTCACTCAGTTCAGGAAAGTAGAAATGAGACTTCGGGTGACTTGACTAAAGACACATGCTAACTTAAGGGAAGCCCATCCCCTTGCAGATACTGGCTATTTGCTAACCACATCAGTAAATTACCAATATATTTAAATGCGTGCCTGTGTAATATTGCCCTTAGTGTAGCCTTTCCAATATTCTAAGTTTATATGAATGTTTGGTTTTTTGGGGGGGTATAGCTATCTCTCAAATGTGTTGTGTACCTATAACATTGCACATTCGCCTATTAATGAATATAGCCATAATGTCGTAATCGTTCTCTGAAATGCGATGTAATAATTGTGATAATATGAGCATACTTGGTTATAGTGTTTAGTTTTACCCAATTTCAGCTGTTGTTTGTGGTATGTAGCCCACATTCTGGATAGGGAGCAATAAGAAAAGATGCCAACGTGATAAGAATTGTCCTTGAGTAAATCAAATCAAGCAGAGAGTTCATCTTCCATGCGGCGAAGCACAGTCCCAAACAGTCCTCGACAGTAAGCACACTTTTGCCAACATGACTGTACCTCTGTATTGGTTGACTACAACGCGCTATGCGCTATACCAACTCTGTCCAATCACTGTTCTTTTAGAACGCCACTGGTCGATTGCTTTCAGTCGTCGGGTTCACGATAATAGGCCTATGGGTGACTATAGAACTAGAATGAATAGCCTAAGCAACTCTTTTCACTGAATGGTATTCTTGATTAAAAGTGTCGTTGACAAGTACCATATAGATAGATGCCAAATTAGCGATGGGACACACAATGTGCAAACACTTATTTCAGGTTGCTTATCTTTTTCATGCAAATTATAGGCTGATAAAACATTCACACTTTTTTAAGGAAAAAAACGGAATATTCCCAGACTTCCAAAATTTGACAGAAAGCGGCAAATTTGTGCGTAATGAACTAGGATAATTCTGACTTTTAGCGTGAAGAAAAGTGCTAACGTAGCCTAATAACCAAATAGGCCTACAAATGGCTTTCAACAGTTGCCTAGAATGGATGACTTACACCAGCCGGCGTTCACATGTGAGTCGAATTCACAGTTAAACAACAACTAGCCTATAGTTTATAGGCCTACACCAAATGCCAGACACACACCATCTAAGTATAGGCCTATAAGAGCAACAAAAAAACGATAGTTCATTTTCCCCCATAATGTTCATGAAATGTCCTACACTGTGTCTGTATAGAGCAATACCTGCTTAAATAGTATAAATAAATTAATCAATACCAAACACTGGCATCATTTAAAGATGAATCTTGCATGTTCCACCATTTTCAAATCAATAAATGCAGTTGACATATGAATGTTATTAATTTATTAATTCATTTTTTTTATTTATTTATTTAAGAATGCGTAACCTACATGTATCTGTTACAGAACAGGAGGGTAAAGTTAATCACTGGCAAATCGTTCTGTGATTCAACTTTTCAGTCAACTGATCAGATAGTAATGGACTACCGTCATGGCTGAGTGTGTGCTTTGCTATTCCAGGAAGTTTGGTTCTTTGGCATAGGCGGTTCTGGACAGGGCCCAGGGTGGCCCAGGGTTCCTGTAGAAATGCGCCTGGTCCCTGTTCTGGCCCCTACGCTGAACAGCCAATGATTTATCTTATCGCGACATACGCTGGCTTGAAGAATGAAACTAACGCAACATGTGTTCTAGGCGGACTCCGTAAAGCACACACACTGCAACCTGAAGACAAAGCACAGCTGGAGCCCTGAATGTGGTACTGGAAAGATTATCCTTTCCACTTGTGAAGTAGAAATTACGAGTGTGATGTGTTCAAGTGTTTTGTTGTAGTTAAAACATGGTGGACCCAGAGTTTATCCTGACCTGTCTTATAGGTAAAACTTGCTATTCAATCCCCTGCTACACCAAGAAATGGCAATGTAATTAAAATTGTGTAAGTCAGAGCAAAATGGCTACTAACCAACTAACGTTAACAGCAGCAGAGATCATTTAATAAAATGCAATCATTCACAACACCTTCGCTGCATCACGTTGAAAGGTCAAATAAAGGTTCTCTCATCTCCCAGCTCGTGTATGATAAAAATCTTGCAGCTTTCCAGTGGAAATTACAACTTGATTAGGTGTTCATGTGCAATTTTGATTGATATTTACTAAAGTCACGCAACCATAGGACGTAAAGGCAACGACAAGGAAAACATGAATTGCGCAACGTCATTGTTTGCAAATATCCATCTTTTCCTGTTGTTCTACAATAATAAAACCGTTCCGCTTTCTTTCTTCTTTGTACAGCAAATCTAGCTTAATATATTTGGGAAATGGATGAAAAAAAAAAAAACAACAGCTCACTTGTGTGTAATATTTGAATGGCTTTGTGAGATGTATAGAGTCCTCACTGTATGTGAATTCCTTTCTATTGTTATCTTTCTAAAACTGTGGAAAAGAACTGCATGTAAATAAATGAAAAGCTAAATATAAAAATAAAATATATAAAATAAAATGTTCTCCTGTGTTGCCGCCTACATGCCCCTAAAAACACACTGGCCCCACTGGTAATTTTGGCCACTGCATTGCGGTTGGACGTTTAGGACCCCAGAAGGGATGATTGCTGTGAGGCCGTTAGAGGCTAGGCTCGCCCTCACCAGCCCCGCCCTGTACTTTAATTTCATTTCGTACAGAGGGTCTGGGACCGCTGCATTGACAATCGTTCTCTCATTAGATTTTAGGTTTCTGCTGAACTGATTGGATCTGCCTTTACCCAATTGCTAACGCCTGGTCGTGACGTATGCAACGTGACGGCTTGTGAAGGATGATAGCCCTACCATTTAGCCTAGCCACTTCCTTCGAAACTAACGGAGCAAGCTGGAAAATCAAACTTTTCTCGAACCCTGTGGGTAGTAGGGCCACGACATCTTTTCCGCTGATAAAATTAAATAAAGATTGTTCTTGTTCAGACTTCAGTTCCTGTATGTTCCGAAGCGTTCCCACAACGGATTACTGCCATTGTTATTGTGCACACTGCGCACCCGCGCAGCCAGACAGCGTTGCGCACAAAACCGAGTAATTGCTCACTAGAACACTCCCACTTATCGCTAATTGGGCCGGCAGAATGCTGACCTGGAGAGAACGATTGTCAATGCAGCGGTTCCAGACCCTCTGTACGAAATGAAATGAAAGTACAGGGCGGGGCTGGTGAGGGCGAGGCTAGTAAGAGGCATGCCTAGTGTATGAGCTGCACTAGTGAAGAACTAGTGTGTCGAGCCCCCTGGGATGGAAGAAGTTCAGGTAGTATATGCATAAGGGATGCCAGTATACATGCAGCACACTTCCAGGAGAGGAAGTGGACATGTGATGACCCACAAGCACAACAGCTGAGTATACAATCTGACTCCTATTCCAGAATATACTAAGCTGAGCCTGGATTTTTAGCATTTCGGTCAAGTTACATATTTAGCATGCCAGAGACAGAGGTTTGAGGCAGAGTGGGCTCTCTTCCTTGGGACACAGACACTAGAATTAATAGTTTTTATTCTAATTAACTTTTATTCTAACTAACTTTTATTGATTAGAATTAGGAATTGAACAATAGTGCACTGGGGCTTGAAAGCAATAGTTTAGGAAGCTTAGACTGACTCCAGATTTTCGTTGTAGATAGGCTAGACAATAGGACATTTTCATTAATCATTATTTGTTAGGAACCATTTGTGTAACCGGTTGCTATATAAAATGCACCTTGGTTTACTTGACACTGATTAATTTCTTGCTGGGAAGATACCATCACTTAAGAAACTGATTACACAATCACAGTTGCTAAGTCTTTAAGAGTGGGCTTCATGGGTTATCTTTGCTTTTCTAATGATATTGATCTTTACTTTTTTCATCTTTAATTATTCAATCAGGCGTTTATTTTCAGAGACAGCAGTAAAAAGTAAAGAATTAAATAAACATTAGACAAAGTGAGATATCCCCAACCCCTTAATTGAGGCAACTAACCATCTCAGGTCAGTTTACGGCAGTCATGGACCAAAATGTTAGCAGCCCTGGAATGACAAATGTTTTTGTTTACAGACGTTCATTAACTTTATGTGCATTGCAGTGACACAAAAGGCAGAGAAAAATAGTTGCGCAAATAAAAGGTCCTTTTGCATAAACACATAAACCTTGAAGGTACAATCTTCCAATCTTCTGTCAGACATCCAAACAAGCGATTGAAGATGAGCAACACAACAGTTACCATGTTACCAAGACACCCCAACGTGGATGGCAGCCAAGTAATGCACAAGCACAGCCACCATTTACTTTTCTATATGCAGCAATATATAACAAAAAAAATCTGTTGTAAAATTGTGAATTTTACAACAGCATGGAACACAATTAAACACACATTACAATCAGTTAACCGGTTTAGAATGTCACTTTTATTCTTTAACAAGCACTGTATCAAATATACTTAAATCAGTGGAAGATGTTTTTAGTTCATGCCTAGAACTCTTAGCTCTTATCTATTTACAGGGAGAAGAAGCGAGACAATCTTGATCTGCATGATCAGAAGGTCAGTACCTCTCCAGTGAAAGGAAAACTTGGCTTGGACCACTGGGATGACAAGCAGCTGAAGCCAGGCCTGTCCTCACAGCCACCATCACACATCATGCAGTCATGGGCTGGCCATCAAGACCCTGATTGGCCTTATAGAGCCAAGGATCCAGAAGAAGCTGAACCTTCTTCACCATCTCAGTTTAAGACTACAGTTCCTGAACACCAGATGGAGAATGCCATGAGAGACAAAGGACCCCTTTATGATGACCCAACGCTTCCACAGGGCTGGACACGGAAACTGAAGCAGCGTAAATCTGGCAGGTCTGCGGGCAAGTACGACGTCTATCTGATCAAGTGAGTCTAGAAAATATATCTTGTACGAATAGAGAAAAAAACTCTAGCGGTATAACTCAATGCCTCAGTAGTTAATCTTATATTTTAAATATATTTTCAAATGAATTTTCATGTCTCTGATGAGACTAATATATCATTAAGTGTGTGGTTACTTGGATTAATGACTAATAACCTACAACCCCCTGCCCCCCTCTCTATTTTTCAGCTCAGAGGGAAAGGCATTTCGTTCCAAAGTTGAACTCATTGCCTACTTCCAAAAGATTGGAGACACCCACACAGACCCAAATGATTTTGACTTCACAGTAACAGGTCGAGGTTGTCCCTCACAGAGAGAGAAAAGGCTGATGAAAAAGCCTAATGTGATAAAGCTTGTTGGCAGGAGGCGTGGGCGTCCAAAAGGGAGTGGCAAACATAGGCATACTGGTGTGGCAGTGAAACGTGTGGTGGAAGAAAGCCCTGGGAAGCTGTTAGTCAAGATGCCATTAAAAGCTCTCCGATCTGATGCTGATGGACCTACTGGGCTTTCCTGTGTGCCTGTGACTAAAAAGTGTTGTGGACGCAAAAGGAAAACAGAGCAAGATATACAGATAGCCCCAAAGAAAAGGGGGCGAAAGCCCAAAGGAACCACACCATCAGGGAAAATCACAAGTCCTGGTATCAATGTGACACTCCCAGTGTCTGTACACCTCACAGATGTAAGGCTGAAAGCATTAAGGGGAAGTTCAACCAAGTCACTTCAGGAGACAGCTCTGCCCATTAAAAAACGCAAAATTATGGAGGATCAGACAAACTCCACTGGGCCTAAGTTTTCAGACAGTAGACGGAGTGACAAGCTGGCCCTAGACTCAGAGGTCAGTATGAATGTGTCGGAGAAACAAAATATTTTACACACCAACTTCCCAACTGATAAACCCAAATCTTCCATATCTATGGTGAATAGGGGATACACTGCATCTACCAATCCTCCCTCTGACAAATCAAGTCAAAACAACCAAAGGGATCAGCTGCATAAACACCATCATCACTCTTCCCACAACCAATGGCACTGTTCTTCCACTGCCATAGCTCCTCTTTATCTTCAGTCTCCCCACATACAGTGGGCCATCAACAGCTGTGAGCCCCAGGACTTAAGTAGACCAAGGCTCTACCAGCCCCAACAGCAACTACTGGCTAATAGGCCGGCGGTGATCAGACAGCACCATACGCCTCACCGCTTGTTGAGTTCCAAGAGTCATGCTGCAGCTACTGTGGCGTCAGAGCCCAAAACCAAGCACAGAAGTGGTGGGAGGATCGAGGAAGAGGAGCAGGAAATAAGAAATGTTGTCGCTGCTTTGCCAGTGTCCCGTCCAAACCAGGAAGAGATAGTACAGCCCAGGACCTCAGTCACTCAGCAACCTCAGCAACTGAGCTGACTTTGATTGTTCAGAAGCAGGTGAGAGGAGCATTTTGGACAGTGGAGGGCATTGAAACAAATTATACACAGTAGATGTGACTATATGTATGTGCATATCTGTACAGATAGCATCAACGGGCAGCTTTTTTCACATGGTTCATGCTGGTATAGCCTTCATATGAGTAGTAAAACTCTACTAATTTCTGTTACTGGCTTTATTGATGTTTGCGCTTTAAATCAACAATATTACCCTAACCCTTCTTACCAATTTTAAGTGCTTTAAAATTCCTTGTCTCAATCATGTTTTCATAGGGACCGAAATCTTAAGTGACTTAAAAAAATCTACAAAAGAACATACAACATACAGTAAGAAAAGGGTGACATAGCTGATCAAATATTGCTGGTTACACATATGCTATCAAAGATGCTTTAGATACAAGTGCCTGCTGTATGAAGCGAGACATGCACAGAATACAAACAAAATTGTATGTTTTGTAATCATTACATACTGTTAGGACCACTTGGCTTGGAGTAGATCCTAAACATAAAGGGGAAGCCACACGTAACGATCGTTTAAAAAGGCCAGTGTAGTGTATTAAAGTAAAGTGAAGTAATGCAGAATGTGTCTAGGGTAAATGGGTAACAAAACATAAAGCTACGGGAGCGGGAGACGAGACCAGCCAGAAGAGAGCCCCAAGTAGACAGTTGCCTAGGGCAGAGGCAGAGTTCCCTGCGAGCTCCGCATCTGGGCAAGATGGTAGAGTGAGAGAGCGACCTCACGCCAGATCCGGCCCTCTTATCGTCACATCCATTAGTTAGCACCATCCACATACTCAGCGGCCCCGTTGGACATGACAACACTAAGCACAGAATAAGGGGCGGAGCCCCAAATAAGTAAGGCAGACCTGTGGGTCCTAACAATACCAACACTTAGATATTTTGATCATGCTTTAGATAACAGCCCTTGAATTGCTCTGTAGAAGTTGGTGAGGGGGGTGTAACAAAAAGTATCAAGGGATAAATTATAGAATACTTACTGCTTATGCAGCTGGAATAACATTAACCACATCTACCTGCTTTACAGGTATCTTTCAAAAAATGCATTGTCCAATACAGGCATTAATTTGGCCCCCTGTCTAATTAAGGTAACACAGTGTGGTGCCAATAGGTATGTCGTGCATTTTTCATGAATCAATTAACTGCCCAGCATAACATATGCTTCACTTTCAATTAAAGTGTGATGTTCCCATAACTTCTGATGTGGCCAGTCTCATCAGCAATAGTCCAGAGGAATCTCAAACGATGTTTATGCTATTGCAGCATACATATGCAGTAAGTACTGTACTCTATAACTTTTTGTTACTCTGTTCTTTACAACTTTACAGCGTATAATATAAAGCGTCACCAACATTTTTCCTGCAGATGACACTTCAGTGTCTTTTACAGGTGTTTCCAGATCAATTTTATCCATATAAGTCAAAGTTCAGGGAAAAAATTAATAAACTATTAACAAACTATATGACACACAAAAGGGTGGGTTGAGTTAGTATATCCATTCAGGATAATGTATCCAGTAGTTGCAAAGCTTATAAATGAGAATTTTTAACATTAAACAAATTTTAAAACAACATACTATGTGATTTGATCAAATAAACTACACCGTTAGCTTTGAAATCTAGATGTACCCTAGTGGTAGCAAATGATTTAGCATTACAGGCACATTCAGAAAGAGAGATCCCAGTAGCTCATCAGGCTATCTGCTGCATGAAGAGGTCGTTTTAAAATAAACTACTGATTACGTCTGGAAGTCAGAGTGTACCTTGCTTTGATATAGTCTGTCTTGTCAGGCTACTCCACCAATGTGAGTAACATAGTTGGTAGTCAGTTGATATACTCCTTGATTTCAATATTTTTAAACAAAAGATATATTAATATTAAACACATGGACTTGTTTTAGGGATAAACTATAACTAACGAGTGGTTGTTTTGTTAGTAACATAGTTGAAAGACATCTTGTGGACAGTAATACATGACAATATTTGAAATGTTTGAAGAATGCAAAACCACCTTTACCTTGTTATTGTTGAATTTATGTAGCTTAAGGTATCCAACGGACCATCCCGAAACTCCCAACACCATCTTCCGCCTCCTTCGATATGCAAATTTCAGGCTAGACTTTGCCGGGCTGAAAAAAAAAAATCTGAAACTAGTGCTCTGTCTACGTAGACAGCGTAAAGCTACACCTCCTCCATAGCTCTGCTCTAGAATCTTTGGTCCAATAAAAAATGGTTTGGAACAGTCTCTAGTCCAGTGCCCTGTTGCATCGGCGGTAGGCTATAAACGAACTGTAGTCTATGAAATAGCAAGCTAACATTGAGAACGGCTAATGGCTCTAAGAAAAATAAGTGCATGTTGAATTTCTGTTTGAAATAAGTGCATGTTGAATTTCTGTTTAACTGGAGAACCTTCGAAAAAAATGTCAGCACGTGCGTGTAACGTTCCAGGATGTACTGGGGTTGTCCGGAATTTGCACTACCTTCCTCAAAAACCTCGCATTCAATGGGAGTAGTTGATGTTTATCTACAACCACGTTCCACTAAACTTAAATCCGAGATTGGTAGTTTGCTCGGGTCATTTCACCCCAGATTTTTTCGTCAACCTCAGGCTGTATAGATCCGGCTTTTCACGAGTACTACGCCTGAAACCAGGATCTATTCCAACTATTCTGCAAGCACAACTGATTCTGCCGGTAGGTAACCACGCTAGAATTCAGTGTTTTTTGGTCGCCATAACCATAGAATTATAGACTTGTATATACTGGTATTTCTATGGCCTTAACAGTTTGCCTACTTGATGCTACTTGGATATCCAGGTTATTGCGAAGAAAAAAAAAAGTTGCTGCACACTCGGTCACTAAAGTGTTGGTAGGCTAGCAAGCTAACCATAACAACTACTTTATTTGTTTTCTCCGAGGAAATGAAGAGAGACAGACAAAACATGCCAAGTTTTGCAGGCAAAAGAGGAGGATGTGGGTTGCAACAAATAGGCTTACTGAAAAAGCCCCAGCCCTAGCTGGGCCAGCCCCGATAATGGAAAGATGTAGCCTAAAGCGAGGATTTACCCCAAACACCAGGGTTTTACCCCGTAGTGGAAATGTGACATAAATAGTACTATGATGTCGGGTATCGGGTATTTTAAATGGGCAAAATTCATATTTAACACATTAGTTACTTACCAGTCTGACAATAATTTCCAAACGCTGTGGATCTGGCTGTTGTATGGTTGAATTCCTGACAAGTCCATTGTGTGTTTATTTAGCTCAGATAGTTTTACTGTTTACTCAGATTGTTCACCAATTTTCTCCTGAGAAAGAGTATCAGTGAAACTAGGGAGCCACTCTGCTTCAGCGAAAAACCAGCCAATTGATACATTTCAGTGACGTCATCAGAGTGACATCATAATGCGTTCTTAACTAGTTATAGCCATTTTGGGGACCAAACACTGGCGTGAACTCCAGTTGCCGATATGGATAGTTCTCATTTTGATATCCGAGAACATCTCAGAAACAACGAAAAAATCGCAGTCATTGGATGTGATCTGTACAAAGTCCTAACGTAGAAGCCTACTGTAAAAAAAGTCTACCAGTAAACCAAAAAAAGTAAAAGATGGAAATCTGAAGACGACGAATAATTTTTAGTCAAAGGGCACTGCATAGCTGGCATGTTGAAACTGCTAACCATTATTGCTTGGCAGTAGATTAAGTGTATGTTAACTGTGGTTAACTGTAGTTAACTGTAAGTAACTGCAAGTTAATATCAAACACGATATGCTAATTTGTAGTTTGTCTGCCCGCTAAAAAAGGATCAGTTATCAGGATGAATTATCAGTTCCATTTTTTCTCTTAGACATAATGCAGGAAGGTCAGCTAGGTAGCCTCAGAAAATTGCATATGTATATTAGCTGCCTGTAAAAGCACTTCTGACATTTGTGGAAATGGATAACTATAATGAACATCATAACCTGGATATGTGGAGGACCGTAAGGTAAGACGTTTGGTTTACTTCAACTTTGCAGCTGTTTAGGCTTACTTCTGTGTATTTGTTTACATGATTTTCTATGCTGGCTTGATAGGCTAAATACGATTGATCTGGTTGTTCCAAATAGGTTATTGTGGTAGTATGTGGATAGTGGTCTGGTTGAGATAAATGTATCCTCAAATAACCTCGCATTGGGTGGAATTCTCCCAAACTGTTTGCACTTGCAGTCAATCCGTCTGTGACTGTGACAGTGTAACGTAACGTTAGCAATGAGCGAATAGTGTTAGCCTACAGGTTACGATTTGTCAGATGCAATTCCCGGTGCAATTTCCGTTTACTGTCCTTTCCGGGCCCTTATGCATCAAGACAAGATACAGCGTGTGATGGACTATAATTTTATGGGCTACTGTAGGCATACTAGCCACAGGTTGCTCATCTACAAAAGGCTGATGCTCAGTAGGCTACCTCGTATCCCCTACGGTCGGGGCAGTGTTTGTCTGGTAGCCTAAACTTTGTTGATGTCAGGTCAGAGGACTTTTTTGTGGTGGGACGAGGTGTATTTTAAATACTGTAATGACCTGTGTGTTAAATGTGTGTGTATTTTGCCTGCCATTGCCTTGCATTCTACCTATTCTGCAGTGCGTAGGGTGCTGTGTCTGTCATGCACAGCGGGGGTTGGTGGGGTAGCTGCGAGCGAGCAGAGTTATAAAGTGTTTATCTTGGTTTTCCGCGTTTTTCCATGCGCGCTCTCTCTCTCTCTGTTATGAAGTTATGAAGCCAGGCGATGTCATGTTTTATTTATTCCCAATAAATGTCAAGTTCAGAAACCCATTGAATTGCTGTTTTAGTGACAACGTTACAATACCATAGCCAAAGCCCGATGGCGGTTTCAACGTTGTTTGGAAAACAATACAAAACTTGTATGCGTAAACTTTTAATGACTGAACAGCGCGAACACCTATCAATAGACCATTATAAAACGGATGAATGCAAATGTGCCCAGCACTCTTCAAACCACATTGAAGTTTATGGTTATTGTCCCCAGCACTTTTAAAAACAAACTGACGCCCTTGCGTCCGGGTCCCCTTTCTTGTTGTTGCACCCCATAGCACAACATATAGATGCCTTTTCTGACAATGTCTAAATGTACTGTCGTACGTAAACTGCACTCACTCTCGTTCAAACCACTCAAATCCGGTCCCCAAAATGGCCGCAGTTAGAGTTTGACAAGAATTCTACTTGTGTATTACGTCAGCTGAAATGTATGAATAGGCCTCACAATGAACTAGCCAATCAGCGGCAGGGGGCGGGAAACTGGCCAGAGGGTGGAAAATACAAACATTTTTAATGAGCATACATTTCTAACTGGCTGAAGCTAACCAGACAAATCCTGACTCCCTGGAATAGACAGCCTAGAAATGCTTCTGGGTCTTTTTCAGCCGCACAAATTTGCATACGCAATTATTGAGGCTCAAAGAACATTTTATGATGGTCAAAAAGTGTGTTCTATGGGCTCTTTAACAGACAAAAATAAATCTTTCTGCATTTTGATTCCTTAAACACTTAAAAGTGTACAAATTAGAAATTAAATTAACAGAACTACTTTAATTAAACACGAAGACTGTCTGAAATTGAATGCGGCAAAAATTGTTCCTTCAGTGATATACTGTAATGACAAATATTGGCTAAATGCAGCACAGAAGACGTATTATGTTTGGTGCGTTATCATTTTCTGTTGATGCAGTGCATTGTTTATTTTGAAGAAATGTTTAAAAATAAATGGTAAATGGTAGGGTAACAGAGTAATTAGCTGACATGCTTGATTAACCTCACAGCACCTATCTTGACATGTATAACTATACTGTAGGACTACACTAAATCTATGTATCAACTAAAATAACTG
Source organism: Limnothrissa miodon (assembly GCA_017657215.1). Taxonomy (NCBI): domain Eukaryota; kingdom Metazoa; phylum Chordata; class Actinopteri; order Clupeiformes; family Clupeidae; genus Limnothrissa; species Limnothrissa miodon. Next base: position 1,018,891 of record JAGFZM010000108.1, on the reverse strand, counting down.
TTAAAGGATTTATCCGGAGTAAAATACATTTTAGATCAATTTACGGATGATTGGGAGTACATACGTTGAGTTGACATCAAATTCATGTCATTCGGATGTGTTTTGAGAAAGTTATATTTTACCGTTTTGAGCCAAAGCTTGTTAGCCTGGAAGTGACCCGGGCATATTTTTTCCACCGCTATAAAACGCTATTTTCTACAGTTCCAAACAACATTACACTTACGTGGTAGTGAGTAGAGGGTCCCTAAAGCCAAACCGAAGTATCCCGAGGTCTTAATGTGGTCGGTTAGAGAGTCGAGAATGAATTTTAATGAGCCAGTGAACCTTGCCGGAAATGGTGCTGCTTTAGTTGCCATCTTTAGCTACTTCACGTGAGATATCACGTCATGTGACATTTCAAAATTCCAAACTGTTAGTAAGCTAGGCTGTGCTGATGCATACAACTTCATTTCAATTTCGAAAGAAATACTGGACAATTTTTTTTTTTTTTTAACTGCGAAAATTGTGAATTTCCAGAGCGTGTTACTACTCACTCTGCAATCGACTCCTCCTTCCCCTAAAGATGGCAGCTAAAGCAACAACATTTCCGGACAGGTACTGGCTCGTTAAAATTCATTTTAGACTTTCTATCCGACCACATGAAGACCTCGGGATACTTCGGTTTGGCTTTAGGGACCCTCTACTCACTACTACGTAAGTGTAATGTTGTTTGGAACTGTAGAAGAGGTATAAAAATAGCGTTTTATAGCGGTGGAAATGATATGCCCGGGTCACTTCCAGGCTAACAAATTTTGGCTCAAAACGGTAAAATATAACTTTCTCAAAACACATCCGAATGACATGATTTTG
>JAGFZM010000108.1:989288-1017942 GCA_017657215.1 Limnothrissa miodon | reverse complement strand
ACTGTTAGTAAGCTAGGCTGTGCTGATGCATACAACTTCATTTCAATTTCGAAAGAAATACTGGACAATTTTTTTTTTTTTTTTAACTGCGAAAATTGTGAATTTCCAGAGCGTGTTACTACTCACTCTGCAATCGACTCCTCCTTCCCCTAAAGATGGCAGCTAAAGCAACAACATTTCCGGACAGGTACTGGCTCGTTAAAATTCATTTTAGACTTTCTATCCGACCACATGAAGACCTCGGGATACTTCGGTTTGGCTTTAGGGACCCTCTACTCACTACTACGTAAGTGTAATGTTGTTTGGAACTGTAGAACAGGTATAAAAATAGCGTTTTATAGCGGTGGAAATGATATGCCCGGGTCACTTCCAGGCTAACAAATTTTGGCTCAAAACGGTAAAATATAACTTTCTCAAAACACATCCGAATGACATGATTTTGATATTAAACCGGGACTAAATTCTGTTTTTCTCTCTCACGAGCTCCCTCTAAAGACCGCTCTATTGCATTGTATTGCACTGCATTCTATTGGAGGCGGACCGCGCTGCTGAACATTGCAAGTGCTGTATCTACCGCTATTGGCCGCAGTGGCGCATTCTACACCGTTCGTTCGCCGTGTAATGACTAATTTTAGCATTCTAAACAGTATGAAACGGATTAATTAAATGAACAATGTTGCATAGTGTGCCTTTAAGTTCAGTGTCTTGCTGAAGGACACATCGATGGGGTCAGGTAGAATGGGGCTCGAACCTGCAACCTTGCGGTCACCGAACGGCTGCTTTACCACCTGCGCCCGCCACCACTCAACGTATGTACTCCCAATCATCTGTAAATTGATCTAAAGTGTATTTTACTCCAGATAATCGCTTTAAGTGCAAAATCTCTAAATACTTGTTTAAGCTAGTTGCCAGTTGTCCTTGACTTCATAGCACTGTGTGACTGCTGTAGCCTAAAGAATCGTGTGGAGGAGTATTGACTATTATAGAAGTTGAAATTTCACCAGGTGAAATAGGCCTAGTCAGTTTGCTCACACTAGCTTTCTGGCTGAACAGGTGAACAATCCCCTCCAACAACCCTGATTGCAAACAAACAATGGTGTGTTCCTGGTCCGTGTACTTTTTTGTTTGTTCATTATTGTATTTTGGATGTTAAATTAAATGAAAAAAGTTATTATATTAAAAATATTATTTTTTACAGTCTTAAAAATTAAATACCCAAAACTACTCTTTTGGTTTGTACTGATATTGTCATCTGCATGAGATGGCATATTCAGGCATCATTTGTATTGTTGCCAAGGCATGCAACACATGCAGATACTTCACAGCACCTTAATGTCGACATTAGCGCAGGGCGTGAATGCTTCTAAGATTTTGTGATGTTTACATCCTTAAGCGAGTAGTAGGAATATCTGGTGCTTAGTGCGAAATCGCCATTTCTTTAACAGTTGAAGAGGTAGAGATTTTTAAAGCAAAACTCGGACGCTGTTCTTGATTTGAACTAGTTTCCTAATTCTCTTTAACTGCTGAAGAAACAGTGATTTCTAACGGTGCCATGTAACAACAACAACAATGTCCTATGTAACATCCGAGTGTTTTTCATGTCCCATGTCCCATGTAACATCCGAAATGCAATAATGAATGAATGAAAAAGTACACAGACCGTTCCTGTACCCTGATGACCTTTATTGTTTTTTTTTGTTTGTTTTTTTGTTTAAATAAATATTTAAACCAATCCATTAATTCTATTTTATGTAACTTGATGTTTATGCTTTACTATAATCCTTCTGATGATATATTTTTCCATTTAGTGTTTAGGTAACAAAAGCCACAAACTCTGTTCTAGTATTTATAATAATTGTTGAAAAAGCACTTGTGAGAAAAATACTTTTGAGTACACTTTTCTGTTTGAGAACTGCTGATTGAATAGGCCTGCATGACAGAAAACAATACAGCCCAACTTGCTGTAATCATTTCCTAATTAATGTTTTTAGACACCGTCAAAACTTAAAGAACCATAGATGTTGTGCCTTGTTAACGTTAAATGAAAAAAACATATAAGCCCATACTTCCTTTGATTTTAGACCAACATGGAATGTGGTATTGAAGCCCTTGGAAACAACCTATCAGCAATGTACCACGAGCTAATATTAAATTTGAAAAATCTTTAAACTAATAAACAAATAAGTTGCCTAATAAATACTTGCATACATACACAAACAATTGTTTAGGGCATATATATTGCTAAATTGCATGTTGGGCTTGCCTTGTGTAATGTCTCTCTCTCGCTCTCTCTCTCTCTCTCTCTCTAACCTTATATAGTCTATTAAAAGGATATTATTGCACCTTATCAAATGTTTAGTACTGGATCCCATTGTCTATACTAGAGATGTCTTATTTTTATAGTGTCCATTTTGTAATCATGTAAATAATGGTTCTGATTGTTCTGCGTAATGCCTTCCCTTTATTTCATTTTAGTGTTGTGCTGTTGTTTCAAATGTCCATTGAAAAGTATCTTAACCTGCTAATTTGGGTATAGGGGTCCATCATGATAATAATCAACAAAATGACATAATGTCTTGTTTCACACAAAACAAATACATGCATGTTGATGTAAATAAATGCAAGCTCATAAGTGGAAGAATTGTAGCTCCTGAAAATGTGTGATTATATGTGCATGTAATTTAGTGAAAATTTGAATAGAAAACAATATTTTTTATCTATCCCTTTTTCACTGTGCAACATTTAAATAAAGTTTGTTTTGTTATTGGATATTTGAATATTCAAAAAATCCATTGAACTTTTTCTACACACAAACTTTTTTTTAGACCACTTGGGGCACAGGGAATAAGACACCTCTATCCGAAAGACATGAAGGCAAGATTTAGATTAGAGTATTTAATGTATGATTCAGGAGAAAAAATACATGACGCAAGATGATTTATGCTATGTTAACACTGAATAAAAACTGATTAATGATGAAAGAATAGTCTCTTTGGCGCAGGCCCCCGTCATCCTTCGATGAGGCCGAGCAGACATCGCATATCCTGCCATCCGAGATGGCAGGGGCGAGAGCCTGTCCCCTTTACTAGACGGGGACCGGCTGATGACGGTGGCTGGAGGTGTGGAGGAGGACACATTGAAGTCGGCGTACTCTAGGTAGCAGAGACCAGAGTTAAGCAGAGCAGTTTTAAAGAAGCACGTAGACATTCCATTGGTGCGGAAATTGAATGAATGACGTAGAAGGTGGACCTTGGGGGAAAAAACAAAGCGCCAAGGCCCATGTGGGGAAGTGGACTAATGTCGTATAAGGGAAAACCCCCAATAGACAATGAGCAGATCTGATTGGTTAAGCTGATTTATGAATGGGCAAAATGACGGGAAAAATAGTATCTTAAAATAGTATAGAACTTTCGCCTTAGCTGACACAGAAAAACTAGTTCAACCAAAAAACCCAAACCTCTCATTTTATTATAATTTCCAGCTGTAAAATGAGAAGAAATGGATTTAACTTCATGGCCCTTTGACCCTTTTGTGTCAAACCACTTGGGACTATGACACAAAACCTCATATGACATAAAAACTGTTCACTTAAAAGCAACCTACCACTTGCTTTTATGTCTCTGAAGATTTCATTCATCCAGGTTGTGGTAGTCATTGTGTTTAGTCAAGGCAAATTGACTTCTTTTTGATCTTGAAGACGTTTCACTTTCCATCCAGAAAGCTTCATCAGCAGCTCTCATCTGGACCCTGTGATCCTTGTTGCCCTTCAACATCAGGGCAACCTTTGAGCCTGTGAGCTTAATGACCTATTCAACCCCAATATTACACATTGACTATGCCATTATGTTAATAGGTGATTCTTGATGATCCTTGTATGATATGATCCTAGTATGATCCTTGATCCTAGGGTTAACCCACATAGAAACCCTACAGCCTGAATTTATTTTGATTTGTTACTGTTATAAGTAAAATAATAATTAAATTTTCGTATAATGCCATTTGAGATGGGCTTGGGGCATAACTCAAAATCTTCACATACAAAATCATTTATTTAATATTGACTTATTGCTGTGCTGTAAAAGATAAAACATTACATAATCCTTTTCCTAATCTTTTTAACTTCATGCCCCCTTGACCTTTTCCATCAAACCACTTTTCATTTGCTTTTAAGTGCAAATAAAAAAGTTAAATGTCAACTGAAACTCAAAGAAATCTATTTGAATTGTGATGTGCTCCTGAGGTGATGCGGGGAATATTACTTAAAACCTTTCACCTTATATTTAATCCGTGCTTTCAGGTGTTATGGGTTTCTGTCACAAAAACGTCTTTATAGTAAATAAATGAAAGAAGCAATCAAAATACTAAGATGCAAAATAATACAAAATCAAGGGGTGGGGCTTAATGAAAAGAAGTTATTGGCCCATGCCTTCAGGAACACAATAAAAATGGCATTATACATAGTGTCATAGTGTCAGAAAGGTACATGGATATATTTAACACTTTACAGCAATAATCAATATAAAATCAAGGGGTGTGGTTTGTATATGATAAGACATTTGTGACATACATGCCCCAAGCCTGAAATTGAAATGACATGGATTGTAAAAATGTCATGCAGCCACAAAATCAAGGAGTAAAATATCTTATGATAACTTTTGTGTCATATGTTAAATTGATTTTTTAAAATATGGGAATATCCAAAATCTACACATCATAAATACCATGGGGCACTGTGGGGCATACTGTTAGGCCTAAGAAACAGGATAGTAGATCTAACGGATTGAAGTTTACTGTATGCCCCACGATTGCTTTTAGGAAACCAGACCTAGCCCCATAGTAAATCAAGCGGACCGAGACCGTGACTCCGCACCCAATGCCAAACATTGGTGCGGTCCCTCTGTTGAGAATGCGAACTTGGGTCCAAATATAAATAGCGCGTCTTCTTTACCTGAAATGACACGCTATACATCTTCGGCAACTCCAGTGGCAGTGCATCAGCAGATTGTTCTCAAGACTCAACAGCTTACCGAAAATGTAATAGATGATGATCACAGCTTGTAGCCTACCAATGAACGTGTCGCTCCATAGTGAGTCAAAATTTCTACCGGAAGTTAAAAAATGATGAAACGTAAATCAGACCCATTTTGGTTTGTCTGCCGGTATGAAAGCAGACCATACTGCAGCCTACATGCTACATAATAATGACTTTATTGCCTGGTGCAGCTTAAATAAATCAAACTAGTGGTGTGAAAGCGCCCTAAGACTTAAAGAGCCTAATTTGTTCACTTAGGGCGGAATTCTCTGATAAGCGCGTAAGTCTTTTACGCTATTTCATTTCCGCACCTTTGTACTGCGCATATTCTCCACTTTAGGTGCTTGCTCCTCCTACAGCGCTGAACTCGAATTCGAGGCGGATTTAGGAATAGGGGCGTTACTTACCCAAAATGAAGGCAGTCTCTGTACCAAGGTGGCTATCAGGAAAACATGGAATAAGGACTCTCGGATTAACCATAAAAAAGCAGTTGTAGTCAACAGAAAGTGAAAACCATGACTTTAAATTGGAATAGGCACATCACATGACAAGATTAAGCATCTGTGCCTAACGGCTAAGCTATCAAAGTCAAAGTAAGACCACAAATCAATTAACACATTGACATAATATTTCAACCACCGCAAAACGTTTGCGAATACAATTGAACAATACAATTTCATTGAATTCATAAACTTAACCAGCGAAAAACATTTAAAATGTGCTCCTTCTTAGCCTGTTTGTTCCATGGAGGACAGGGAGCAAAAATAAAGATAAGATTGTAGTCACACACAAAAAAGGATCTCAGTGAAAGTGATGTCATTTCGAAATTGAGCACTTCTCAAACTACTATGAAATCCGCTGTGTGATTTAAGATTATGCAATGGAACTCCCTGGAACAAGATCCCAGAATCGCTTGTGACCTTGATGATCACCGACCGGTTGAGTGGATCATTGTGGCGGCAGCATAGCTGATTTTCTGCAAAGGCCTCACGGTCCAAACTAAGCGCAGAGTGGGGTGTCTGTGAGTCACACTTGCGGGACAAGCCGAAAAATATGTGGCTGTCTGCGTGCTCCTCTCGTTGACACTCAAGCAAGGAAGTGCAGGACTGGCATTTTGGTTTTAATTTTTGAGAACATTGTAGAAATAAGGCTTTACTCTTTTAACTGCTCCCTTGCTACCTAGCATAGCAGCCTCTGTTACTGGTGTGTGAATGAAGGTGTGTGAATGGGTGAACGTGAGGCATACATTGTAAAGCGCTTTGAGTGCTCGCAGGAGTAGAAAAGCGCTATATAAATGCAGTCCATTTACCATTTACTCTCGTATTTTAATTGAACAATATTTAGAACAGGAGACAGACGAGGATTATGAAAAACTGGAACAGAGGTGATTTTTTCATGTTTTGTCTGATAATTTCTTGTGGTTGTGATAAATGTAGTTTAGAAATAATGATGAACAATGTAATATAGAGTGTCTCAAACATTGGCATGTTCGAATTCGGCCATGACAGACATCAAACGCAATATACTATTTCACCATATAGTGGCGCTTGACCTTAATACAGCCCTCAGAGGTGCGTAACAGTAAAAACACTTAAGACAGGAGGAGAATACGCGTAAGGAACCTTTTCATTAGATACGCCCCGAATTAAGGGTTGCCCCGCCTAGAACGCGCAATTGGGCTTTTGGCGCGCAGGGACTGATTTGAGCCTATGGCAGAATGCTCACAGGCTGAAAAGCAGCTACACGCTTTTTTTGACTTAGACCCCGTTTACACATATACGTTTTCTCTTAAAAACGGACACTTTCCCCTTCGTTTGCGCCTTTCATTTACACACAAACGGAGATGTCACCTCTGAAAACGACTCTTTCTGAAAACTCCGGCAAAAGTGGAGATTTTGGAAAACTCCGTATTCACGTTTGCGTGTAAACTGCGAAAAACAGATAAAACGTATTTTTTGGGTTCGACCTGGGCGGACTGCTGTCTGGTGGGAGAACTTTGAAAATGAGGTGGTTGTCCCGGAGGAATGGCGTGAGGCTTCTGATTGGCTTGTATGGCTTTCTCCTTCTTCCTACACTGCAGCCCATAGGCTTAACGTAGGTATGACGGCTCTGGACAGCATATTTATGCAGCTTAATGTAAACGGAAACCTTTTTGAAAACGATGGTGTATGCACGCAATTATTTTGGAAAACGGAGGGAAGAAAATATTTGTTTATCAAAATACCCAGGTATGTGTAAACGTAGCCTCAAGCACCCTGGAGAATTCCACCCTTAGTGTCTATCTTCTCCTATCAGTAACCCAAGGATTATACGGGGGTGCTGTGCCAATCCGCCCAGCTTCCATCCACACAGAGACCAGTGCGTTTCCCTTGGCACTTCAGGACCCCGGCCAGCGACTTGGCCCAACACACCATGCCTCCCGCTGCTCATATCGTATAACTTTCTCTGGTCATGCGGCATCGGGTGGGACCGAATCTAGATCCACCGGGCTACGCCCGCTATGCAACATTCTTCATTTAAAGAGGATGAGAACTCATGGTACTCATTGTACTCGTGGTGCTGAGAGCAGTATGCGGAGGTGAGTTTGATATTTCATTGATTGAGAGGCGAAAAAAAACCCATTAAAAGTGTTTCCCCATCAAAATCAATCAATAAATAAATGAATAGCACGTGCCTACACACTCACATCCTCGCGCGCGCACACACACACAAATCTGTTTCTCATGCAAAAAAAACGTCTCTTCTAGATTCACGTGACTGCATATGCATCTCTGTTGCGCTGATCACTGAGTTATAGTCACTATCTAATTGCTGTCTGGTGAATCAATTTGACGTTCTAATGGCCTGTGATGAACTGTGACAAAATGAGTTTGCACGTAGGCTACAGGACGTAGTCTACATTATATGTCATACCTCAATTCCACAGCCAGCCTGCTTGGTGCTTAGATTCACAAACTCTTAAATAAATGACAAACCGTCAAACCTTTACATAACATAAAATTATGAATGTAGGGCTGGACAATTAATCGCATTTGCAATATAATCGCAAGTTTGAAAAGCGCAATTTCGAAATCGCAGAGGTGTGCAATTTTTTTTGTTTTGTAACTGCATAGACTTAATGCATATACTTGTTTGTTAGCTACACTCTGCACTATGTTAAACAAGGATTGGGGTTCAACGCAACAAGATATTCTCTTGAATAAAAATATGCTGATTAATGAGCAGTTCATTTTCTATTTTTAATTAGACATTGTGTACAAATATACATATTAAAGGGACATATTTGGTGCTTGTGGTTTTGTATTGTGAAAAATCGCAATAAAATCGCAATCGCAATATTAATAGAAAAAAATAGCAATTTTGATTTTTGGTAAAATCGTACAGTATGAATGTACATTGCCTAAAACCTGCATGACAAAAAGTGTGCTGTGAGGTGTGAAAGTTAAGTTTATAAATTAGGCCACATTAAGTTTTTCCTAATCACATGAGTAAATGTTCATCTTTAATGAACATTAACTGTGAAGGTGCTAATTTACCTTCAGAACATTTTTTTATTTTTATTTCGCTCGCTCCATATTTTTTCTGAAAAAATCCGAGAACCAACTAATTTTATTGGTGTGGCCTTACATGCAAATTTCTTAGTTTACACAAATGGGAATCCAGAGTTTTCCCAAAATCTCCACTTTTGCTGGAGTTTTTAGAAAGAATAGTTTTCAAAGGCAACATTTCTGTTTGTAAGTACATGAAAGTACATGTACATGATTTTAGACTAGATTAGATCCAACTTTATTGTCATTACACAAAAAAATACAGAGTAACAAAATGCAGTTGCAAAAACAGCATGTGCAAAATGTCAAAGTGCTACTCACCAAGTGGTTAGTGGTGTTCAGTGATGTTCCAAAACATGTATCGTAGCAAAATAAAGCTTCCGTCATGTTTTATTTGGCACTTTGTTTATATGAAGGAGCAAATAGATCCCTATGGGACTTACAAAATGGCAAATAAAACATGACAGAAACTGTATTTTGCTACGATACTTGGGTTGGAACATCAGCAAACGCCACTAATCATTCCATGAGTAGCACTTTTTTAAAACCAGTGTTTTAAGGATAGAAACAACACATGCCCATTGCTAGCCATTTTAAAGGCAGGCAGAGGCGATTCTATATTTCCCAAATAGCCCAGACAGGAGCAATCATCAAGATTTTGGTGTCAACCACTTTATTTCATTTTAGACAACCTGTGAAAGGGGCTCACTGTGTTAAAAACCGAACTATCCCTTTAAACAGGCAGGTGGTGTTGGTAGTCCAAGTTAGGTTTTATGAGGTCCCCAGAAACTTGAAACAGGAGACTCGTTCTACCTCCATGCCATTGATATGGATGGGGTTGTGTGTCTAACCCATCTCTTTCCTGAAGTCCACAACGATCTCCTTAGTTTTGCTGGTGTTAAGGAGTATGTTGTTGTTTGCGCACAAATCAGCTAAGTGTTCAACCTTTAAGGCCTGACCTAAACATTTTGAGGTCTGTTACTCAGAAAGTCTAAGTATCTGTTTTTAAGAGAAAACATATATGTGTAAACGATCCCTAAATGGGAACTTAATCCACAAATTCAGTATGGCAGAATTAACTTATCAATGGCTATTTCTGTGTTTTAACGGAGTGGTTTGGGCTTACTGTCTTGACATTTTGTAAAACGAGACGAGAAATGGTGACTGTTAAATTTGAAGATTTAGGTTTCGTAACCAGCAAATACATCTGTGGTGATTTATACGATATGTCTGCCTGCCAGCAAGTCCTGCAACATGGGTAGTAGAAAGGTGCACTGGGAGATAGCCATAGGTAGCTTTTAATTTATCATCATGACGGAGCTTGCAGAAAAAGAGTGTGATGTCATGCCAAAAAATTGTGTGATGCCAAAAAATTGGAACTGAATCGAGAAAGAACTTGAAATATGCCTCTTTTCCACAAGTACCTACTCGGCCCTACACCACTCGATTGGTCATGGGGAGTGTGGAGACACGTGCAACTTCTCTATGTGGTGATGGCAAGTTCCTACTTTTAGAAAACTTTCTGTTCTTAATTACTTTTGATAGCAACCTGTGAAGTCGAGTTAGTAAAGGGCTTACGTTAGTAATCTTTAAGCGTAGGCTATGTTTAGCATCAGCAACCTTCTCTGCCTTTACTATAGCTAACTCATGTTAATGTTAACCATGACCCACGTTGCTAAGCATAAAGTGGAGCATTATTTTATACTAGAACCACAAACTAATCTTAACGGTGGCAAACATATGAATTTGATATTATAACGTTTGTTTTGTCAGTTTTCAGGCAAACACGAATCCGGAGTTTTTACAAAGATTCGTTTTCAGAGGCGAGATCTCCCTTTGTGTGTAAATGAAAGGTGCAAACGAAGGGAAAAGTATCCGTTTTTAAGAGAAAACGTATGTGTAAACGGGGCCTGAATGTGTCCAGAATTAGATAGATAGATAGATAGATAGATAGATACTTGATTGATCCCCAGGGGGGAAATAAAATAAGCCTAGGCAAATATGAAAAGGCAATTATATATTACACAACGGCAGTTTGATAAGACTTTAATGTCACGGTATTCACCATATCCACTTCACATGGTACTAGGTACTAGTGAAAAAGCAACACCAAAAACTCGAGTAGAATGGTGTAGAGTCGAGCTGAGCCAGGCTGAGTATGTACTAGTGGAGAAGCGGCATTAGAGTGAACACAGGACCAGCAGTAACTCGTTGGCAAGAACTGATCAGGAGGCTAATGCAAGACAGTGGGTGACCTGGTTTTGTTGCTACTTGTAATCATGTTGGTTGACAGGCTGTTGCTAGGGTTGTTATGGTGGTTGCAGTGGTAGGTTAATCTTGTGGGTGTGCTAGGTTGCAACTGTGAAAGGCTGTTGCTAGGGTTTCCATGATGGCTACTAACAGAAGTAAAAGTGACTAGTTTGTATAATCATGTTGACAAATATTTTATTTTAGTGATTGCTATATTATACTGGCTAGGTAGGTTTCAGAGTTTCAGAGGCCTATAGTTGCCTGGAGATGTTGATTACAACTCACTGTTGGAGTGGTTAAACAATTAGCTAAATATTTTTCATAATTTAATTATTTATCATGAATTATTGTAGTGAGGGGTTACAACAGTTGTGGGTACAGGAAACAGCTGAACAGATTATTTCTTATGAGGGCCAGTTTGTTCTGAATGCTTGAAGGAAAAATCTGGAGTGAAATACATCCAAGTGCTATTTTGAAATGATAGGGGGTGCATACATTGAGCTGGTAGCACAACCATTTCATTGGATGGAGAAATATTATTATTATTTTGAACAACAACGCTAAAATCATGAGAATCATGTTCTTTGACTTCTCCAGTGCTTTTAACACCATCCAACCGCCCAGACTGAGTGACAAGCTCCTGCAGATGGGTGTGGATGCCCACCTGGTATCCTGGATTGAAGACTACCTGACAGAGCGGCCACAGTTCGTCAGATTGAAGGACTGCCTCTCTGATACGGTCATCAGTAGCACCGGAGCTCCACAGGGAACAGTGCTCTCTCCAGTCCTGTTCACCCTGTACACATGACTTCTGCTACAACTCGGAGTCATGCCACATGCAGAAGTTTTCAGACGATACTGCAATTGTGGCTTGTATCAGGAATGGGCAGGAGGAGGAGTACAGGAGGTGGTGGTGGAAGACTTTGTGCAATGGTGCAAACTCAACCACCTACAACTCAACACTGCCAAGACCAAGGAGATGGTGGTGGACTTCAGGAGGTCCAAGCCCGCCCTGGTGCCAGTCACCATAGAGGGGGTTAATGTGGAGGTGGTGAAAACATACAAGTACCTGGGAATACACCTGGACGATAAACTGGACTGGTCAGTCAACACAGAAGCACTCTACAAGAAGGGGCAGAGCAGGTTGTACTTCCTGAGGAGGCTGCGGTCCTTCAACGTCTGCAGCAAGCTCCTCTGGATATTTTACCAGTCTGTTGTTGCCAGCGTCCTCTTCTATGCTGTGGCATGCTGGGGAGGAAGCACTAAGAAGAGGGATGCTGGGCGACTAGACAGGCTGGTAAGGAAAGCTGGCTCTGTTGTGGGAGCTGAACTGGAATGCACCACTTCAGTATCAGACAAAAGGACACTGAAAAAGCTACACAACATCCTGGACAATGACTGTCATCCACTCCACAGCACTATCATGCAGCAGAAGAGCTTGATCAGCTGGAGACTATGCTCCCTGACATGCACAGCAGACAGACTTAGGAAGTCATTTGTACCCAGGGCCATTCAACTCTACAATGCTTCACTGAAAGGAAAAGGAGAGTTGGACTTCTCTGCATAGTCTATCTGCACCTGAACCCTCCTATTCACTTACAAGACATTTTCTACAATACTGTGTATTGTTCACACTACCTAGGGGCCCTACTGGCTACATTAGCCCATATGCACAACCCCTCCTTTTACTGTAACTACATACTTGACCACTAACAGTAACTGTAACCTGATACTTGACCTGCATACTTGACTGATGCATGAACCCGTATATGACTCTCTTAGACTTATCCCTGCACTGACATTGTAATTTTATATTATTAGGCTATTTTTATTTATTTATTTTATCTTATTGTCCATATACTTATATTGGAACTGTTGAAGTGCTATGCTTATTTTTTCTGTTGTCCTCTTTTATATATGCACATATTTATTGCTAGTTAATAGACGTTTAACCTGCTGCACTACTGGACTCATTTGCACTACTACCTTGACACACACCCCATACTGTACCACAGTACACTCATGTGCATCTCTACCCATAGTATTTGCATTCTATTCTTATTTTTAGTAATGTTGATCTAGTCATGTTGTTTTGTTGATCTGCTTCTTATCATCCTGTGTACGCTGTAGTATATGTTGAGTGTGATTTTTTTTTTAGCTGCTGGGACCTTGAATTTCCCCTTGGGGATCAATAAAGTATCTATCTATCTATCTATCTATCTATCTATCTAATGGCAGTGACTAGGGCACATACTTGCACTGAGACAAAACGCTATTTTTAAAAACTACTGCAAGGCTCAAATTCAAACAACATTTTTTAGTCCTCTAGTGGTGAGTAGAGAGTCTCTACAGACTTCCAAATTACTAACTTTTATTTCCAAAAAAGAGAATTTAAGTCTTGTCAGATTGCTGACTAGGGGTGGGGTGGCACGGGCGAGGCATGATGGTTAAAGAAGGGCTAAGCAACGTTCTGTTTTTTTCTCTCACAAGAGAAAAAATTGCATTGTATTGTATTGCATTGTATTGCACTGCATTGTATTGGAGGCGGTCCGCGCTGCTGAACATTGCAAGTGTTGTATCTACCGCTATAGGCCACGGTGGCGCATTCTACACCATTTGTTCGCCGTGTAATGACTCATTTTAGCATCCTAAACAGTATGAAACTGATTAATTAATTTCAATGCACTTGTCAAATATTTTTCTCTTCTGATCAAATATTCTAATAATTGCAAACACTGGCCTAGCAGAATCCCGTTCCACCGGCATCTTTCCTCATATCTGTCCTCGTCTCTTGCGCTCTGAAGTGAAAGGCGTGATTTGGTTTTCGTCGTCACGTGAACGCAGCATGCTGGTTTTTTTTTTCAGTATTATAGCTATCAGCCACTGTGTTTTTTTATGTTCGTGTGAGTTTAAATTCAATTTTATTTTTATTTCATTTTGCATTTTTTTCAAGCGGCGAATCCGAGAACCAACTAATTTTATTGGTGTGGCCTAAACTAAGAAAGTGGGACATTTTTACATTTGGCAGTAATCATGGAAGCATCCTGATAGCAATAACATTTTTATTGGTGCAAGCAGGGATGGGCAGTATTTCTAATACATGTATTTCAAATATAAAATACTATTTTGTAGTGTGTATTTTATTGGGATGATAAAAAAATGCAGTATTTTGTATCAAAATACTTCAGTGTTGGGTATTTTTGTATTTTCAAAAACTGTAAAATAATTTCTGTGAGACACTAACATCTAACCACGAAATCTATTTCTGTCTGTGAGCCCTTCACATAGTTAAGGCCCTGTGATGCCACTCTCGGCCACTAGGGTATTTTGCCACTGTTTCACACTTGGACATGAACATTTATTGCACTCACAATACAAAACATGTTTTTTTAGTTTTTACTTTTTTGTTGTGTATTGTGATTGTGAAGTGTGGTAGTGGTGGTGTTTAAATGCTTCCTACTGTAGTTTAAATGTCAAAATAAATTATCCATTTGGATTGTTCGTCTTTGAGTTATTGTCACTGATTCATAGTGGGCAATCAACAATAAGTTGAAGGGCAGAAGTTTATATTGGGATGTCTAACATGAGGTGTCAGCATGTCTAATCTGTTGACTGATTAGGGAAGGAGTCACTTTCATATAATGGGATAGACGAAAAAGCCTTTTAGAAAGAAGTATTTTGTAGTATTTTGAAAATACAAAAACACAGTATTTTATTTTGATACATTTTTAAGGTGTGTATTTTGTATTTTATTTGGAAATACATTTTGATGTATTTGTACCCATCCCTGGGTGCAAGCACTAACAAGTTTGTATGTGAAAATACAGGTCCTGTGTTTTTTTGAGGAGCAGAGACGTATTAGGGTTTAGAGGTCAGCAATTTCTGAACTGCTGTCACAAAGAGGCGGACAGCGTCACCGCAGGTATTGGGTCCGACCTGGGCAGACTGCGGGCTGGTGGGAGAACTTCGAAAATGAGGTGGTGGTCCCAGAAGAGAGGCTTTTAGGATATCACAATCATCGCTGCTACGCCAGGCTTGGCGTAGTTATGATGGCTCTCGACAGCATATTTATGCAGGTTAATGTAAATGGAAACTTTTTTGAAAATTATGATGTCTGCACAAAGTTATTTTGGAAAACGAAGGGAATTAAGGAATTTGTTTATCAAAATGACCAGTTATGTGTAAACATGACCTAAGTTTCAAAAGTTTATCACGCTGCCACCTGCCATAAACAAGTCAAACTTGTAGTTTTCATGAACTAAAGATCCACTACAAAGTTGCAGAATTGCCGTTCACTCTGTTACAAGTAGGGTTGCAAAATTCCGGGAATTTTCAAAGTTGGAACTTTCCATGGGAATTAACGGGAATTTATGGGAATTTATGGGAATTAACGGGAATTAATTGGAAAAAACTGGGAATTATCTCAACTAAAGGTCAGGGACATAAAGACAGTTGGTAGAAAATAATATTTTAGCAGTCTTGGGTAAAACTATGAGATGTGATATGCATAAAGTTGAGTAGCCTATAATTTGCTATTCTTCAATCACAGGGGCATAACACACTTCTTAATGCAGGGCTATTGAGGTCGCACCTCCTATACGCAGTGTGCATCCTCCCATCACATCTCATTGATTTCTAGAATTATGGACTGCTAAAGCAACCTTTATGAGCCACATACAGTCACTGATACAGACACGCGAGGCTACACATTTGAGGACTACAAACAGTCAAGCAAGTTATAATGATATAACTTAGATGATATTTGTTCTAAAATGTTAGATTTTAGCTAGCCCAATCAAAATATAGATTGCTAGCTCACTGGTAAGGCAGATATGGTAAAGGTAAGCTAGCTAGCACCTTTGTATTAAAGAAGTTAGCTTATCATGGTGCTAGATAGCACAAAATGTGCTGTTTCTTCTGCGTCCTGCTAAGCAGTTTTACATATGTAATATGGGAGCATACTGGACAAAACTTGTCAGTGAACTACGAGGGCAAGAAAATAAAATAAATGAATGAAATAAACGTTAATTATTCATAATCGAGTTAACATTTTGAATTAATCAAGATTTTGATTTTAGGCCTAATCGCACTAGAACTATGTTAGTTGAGAACATGATGATGATGATAGTGATGATGAGCATGACTATCAGCAGCTTAGCTAATGTAATTCTAGGATTACCTGTACACTGCATACTAATGCATGTACTACCTGTTTATTATTATTATTATTATTATTATTATTATTATTATTAATAATAATGATATTAACAATAATAATAATAATAATAATAATAATAATAATAACATATCTGGATTATAAAAAAATCTGAAAATCTGCCCATTGTCAGAGAAGTGCAAACTTGGATGACGGTTCACAAAATCTGAATAGAAACTTTCGCAGGCCCATGTCGCCATCTTTAGTAAGGGACAATAGGGCACAAAACATGTTTTTTTCTTTCCTTGCAGATATTTTATATAAACAAATCCAATGCATGCAAATGTATACATAAATTAACAGCAGTGACAGTCGTGTACACGAATGTAATTTTTTTATGGTTAATCGTTCATCGCAAGAGGCGCCATATTTGTTAGGGATGAAACTCATTCGTAAAACTAACTCCCCTCTGGACTCAAAATATGGCGGCTTCCAAGGAAGCATGAGAGCGGACACCTCTTTCTAAATCGAGTGATTGTGGAATACATCTCTTAAATAAACCTGCTAAAATATCTGCTGAAGAATAATTACTCGAATACGGTAGGTCCAGTTTGATTTGGATACCTTTATGTTAGGTTATGTTTTGTTACGGCGAACGGAGCGGCCATTTTTCTTGAGGGAGTTCAAAAAGTGGGCTGATTTGTCGACAAGATGGCTGCTTCCACTGGGCAGCGTGAAAAATCATAACAATTATAGAAGTGTTCTTATATCGCGGGACTGGCAATTCTATCGTGATCGTCAAATACATGAAATAAATCTAATGCTCTTGTATGATACCTACATATTCATGTCCTTGTATCTGATTCAACGTTAGCCAATTCAAATTGGCGCTAATCATACGTTGCAAGCTGGCGAGTTGTTAATAACGTTAGCGTCAACATTGACAGTTCATATACATGAGGGTGTGTATGCAACCTTAGTGCATTTGAAACGACATGTAACGTTAAGTCTTAGGGTTAGTGTTTGGGTATCATACAACTGAAATATGGCTTATTGATTTCGCTCCGTATCTCCATTGAATCGGCGACAAGATGGCGACTCCCAGGGAAGCATGAAAATAGATGCCTGCTATAAATGGAGAAACTATTTCATTACTTCGGGTGGCTGAATGATTAGTCACAACGTATAGTCATTGCACTGACATTATTCGCAAAATTAATTGTGAATGCTTCTAAACACAAGCTTTGCATTTATATCACGATTACGTGTAGGTTTGCTGCATAATTTCTCTCTATTTTTTGTCGCGTCGCCATTTTTTAAACTGGCGGAGGAGGTTTATTTGGCTGATACAAGATGGCGACTCCCATGGAGGGGTACTCTCTGGTTTCTGAGGCATATCAGTGCAAAATGCAATTGCTAAATATGACATTTTGAAGGTTGATCAAAGTAGACTGTTTTATTGTTGTTGAATGCAGTGTATGCACGTAAATATACACTTGGATAGGCCTGTTATTTTCTTGCAGACGAGCCGGCTTTTTGTCTTCTTACAGAACGTCTGTAAAATGGCGGCTTACATGGATTTTACATTTTCCTGAAAATATTTAAAACCAGTACTGTGGACGTCGAGGCGGGACGTTTCGTTCACGAGATCGATGCGAATAAACACGTTTTCTTCTTGTGTAATAACATTCTTAGTTTGACTGGATTCTGTTCTGACACCTAGCAAGCTAATTAGCCTGCTAAGTGGAATAGGCTAGCAGACGTCTTATTCATTTGGTGCATCTGGCTAGCACTAGTTAGCTAGCCTGTTACTTTTCCACCAGATTTTTTCAGCGATTTTATCTCACGAGGGCGTAAAAAGGACTACAACTAGTATATTTATTTTGGCTGAACTCATTCTTTCCTAGAGGACATGACATCCCCTGGTTCCGCTTTGTCTGGAACCAGCGGTTCAGCGCTTCAGCCGCGTTGGAAGCGAGTTCTTGGATGGTCTGGTCCCGTCCCTCGTCCAAGACATGGACACAGAGCAGTTGCTATCAAGGAGCTCATGGTAGTGTTTGGAGGGGGAAATGAAGGAATCGTTGATGAGCTCCATGTGTATAACACAGGTAAGAACTTTATTTGTAAAATGACAAGTTAAACGGACAAATTAGACAGGTTGACATTTAACTACCAATTTGTAGCAGTAACACATAGCTAACTAGCTGGACAGCTAGCAGTGCTCCTGTGCTAATATAGCATCTATAGCGGTCCAGGTTGTACCTTGAGGAACCTATGAGTAGAGCTTGAAGTTATGTATGTGTGTGTGTGAGCCCAGCATTATAACGTTACAGTCAGTGCTCGCTCTGTAAGTTTTGTCAGCGGCAGTTAAATACGCAAGCTTTGTGGTTAGACCAGAGACGGTTGATGTGTTTTAAAAGATCTTTGGTTAGACAGTCTGATTTGCTAGCTGGCTTAACCTACTTTACAGCTGTACAGCTTTGCTAACTTATGCTACTGGGCACTTTGCTCGCTCCTGAATACTTCATAATATTTTAGTGTACATAATGGAGGAGATATTCATTTTACTAGCGGTTTGCTGAGATGCCTTGTTTTTGCTGTCTCTCGTTGTCTCACCACTTTCACACATTACACACTTTAATCCTTGCTAACGTAATATACCCCTGTTTTTACTCACTGCTGTTGGGCATCACAAAACTGCTCAAAGTGTGCAAGAGAGAACATCAACTGTGTGGCTAACGTTCCGGTCATAGACTGGTAGCTTTAGCAAGCTAACCCTAGCGATGGCGAGAAATGGCGCCATGAAGCAAAAGAAAAATGGCCGAATTGGCGTCACACACGTATTTAAGTTGCTGTCACGCTCTCAACTTTCTAGTATGCTTATTTATGCAATGTACAAATCCAGCGTGATGCTTGAAAACATCCTGCGGTGTATGGCAGTATTTAAACACATTTTTACAGTGTTATTGTACAGAAGTATAGCATTAAATGCAATATTTTGGACACTGTTTTCCTGTCAATGATTTATTTACCTAGCCTAGAATGCAGATTAGATGAACATTTCTGATTTTATGCATATAGCCAAATTATAATGTTTACATCTATTTCAAAAGTGCCCACATCTGATATGCTCCTGGTTACACATTCTTGACACTTGGGAGGGTACTGCTCACTCCCCCACATGGGCTACCCTAATAATCCTGTTGGTGACTTTAAAAACCATTGAGTGTTGGCATTTATTGGGTATGTCTACTATACATATATTACTAATTCAGACTGTAAATTGGAAATGTTCCATGCATAACAACTGGATAGGCTAACAAATCATATCCATATCTAATGGAAGTTCAGGCACAAGAATCTGTTTATTACTCTAGTCACTTGACATGTTGTGTAACAGATCTATAAGATCAGCCTAGCATAGTAAAGCTTGAGGGCGTAAAGGGGGCAGGGGGGTATGCCAATGCCAAAACTGGCGTTGCCTAGTTCAGAGGTATAGTCATTGCCTATGTTTGCTATTTCGTGTATGAGGATAAGCTTAGAAATGTAAACATTTTAGTTTTTTGAGTGCAATGAAGATAAACCGATGGGTCCAGGCATACATTTTCATATTTGCATGTTTACTAATCATTCGTCAATAAACAACAGGTAAAATTCTCTGATTAATGGCAATGGCACTTGTAGCTCCCAATTTAAATTTGACTAAAACCAACAGAAAATGAAGCATGGTGTTTTTTAGGCTGATGTGACAAACTTTACTCTCATTGTAATGTATCAATGACAATGACCTCATAACTTACAGCTATTACTGCTGAATTAATTTGTTTACCTCATTCATCTTTAGCTACCAATCAGTGGTTTATCCCCGCGGTGCGTGGGGACATACCCCCAGGCTGCGCAGCATATGGTTTTGTGTGTGATGGTACGCGACTGCTGGTGTTTGGAGGAATGGTGGAGTATGGGAAGTACAGCAATGACCTTTACGAACTACAGGTGAGATTAGGAACACTTTTTAAAAAAAAACTAAATTAAAAGGCTGAAATCCTGGCTCCAAGTTGTTGGTTATTGACAGGAATGGCCATTAATTAATAAGACCTGTGTTCAAGTTACTAAAATGTAATGTTAGTAACTGTATGTTTGCATGTTGCCTCACAGGCAAGTAGATGGGAGTGGAAGAAACTAAAGCCAAAAGCACCGAAGAATGGGCCCCCACCATGTCCACGTCTGGGCCACAGCTTCTCTCTGGTGGGCAATAAGTGCTACTTGTTTGGAGGGTTAGCCAATGATAGTGAAGACCCTAAAAACAACATTCCCAGGTATGAGGTCCAAAGTGATGCTTGTAAATAAAATGGCAAGATGTAAAACAAAAAAAACTACATTAGTTGGGGTTTTGAAACTTTCACCTAAAAAGGCATTGTTGAAGAGGTAATAACAGTAGTTTGCCTGCATAAAATATTTATTTTTGCTGTAAGGTATCTGAATGACCTTTACACACTGGAGCTGCGTCCTGGATCCTCAGTTGTGGGTTGGGATATCCCCATCACATATGGAGTTCTGCCTCCTCCACGTGAGAGTCACACAGCAGTGGTCTATACAGAGAAGGACACCAAGAAGTCCCGGCTAATCATCTATGGGGGAATGAGTGGCTGCCGCCTGGGGGACTTGTGGACCCTTGACATAGGTGGGTGAAAAAGAGTGATGTTGGCCATGGTTTAGGACTAAGTTTGTTTCAGAAGCAAAGGATACCGTCTAAAGTGGAACTCAAGCAGGGAACACTGCACTTTTTTTTTTTTTTTTAACAAAACAGAAGTAGTACACACCTTTTCTGGGGCCTGTACTACGAAGGGAGTTTAACCAACCCAGAAGTAACCCAGGGTTACCTTGCCACGAACAAAGAAAAACAGGCTTGTTGGCAACGTATTGCCCATTGGGTAAATGTGTAGCAAGTGAAAAATTATTGCCACATGTTTCTTAAATCTGTTGGGCTACAGGGGATTATTAGTTTGTAGAATGCCTTAAATGTTTGCAAATAATTCTTAAAATCGCCTAAAAAATGTAAAACTATTCAAAAATGCCATATCAATCGATATCAAAACGCCCTGTGATGAAATGAAGAAATGTCATATGTCGGTTGTCCCCAAAAAAATCCAAGACGCTGTGATTGCCTACCTTCTCCAAATCTTGCAGATAGGGTAGACTCCCTAAAAATGCGGGAGTCTTGGACTGAGCCTGGTCACCTTACATCCAGACTTGCCTGATTACATGTCATCTAAGAATTTAAGGCTATTTGGTCATTATAACTTGTAAACTTTTGCATGAAGGTTGAGGCAAAATGTTTCACCTGTAAATTAACAGGGCCACCTCATGTGGTTGGACAGAAAGACTGTTAAAGAATTGGAGGAAAAAAAATGAAATTAGTAGGCCTATTTATAGGCTATCATTTGAAGAATAATCTCCCAAACAAAATGCAAACTAATACTTTAGGTGGGTCATGGGCTAGTACATAATATATCAGAATACACCTAATACCCAACACCTGCACATTGATGCTGTGAAAAGATTTGCGATTGACATAATCGCCCTCATGCTCTGGGGTGCATTTGCACAATTGCCTTTATGGAAGTGTATGACACCTATTTTTATATTAGTAATTACCCGCGATTGCTTAAAACCCTTCTATGAATAGACAAATGCATCCAGTTTGGAGAACCACCTTGTGAATTATACAACTTATTTATGCTCCGATGATCTAAGCGCAAAGCACATCTGCTCAATAGTAAGAGCATTATTACGGCGGGTGATGTTAGAGACATCTGCCTCCATTAACTAACAAAGATATTTCCTCTGCCTCTAAAAAACCCTCACCCTGCGAAGAGAGCACCTCACGATGCGAGCGCCAATGTCAAATGGATCATCCTGGTGTTGCCATTGGCTTAGCCGAAAATGTTGGAGGAGGGGCAGTACTTATAGGGTGTGATAAAGCGCAAACCTCGGTTTAACCAAGAACATAAACTGCTCGGACCAGTTTTGGCGTGCGGCGTGTATTGCTATGGCAGTATACCTCGGTTTAAACCTATCCACCTCGGTTTAAACCTTCCACCAACTCTCAAAGGTACCCTGATAAGCCAGTAACCCCGCTTTGTAGTACAGGCCCCTGTTGACTTTGCATTGGAAAACGGTTTAATCTTACGACTGACTGTAGACTTCGCCAGCTTTACTTCCTCAATAAACATTAATAACTGAATGATTCAATTCATATTCAGGAGATTAAGAGGTTAAAAGGTGACCCTGATTTCAGATGTGAACTTCTTATGATATTTCATATAATGTGAATTAGAATTTAGTTTTTGTATCTCTCTCAACCTATGCTAGACACTCTCACCTGGAATAAGCCTTCAGTAAGTGGCACCGCTCCCCTCCCACGCAGTCTCCACTCGGCTACCACCATCACAAACAAGTAAGGGTCCAAGTATAGTCAACCTAGTTCTGTTAAATGCTTTTTCTTGAGGTCTGTTGCAATTAATGTGACATGTCTTATTCCATGCAGGATGTTTGTTTTTGGAGGCTGGGTGCCCCTTGTCATGGATGATGTTAAAGTGGCCACACACGAGAAAGAGTGGAAGTGTACTAATACACTGGCTTGTCTCAATTTGGGTATGAGTGCTTAACATAGAATTTAATGATCAGTCACCTATGTGCCGTATCAATATACGTGTATTAATGGAATTGTATGTTTTGAATCCGTTGCCGCTAGAAACCCTTTGAATACGATTAATGGGACTCTTAAAGGAACACGCCAGCTGTTTTACTATTTACATACGGTTACTTGAGTATTTAGCCATAGTTCATTGGTCAATATCGAAAAATGGTGGCTTGTTCCTTGTGTCAAGTTTCAGTTTGTATTGAGACTTTTCCTCTTTCATAGACTCGATGGTTTGGGAGAATATTTTGATGGACATGCTGGAAGATAATGTACCCAGAGCCCGAGCAGGACACTGTTCAGTTTCCATTAACTCCAGACTGTATGTCTGGAGTGGACGTGATGGGTACCGCAAAGCCTGGAACAACCAGGTGTGCTGCAAAGATCTGTGGTATTTGGAGACAGGTAATTGCACTTAACTTTAATAATTAGCTGAATCCATCTGTAGCCTGTATCCATATACCGAATAGCACATCTAAATATGTCATAGCTGACCCAAACCAACCACCCCCCCCCCAATACAGAAAAGCCACATGCGCCTTCACGTGTGCAGCTGGTCCGTGCCAACACCAACTCCCTGGAGGTGAGCTGGGGCGCTGTGCCCACAGCGGACACCTACCTCCTGCAGCTGCAAAAGTACGACATCCCCTCTGCCACAGCAGCAACCTCGCCCTCTCTCAATGCTGCTACCTCTCTGCCCAGCAACTCCCCTAAGAGTCCTGCACCAGCATCTGCTGCTCCTACGGCGCAGAGCCTGCCACATACGGGCATCAGCCTGGTGCCTCAGGCCTCCTCTCCTACCGCCTCAGGCGTACCTGTCCTGCCTAACATGCCAGGTAGCCCTCTAGCAGCCTCAATGGCACGTGGCCCAGGTGAGCATGCATTTCTAGGTTCCCCATGCCATGTGGTTATAACGATGCAAGCTCTTGTGAGGTAAAGGCTAATGAGGTGGATATTTGTTTTTCTTCAGCGATCCTCAAAGTGGCCGCCCCTCAGGCTGGCACTGGCACATCCATAGTCACTGTGCGCCAAGCCAATCCAGCTGGGAAGTCCCCAGTCACAGTGACCTCACTTCCTGCAGGTGTTCGCATGGTTATACCAGCACAAACTACACAAGGAACGGTAAGACCTAGTGGCTTTCTGGATCATTTGGATATATGGAGTATTTTGTTCCACTTTTCATATTGGCATTTAATTTGGCATTCTGAATTTGATTAAAAGCTCTACTATGCATGGAATTTATAAGCTGCACAGATCCATTTAATGCTGCCTGACAATTGACATGAGTGAATTAATTAATTTGGCCAGTGTACAGTTAGTACAGTGACCCAAGGGAATGAAAACCTTTTTGGTCAAGAAGAAATGTTATCTTTGGAATCTTTGTTGTGTGTTTGCCATGTTCAGTCACTGACTGACCCTTAAAAGTTAAAGCCACACTAATGTTTAATGTTAGTTTACATGTGTATCACCTTCACAGCCAATAGGAAGTAGTCCTCAGATGAGTGGCATGGCAGCTCTGGCTGCGGCTGCAGCAGCTACACAGAAGATCCCGCCCTCATCCACTCCCACAGTGCTGAATGTTCCAGCTGGTGCCACCATTGTGAAGACCGTGGCTATGTCACCGGGCTCCACCACACTTCCTGCCACAGTCAAAGTGGCCTCCCCAGTTATGGTGAGTTTTAGATGCTGTTTTTATTAAACAAAATGAATTTGTAGTTGTTAAAATGCAAAACTGAATGGTCTTAACGTTGCTGGGAGCACAAGTTCACGCCATGTCTGTTTTCTAATTGTTGTTCAGTAAGTTACTTTCTGTTATTAATTGTTAATCAACCCTTGCTGTCTCCCTTTTCATTTCATTCCAGGTGAGCAACCCTGCCACGCGCATGCTGAAGACGGCCGCTGCTCAAGTCGGCACTGCGACTGTGTCCAGCCCCAACACTTCCACCCGCCCCATCATCACTGTGCGCAAGTCCGGTACTGTGACGGTGGCGCAGCAGGCCCAAGTGGTCACCACGGTGGTAGGTGGGGTCACCAAGACCATCACGCTTGTCAAGAGCCCCATCTCTGTGGGAGGAGGAGGAACACTGGTAGGACTTCACTTAATCTGTGCTGCTGTGGAAGTGCTTGACCAATAGCAACGCTGGTATTTTGTGTCAAATGCATAGTGCTTCATGTCACTTAAGGCATGCGTAATACTGTTACTAATGTTTGCCAGAAGTGCTGCTGTTCTGTCGCTTTGGATAAAAGTGTATGCAGAATGAGTAGATTTTTGTTATAATTATTCTTTTACATTTATGTGTACTCTGTAATTCTCCCCAGTCCTTTTTATTTGTTTGAATTTTGTTTTTCTTTGCTCATGTAACAAAAAATACTTTACCCCCTTGCTCTCCCCCTTCTTAACATGTAGTTCTCTAACCTGGGGAAGGTGATGTCCGTTGTGCAGACGAAGCCAGGGCAGCAGTCTGCCGTGACTGGACATGCCTCCACCAACCCACTCACTCAGATCATACAGGTGTGGGCCCGCTGTGTGCCTTTATGTGCATGTGTCTGGCAGGGTGTTTGTCTCGCTGCTGCTGTTAGGAGTGTTGTTTTCACTACCCTGTTGCTGCGTTATCCTTGCGCCTCTTCCATTTTCATGGCGCCCATTTTATAGTGTAATTTTATTTATCCAAAGCGACTGGTGAAGGTCCAAAAATGTGTTAGGCATCCTAACGGCTAGGGTGAGTTTTAATATGACCCATAGCTGTGCATAGTCATATGAACAAATTCCATGTCATTTCAGGTGAAACGTTTAGCTTGTGTACCGGGTTCCCACGGGTCCTTGAAATCCTTGAAAGTTTGTGATTTTGAAAAAATAAGTTCAAGGCCCTGGAAAGTTTTTGAAAATAGGCATAAAAAGACACAGTCCTTGAAAGTTTTTGAATATTTTTGGTGGTCTGGCAGTCTCGCATCAATTTTACATGTGTCAGATCTCCAGTTCTTTTAAAATTACATAAATTCTGCAGGTGCTACACTGACTTTTAATTTCATTCAAGTTTGTTTGTTCAACAGATTATATTGGCATTCATTGGAGTTCATTGGTTTATTTAGTGTTTCATTCTTGTATTTCCTGTTCACATGTAGGCTACAGGAAATCTGTTTACAAGCTTAATGAGAAGATCTAATAATATCTCACAGTCTACAGCTGTAGACTGTTGACTGCAGGTTATATGGCTTCTTATCCCGAATGACAAGTGTTGTTTCAATTGGTGCATAAATGAAAAATGCATGTTCCCTAGTTGATGATTGAAAAGCTCTGCACTGATATATCACTCTTTGCATATGCACAGTATACTGGTAAAAGTCAACTCCCTCAAATGCATCAGAATGCAGAAGGCATCTACTTTTTAATTTTTTTTTGAGGGTAGGCCCACAGTTCCATATAGCGCAGCACAACCTAAAGAGCAAAATAATATAGCTTGTGTCCAGTAACCTGGGCTGATCAATGGGCAAAGGCGCAAAAAAAATCTTTGAGTATTTGGGTGCTCTGAAGCAGTCTCGCTACTTTAGCCTACCTCTGTTAACTAAGCTGTAACTTATTTAATTCAGTTTAATGCAGGAAAGGACATTTTAGGACATTTTAACATTTTCTGGGGGAGGGCAGATCGCAGACCCCCCACCATGCAAATATTTCTGTGAAATGATAAAGAACTAATTAAATGACAAAGCAAACTTAAAACTACCAAAGAAAGTCAGGTAGACAAAAATAATGATAATAATAGTTAAAATAAATCACAAATGTTGGAAAAGCCTACTCATTCCAGCCAACTGACTGAAGTTGGCAACCCGCTCATATATTGTCAATATTTCTGTAAGCTAAAAATACTATTAAACTATTGTTCATTGATAACACATTCAGCGGTAGCAGTAGGTAACACCCCGTGTGGTCCTTGAATCTGAGAAAATTGGTCCTGGAAAGTCCTTGAAAGGTCCTTGAATTTGATGTTAACCAAGGTGTGGGAACCCTGTGTGTAGTATGTCTAACAATAAGACTTCATGGTTTTGCAACACTTCCTCTCTGCTTCCTTGAGTCAATTGGATGCTTTGTATTGTTACCACAGGGCATGTCTCCATGGGCCATTGCATGGCATATGGTAGCAAGTAATGGTGAGCTTAATCTGTGTTTTTTGTCTTGCAGACCAAAGGGCCTCTCCCCGCAGGCACGATTCTAAAACTGGTGACATCCGCGGATGGGAAGCCCACCACAATCATAACAACCAGCCAGGCAGGGGTAGCTGGCACCAAACCCACCATCCTGGGAGTCAGCGGCATGTCGGCCACCTCAACCACCAAACCAGGCACCACCACCATCATCAAGACCATCCCTATGTCTGCTATTGGAGCCTCAGGTAAGAACCATATGTGTGTGTGTTTGATATGAACTGTAACTGTAAAATTATCTTACATAAATATCCTCACAAAACTAATTTTCCTACAAATACCGTGGGATAGCTTGGTTTTTGAGAGATGTGTGCTCCAGCTCCAGTGTGTTTTGGAGATGTGTGCTCCAGAAAAGTGAAATTCATAATTTCAGTGGAATTTGACAGCACACTTTAATATTTGTACTCAGTTGGGCTGAAGATCAGGGATTTAACCTTTAAAAACATAGATTTCTTAGAATATATTGTGGGAAAAAGCTCTTCTATATATAAAAAATATTTTAATTCTTGTTTACGTTGCCTTAAAAGAATTACAACTTTATCCACAAATTATGGTATGATAACTCTGTAGTGACCTTGGCAACAAACCAAAGTGATGTTATTACATGATTTTTGACTCAAACACATCACCATAATTTGCAGTGTCACCATAATATCCTTGTTGATCTTGTTTTGTGGATATTCCTCCTACCTACTTTAAGATCATAAAGCACATCTATAACATCAATATGCCCTCATGGTATGTATTGGTTTTTTTCCTTCTGTTTTATTCACCTTCTGTGTTCTTTCCATCTAGGCGTTACCAGTAGTGCTGGGGTGAAGACCCCCATCACCATCATCACAACCAAGGTGATGACTGCTGGCACTGGCACCCCTGGCAAGATCATCACTGCCGTACCAAAGCTGGGCACTGCAGCAGGCCAGCAGGGTCTCACTCAGGTATGGTCACCACAACCAAGATAGTGAGTAGATGTTTTGGGATCATCTTAACAGGAGTGTGCGTGTGTGTGTGTGTGTAATATATTTTTTCTTTTTTCTTTTGCGTTGTTTAAGGTGGTTTTAAAAGGAGCGCCAGGTCAGCCAGGGACAATCCTTCGAACAGTACCCATGAGTGGAGTTCGACTGGTCACCCCAGTAACAGTCTCTACTGTTAAACCAACTGTAACTACCTTGGTTGTCAAGGGAACTACAGGTATCATTTCACTTCACTGACTACATTACCTATTTTTATTTACAATTTATTTAT
Organism: Limnothrissa miodon; assembly: GCA_017657215.1. Classification (NCBI taxonomy): domain Eukaryota; kingdom Metazoa; phylum Chordata; class Actinopteri; order Clupeiformes; family Clupeidae; genus Limnothrissa; species Limnothrissa miodon. Next base: position 989,812 of record JAGFZM010000108.1, on the reverse strand, counting down.
TATGGTTTCATCATTAATCTTTTTTTTTTTTTTTTTTTTTTTTTTAAGTTTTTGATTAAACAGTGATATGTAGAATCATAGAATCAAAAAACATCAATAAAATCAAAATACATTTTTTGGATGCTGTGTTAACAATGCTACATCTGTTTGCCTGTTTCTTCAGGGGTCACAACTTTGGGTACAGTCACAGGGACTGTCTCCAGCAGCCTGGCTGGTGGCAGCGTCACCAGTGCCAATGCCTCCCTGGCCACTCCCATCACCACGCTAGGAACCATTGCCACCCTGTCCAGTCAGGTGATCAGCCCGGCAGCCATCACTGTGTCTGCAGCGCAGACCAGCCTCACCACGGCAACAGTCCTTCCCACCACCTCCATACAGGTGAGTTGGCAAGTCTCCCATTGCTGATGTGAAAAAGGCTTGGCTTGTTTTAAATAGCTTTGTCTTGATCTGTGTATTGGAATCCTTTTTTTGTAACACAATAGCATCAAATGGCAGGACTGACTTTCTGCATCCATCCATTGTGT